>CM042226.1:21752777-21952777 GCA_023566465.1 Cottus gobio | reverse complement strand
GTTCACTGTGTGTATTTCGCGTTTTACACCAATTAGAAACAGATCGGTAAAATCACTTTAATGCCGAATTGACGGGAGAAGCAGTGTGTTCCGTTACAGCTTCGTTCGTGTCGTGGTGTAAGACTGTGAACAGTAACAGTCACACTTTTCATCTGGCGCTGCTCTCCAGCATTATTAGTTAGCATTGGCTAACATGCCACTGAACTTACCTGGGGTGTTAATAGGGTTTTGAGATACTTTAGTTGCATTTTCCCGAAGTCTTTAGGAAGCTCGTTCGGGGAAGAACGGTGTTGGTGTTGAAATAAAGTGAGATCTTTAGATGGTGGGCATTTTGTTGACCAGCTCCGAGGTAGCAGCTAGCAAGGAAGACATCTTTGTAGTAAACATAACTGTGATCTCCTTAGTTACCGCTGGGGCGGGGGCATGTGGTGCGTTTAGGACTGTGGGGAATGTCATTCTAAAATAGTTTCTTATTATTAGTTTATTTTAATGAATAGGTTATTAACTATCATAGAAAGGTGATCAATGATTGTCTGTCGATTCAAGACTAAAATCTGTGTACCAGCAATATCTGAAATACAGTGTTGCTTTTCATAGTGTTTCCAAAGCCTGGCCGTGGTTCACAATTATGTATCTAGCTAACTAGTTATATAACTCCAGACATAGAAGTATAATTTTATGTATGTATGTTAAAGTCATGGCTTTTCAATAATCCGTAAACTAGTAAGGTTATCGTGTTAAATGTCTCTGTGGCCACAATTCCAAGTAGAAAAAAAGATGTGGAGATGCCGGGGATTGAACCCGGGGCCTCATACATGCAAAGCATGCGCTCTACCACTGAGCTACATCCCCTCAGATGATGATGTCCCTCAAAAGTAGGTATAAATAAACATATAGAAAATAAATCTTTGAACTTATATTTCATGAGAAAGGCCATAATATTAATGGGATGCACAATTTTTCTGAAATGATTAGCCTTGCTAGCCTATACCACCGCAGGAAAATAAAATATATCTTATCAGTCTATCTTATAATTTCCTAATTACTTTGTTGTGTTGGTTTGTCTACAATGTAGACTATGTAGACTCTACATAGTCCATGTTGATGAAGAATGTTAATTCATGCAATAGTTTATATTATGCGTCGAGCTCGCAGCATTCTCAAGGACGCCTCCCACCCTGCACACAGACTGTTTTCCCTCCTGCCCTCAGGCAGACGGTTCAGATGCTTCCGGACAAGGACCAGCAGACTGAGGAACAGTTTCTTCCCCAGAGCTGTTTCCTTATTGAACTCTGCCCCATGCTGACACCCCCCCTACTCCCCAACCACCTCCACCCACAAACCCATCTCCTCGTCATCTCCCCCCACTGACCAAAGACTTTACACCTGCACTCAAACACTTTTGAACTGTCTGCACTAAAAACTGAACATTGCACTAGTCTAGTAACGTTAGGCAGCTACTGTTTATTATTATTATGCACTATTTAACGTTCACTCAATCTGTATTACTTAACTTATCATATGCCCATTTGCCTTTTGTAAATTATGTTTATAGTTCCTGCTTATAGTCTACCTACATTTAATGCACAAATCAACCTGTATAACATGTACATATTACCGCAATCAATCTGTATATCCCGTACCTATATCACTAACTTATTATCTGTAAAATACTTATTATTATCTGTATATTGGTATTTACTGCTATTGCACTTCTGGTTGGATGCTAAACTGCATTTCGTTGCTCTGTACGTGTACATGTGTAATGACAATAAAGTTGAATCTAATCTAATCTAATATTACTGTACATTTATCATATAATCATTTAGATATATTTGTTTGTTATAAATTGCTATCAATCAATCAATCTATCAATCTATCTATCTATCTATCTATCTATCTATCTATCTATCTATCTATCTATCTATCTATCTATCTATCTATCTATCTATCTATCTATCTATCTATCTATCTATCTATCTATCTATCTATCTATCTATCTATCTATCTATCTGGCTTTTATTTTGGAATTTCACGGCGGAAATGCAGTGCGTACTACGTCAAACCTGCGGGTCCCAGAAGCAGGCCGACTTCCACACTGTTGGCGGCGCTTGTGGAACACTTTTCATGGGCGGTCCGATTAACCGGCAAATTATCTCACCAAACTCGCTTTTTTTTGCAAATTGTTACCTAATTTAAGCCAAATTTAAGAATACGTCGACATACGTCTGCTTTGGCGGTCACATTTGGTCTTAATCGGTAGTTTTTTTGGAGTCACATCTTGCCTCCTCGCGCGGCGTGAGTTTCACGTGGAGACCTGGGGCTCATCACTACTCTAAAACATCCATACATTTTCCAGTTACACTGGTTAGCATTAGCTCTGAGAGAAACATGCCAAAGATGGCAACCTTAATTCTAGAGGACGGGACCACGTTCAAAGGGCTCCTTTTTGGCGCAGATGTGTCAGTTTCTGGAGAAGTTGGTACGTCCTTTTTAAGCTAATTCATAACTTCAGTTTTCAACGTTGCTGCTGCTTCAGCTAGCTCATAGCCACCTGTGTAGATGCGCTCACATACATAGCTGACTTCAGATCAGATTTGGGGTTCTGTGTTTATACATAATGTGCCACGAGACGAGGGCTGCTGGTTGGAGTTGCAAAGCGCCAAACGAGTAGCTCAACATTACTCCTTACAGAAACGTGTCGCCATAGCCAAACTCTCAATCAACGTCTGCCAACTCAATGTTGGTTTAGCTAGATACAGCTATGAATTAGTCATGCACACGCCACTTGACATTTCTCCTCCTGTAAAATGTAATTTACAGATAAACCATCAGTCACCGTTAAATGTCCGCGTCTTTACGGCTCCACTTGGTATTCCACCACCTGTGGTATGTTTCCGTAAAGACAGGGACTACTGTTTGAAAAGGTGAACTGTGCTGGAATAAACGCAGCGCAACGTGGGACAAGCGTGCCGTATTAAAGATGAGGCAATATTTGATACACAGCCAAACTTTGCTCTGTGACGCGTGTACTTGTTGGATGGGCAGAATTAAAGTGATATAATTGTCCGTGTAGTTTTGCGGCACACACAACAGCCTGGCATCTCTGCCGGTGGTTTAGTTAGTAGAGTCCCTCCTGGTGTGTACCATAATTCATAATAACCAACTCAAATAGCGGAATCGTTGACAAAGGGGCCGAGCTATTCAATTACTGTGGCTATACTTTCTACATTATATAATGGAATTTGAATTCCGTTTAATTTTGAAAATCTGTTTCCAAAATACTTTTTTACAAACTGAAGAAAGCAATGTTTAAGTCAAGCCTGATGTTGCCTTACACATAATGATCCCAGTCACTTCCATACAGCGGGATTGGTGCATCCCTATTTATTTATGACCATCAACTTGAATCAAGACTAGTCAGCAAACAAATTAATATATGGCTTTTACTTCTGTTGGTTTTGAGCAAGTGATTTAGGATTTACTCCTACACAATTCCCTTTGTGTTCCATATTTAAGCACCACTAAACAAACAATTTGTGTTTCCAGTGTTTCAGACGGGTATGGTGGGCTACCCTGAGGCTCTTACTGACCCATCCTACCGCTGCCAGCTGCTGACCCTCACTTACCCTCTGGTGGGCAACTATGGTGTCCCGCAGGACACAGAGGGAGAGTTTGGACTCAGCCAGGTGGGCAACAATAAGTCGCTTGGGTGTTGGATGGGGGAAAAAATCGGGATCTAACTTTTTTCTGTGATCATACTGTTGCTTTTACTTTTACATGTTTTGTCTTGCTCAGTGGTTTGAGTCGTCAAAGATCCACGCTGCAGCTCTGATTATCGGAGAGCTGTCGGAGAGTCCCAGTCACTGGAGTTCAGTCAAGTCACTGGATCAGTGGCTCAAAGACCAAGGGATCCCTGGACTACAAGGTCAGGAAACCAAAATCTAAATGGACTAATTCTAATAAATGCATGATTTGATAGAATTGTATAAAACAATCAGATGCTTGCAAGTAGGGATGCACCGATACCGATACCGGTATCGGGGCCGATACTGCGTTAAAATACTCATACGGTTTCAATTGCCGATACCAAGAACCGATACCACTCAACAGTATTTCACTACAACAAACTGGTCGCGCTTTGTGGAGAAAAAGATTTGTTGTCCTACCTGACTTCAACGTCTAGGGCAGGGGTCGGCAACCCGTGATCCAGAGCCGCATACGGCTCTTTCGTCACTCTCTTGCGGCACTTGCAGCAAGGTGTGTAGAGTAATGTGCGTCGCGTTCACACAGTAAAAAATGACTGCCGTCCTGCCGGTGTGAATCAAACTGTTGCTGATCCACCTGAAGTAGCGCTGGCAGCGGCCTCATTCAGACGCTGTTGTGCGGCTACGGATGATATTATTGTAGCCGAGTGTCTGTTGTGTGTCTATATTTGTAATTCTAATAAAATGAAAACACGCTGCAGGGTAACTTGAACCACTTTTTTATCTCCTTCACACACGTATATCCCACAATTCCACTCGTCTTTTCCTTTCCGTTTCTCCCTCCACAATAAAAGCACCGGAAACATAACTTGGAACACAGCTTCCTATATAATTGCTCGATCCCTAATATTATCGCTTACATTATGAACCCGGACACGGGGGCGTTTTATGGTCCGACATTAGAGGGACTTCCACAAGAAGTTTAAAGCTTGGGATAGCCTTCTGTTAATTTTGTACTATAGGCTTGACATAATCTGCAGAGGATAAAATAAAATCTGCCTCCAAAATAATTGCACTTTCATGGAGACCGAATCTAAGAATCGGCATCGGTATCGGCAAGTACACAAATAAAAATACTCGTACTCGTATGGTTTGTAAAAAGTGGTATCGTTGCATCCCTACTTGCAAGGTTTTAAGTATAAAAAACCCAAGACCTCAACTACAAATTTAATTTACCAGTCGTTTCTATGTTCTCCAGGTATCGACACCCGCCATCTGACCAAAAAGATCCGAGAGAATGGGACCATGTTGGGCAAGCTGGTTGTGGACGGGACTCCTGAGGACTGTGTTCACTTTGATAACCCAGACAAGAGGAACCTGGTTCAGGAAGTCTCCATGAAGGTAACAAACCTCAATGCTTAAGAACCTTTAACTTATTAAGAGCCCTATAACTAAATACTAAATTCTGTGCTGTGTTTCTGTCATCATATTACCATCACATTTTCTAACGTGTAGGAAAACAATCACACAGTCTTGAAGTAAAGAAATCAAAAGGATTAATTAGATCGTTCTTGTCTTAATACATGCAAATAATAAAGATAGCAGCCTTTGTTCTGACCCCAGACCAGTGAATCTGATTACTTCTCTTTTGTTCGCATCCAGGAGCCCAGAGTATTTAACCCCAGCGGTAGTTTGCGAATCACAGTGGTGGACTGCGGCATCAAATACAACCAGATCCGCTGCCTGGCTCAGAGGGGCGCATGTGTTACCGTCGTACCCTGGGACCACACACTGGACAGCACAGGTCAGTCATTTGGACTTCACTGCCGGACATGACAATGGGTTCACAGGGGCATAAAACTCAACATTATATTGCAAGATATCAGCAGAATTATGGCAGGTTTTTACAATACCTTTTGCAGAGCTTATAACCAACACGGTGACTCGCAAAACCAAAACACTGGTTGCGTCTGTGGCTGCAAGCTATTTCAAATCTTGACTAAGAACCACTGGACTAATCAAAAAGGCTTGTGTTTATACATGCTACCTTTTCCACCAAATACATGTTTTTAATCTGGCTACTCGATATCGGACCACTTCGTAATGTATCTTCAAACTTTATTTAGGTTTTTATTCGGGATCCATGTCGATGTGTCCTTGAGCAAGACACTTAATCCTAATTGCTCACTGTTGCTGTGTCTACGGTCTACTGTATAGCATGTAAGTTGCTTTGGATAAAAGCGTCAGCTTAATGTAATGTACTGTTGTTTGTTTACCATATTTTATTGTCTATTGTCTATCATTGCACACTGTTAACTGTTATGCACCAATCATCAGCTAAGTTTGTTCTTTTTCTAGATTTTGATGGTTTGTTCATCAGTAACGGACCCGGGGACCCCAAATTCTGTCAGACCACCATCAACAACATGCGGAAGGTGGTCAGCTCAGAACAGCCCAAGCCGCTCTTTGGCATTTGCCTCGGACACCAGCTGCTCTCTTTAGTCATTGGAGCGAAGACCTTCAAGATGAAGTTAGTACCTCATATTCTACAGTCTGCTGCAGTTGTGCACTTCCTCAGTTTCATCAAACAAATTTCAAACAAGATTTTCAATTTTGGACTGTAAACGCCACAATGTCAACCTCACTTAATCCCTAATTTAACATTCACATTACGAGTTGAGAAACAGTTTCATTCTTATCTCCATTACAATTTTGCTGCAATTTATGAAGCTACCATATAACACTGAGTCAATCAGTCGATAAATGCATTGGTTCAATTAGCAATAAGTGTCAAATTTTATTTTATTTTCAGCATACTGCTGATATGCACTCACTCCTGGACAGAGACAGAAATGCGCCCTCTGTGACCTGAACCAGGGAACCTATTCAAAAACCCGTTTACACTATCTAGAAACACAGACATTCTTTTTTTCTCTTTTTTGGGAGTTGTGATTTTAACTGCAGATTTTTTGCTGTTCTCAGCAGTCTGGCCAATCCTGACTGGTCTTGTTATGAGAAAAAGCTAAACAGACAAGCCGGCCCGCTCCCCACTGTAGAACACCACAGCGACATCTGTGAGACGACAACCCCCCCCCCCCCCCCCCCCCCCCCCCCCCCCCCACACACACACACACACACACACACACACACACTCTCCAGGTTTATCAGGTTCGCTGTGAAGGTCACAGCGGGCACCAGATTTTCCCATCGGCCCTCTGGAATGTTGTTGGCATCTCGAATGACGAGGGTATTGTGAGATAGCAGCGATATTAAGTTTATAGATGGTTCACATGGCTTCCTTGTAAGAAGCAGGTACCGTGTATTTCTTCACCTGGACCTGAATGTCCCAAGGCCCCGTTTAAATGTACCAAAATGTACATTTGGGTCAGCTAAACACGTTGAATTGTGTTTTTTTTCCTTAAATACAGCTACTACCACAAATAGTCATTTGAATCTCTTCAGGCTAAGCTCTTTTCCATATGCAACTAGTGGCGTCAATCGTGTCCTTTGTATTAAAGGTGGACAACACTAACCAGATCAGACACTAGACTGCATTATCTAACTAACATGTCTGTCTGCTCCTCAAAATGAAAATGAGTCCAGCCAAGGGATTTGATTTTTATTTCTCTTGCTGTCTCTTAGGTACGGTAACCGTGGCCATAACCAGCCGTGCATCCATAAGGGAACGGACCGTTGCTTCATTACCAGTCAAAACCACGGCTTTGCCGTCGACCCCAGCACTCTGCCGAAAGACTGGGACGTCCTCTTCACCAACGCCAATGATCAGACTAATGAGGGCATCGTGCACAACACAAAACCCCTGTTCAGGTAACGGCCCAGTGACCTGATGGTGATGCGACAATGAATACGGTAGATATGCCTCGTATTTGAATGAATAAACAATGTGATCAAGCTTTCTGTGATGCCCCCCCCCTTCAGTGTTCAGTTCCACCCAGAGCACATGGCCGGTCCCACAGACCTGGTCGGCCTGTTCGATGTCTTTCTCGACACCGTGAAAGACCACAAGGAGGGCAAGGCCACCACATCTGGTAACAACAATTTCAGTGGTTTTAAACTACCTCGTACAGACTTTTTTTATTTCTCTCACTTCACGTTCTCCTGTAAATAACATTATCTCTCAGGCCAAATGATGGGTTTTAGTTAGCATCATTATGATCACCTATTCGTTGTTGTGTCACAATTACAATTTTAAATAGAAAAACGTAAAAGACGACACGACATAGCTTACCAATAGCTTCCAGCTTTCCGAGACACCATGGTTTACTGCCAGAGAAGTAGATGTCGGAGAAACAATTCTCCTCCTCCCCTGGAGTCACCAATGTAGCAACATTTTGTGCCGTTAACAGCAAAATTACAGTTTTAGGTCTATGCTACAGTATTAGGTTGTTACAGTGTTTAGTTATCAAGGTCAACTGTCGGTTCAGTATTTTCTCCTTTTACTGGGAGAAATTAACTGCATTACAGAAATTCTATGAATTGGAGCAACAAAATCCAAACATTTGTGTGTGATTTCTCCAGTGAAGCAACGTCTCATGGACCACCTCACCTACCCGGGTTCCCCGAAACCTAAGGAGGTATTGAGACCCAGGAAGGTCCTCATCCTGGGCTCTGGCGGACTTTCCATTGGCCAGGCCGGGGAGTTTGACTACTCCGGCTCCCAGGTCTGTCAAGAATGCCTTCTGATAAGAGCAGTGCAAATATTCTGATGTTGATGTAAAAGTGATGACATTTTGGATGCAGGTTCAATTTAAGCATTTATAAGGCTGGCAGGCTTATTATTCCATCTGATGTTGTTTTGTCTCGTTGGCCAGGCAATTAAAGCTCTCAAGGAAGAGAATATCCAGACTGTGCTGATCAACCCAAACATCGCCACTGTCCAGACCTCCAAGGGCCTGGCTGACAAAGTCTACTTTCTGCCTATCACTGCGGAGTATGTCACTCAGGTACAGTTTTATGTTTTTCATTTTTACAGCTAAGTTCAATGCAAATTATATTTAGTTGAGCTAGCTTACGTGCTAATAACATTATGACGGTTGCGATTTTGTAATGAGCGCCGCTGAGAGGACTGTCCCCTCCCGAGACACTGAATATAACGGATCAACTCTTTTGACTAACTGATGAGAGAACATGTGGAAATAGTCCATGAAGAATATGATGTGTTGAAATTCTTCATGAAAAGTATTTTTGTAATTGTAGTCAGTATGACAATAAAGGATGTTAATTACTTTTTCTTGTACTTTGATTCTAGATTTTCTTACAGCAATTGCTTTCATGTGGTATCAATGCTCAACGTCGTCCCATTTTTCCGCTCTCAGGTGATAAAGAATGAGCGTCCAGACGGCGTGCTGCTGACCTTCGGCGGTCAGACGGCTCTGAACTGCGGCGTGGAGCTCACCAAGCTGGGCATCCTGGAGAAGTACAACGTTCGGGTTTTGGGAACACCCGTGGCATCCATCGAGATGACTGAAGACCGGAAGATCTTTGTGGAGAAGATGGAAGAGATCAATGAACATGTTGCACCCAGTGAAGCAGCGCTGTCTGTTGAGCAGGTGAGGAGACGGTACATCTGTTCCTTCAAGAGAAGCCTTACATTTCTTGCATCTCAATGCATCTTCTCATTTTATGTCTTTAAAGGCAGTGGCAGCTGCAGAACGCCTCGGCTACCCTGTCCTGGTGCGCGCCGCTTTTGCTCTTGGTGGTCTGGGCTCGGGCTTTGCCAACAATAGAGAGGAGCTCATCTCTCTGGTGACATCAGCCTTCGCTCACACTGTCCAGGTGCTCGTGGACAAATCCCTGAAAGGCTGGAAGGAGATTGAGTATGAAGTGGTCCGGGATGCCTATGACAACTGTATAACTGTGAGTACAGGAGAGACAAGTTATGTTTTGATGGATGCTCTGTATAGTTTATGCCCAGGTTGCTAGTATTCACAGGCACAGGTTTATTACTAAATCAGATATATGACTTGGTTTTAGGTCCGTACCGAATAGTTTGAAGCTTCATTCGGAACTCTGACCTTTTTAATTTCAAATGCTGCGCAGTTATTATACTTTTTTTAATTATTTCTGTTAAAACCCTGTATTTCTGCACAGCTTCAGATAAAGATCAGGCTACACTAATATTATTAGTATTATTATATTATTTGGAGAATAAGATTTCAGGGGTGACTACGTGGGATACCAGAGTACTACTTGTGTGATCCAAGGACATTTGAAGTCCCAAAATCCCAAAAAATATTTTTAAATCAATTAAAAAGTTAGACATATACAGGAGCCTACAATAAAAGTAACAAAAAAGACACTGTATTTAAAATGTGATGTATAATATTTCTGAACTTTAGATGGCAGTTTTGTACATTAACGTCACTGTTTTGCATTTTATGATACTTGTCAGTATACTTGAGACTCTGTTCATGGTTTTTGTTCAGGTGTGTAATATGGAGAATATTGACCCCTTGGGCATCCACACTGGAGAATCCATCGTGGTGGCGCCCAGTCAGACACTTAACGACCATGAATACAACATGCTGAGGAACACGGCCATCAAAGTCATCAGGCACCTCGGCATCATAGGAGAGTGCAACATCCAGTACGCTCTTAACCCAGAGTCTGAACAGGTACCAATACACAAATGCTACTCGGACAGAAGCGCTCGCACTCACACACTCACACACTCACAATCTGTGTGTTATGATGTTTTGCAGTACTACATCATCGAGGTGAATGCTCGTCTGTCACGAAGCTCAGCCCTGGCCAGTAAGGCGACGGGTTATCCTCTGGCTTATGTCGCGGCTAAACTGGGCCTGGGGATCCCACTGCCACAGCTCAAGTACGTGTATAATATTCCAATAAATTCACAATATTTAATAACGCAGCAATCCTCTCAGACTAGGGATGATGATTGAGCTCTGCAACAGTGTGTGTTGAAAGCTAAAAACAAAATGGCGCTTTCCTGTGTAGAAGTATGTGTTTAATATTTAGCAGAACATCTGTTTATTCTGAAATTCAGATATGGTTTTGGCAGTTTAAAACATAGCCCTGCCTCTGTGAATGGGACATTAACTAATTTTTAACAGTTTTTAACTTTTCTGGATTCCCTCCAAAATAATTTTGTGATTTAGTAATGAAAAATCTGTGAATATATTTTCTGTAGGAACTCTGTTACCAACTCCACAACAGCAAACTTTGAGCCTAGTTTGGACTATTGTGTGGTGAAGGTACCTCGCTGGGATCTCAGCAAGTTCCTCAGGGTTTCCACCCAGATTGGCAGCTCCATGAAGAGTGTTGGTAAGAACAGGAATTCGATCATCACTTTGAACATGTTTCTGCCTTGATGATTCGTATGCTTTGGGGCTGGAGAGCGGAAACGCTCAGCCTGCTGTTTATGAAGCCGCATTAGCACAGAACAACAGTGACGATGAGTAGATCTTCATCAGCACTTTGTCTCGACAGGTGAGGTGATGGCTATCGGCCGCAGCTTTGAGGAGGCCTTCCAGAAAGCACTGAGGATGGTGGACGAGAACTGTGTTGGCTTTGACCACACCATCAAGCCTGTTTCTGAGAAGGTATGAAAACAGCAGCTTGTACTTGTATTTGCATTGTATTGTTGTGTTGCTGATGCCTATAATAATTACACCCTCTGCACTCAGATTTTGTAATGCCTTTTATGCTGTTGCTAATCTAAAATATAAACAAAGAACAAGGACCTTTTTCTTTTTCAAGTAGAATCTGGTCAGAAATGCAAGCGGAATTAGTCTGTAGTTCTTTCTAACACCAACTACATCCCTGTCACGTCAAATGACAGCGCTGGGTACAGAAAGAACAGATTTTGCAACGTTCTCCGTCACTATAGCACGCACTGAGGAGTTTATTGCTTCAATCGACAGGCTTTACCAACAACACCCTTGATTATATTTTTCAACTAACCTGCACTCTAAAACGCTTATCCCCTTTGTTCACCAGGAGTTGCAGATTCCTACAGACAAGCGCATCTTTGTTTTGGCGTCGGCGTTCAGAGCCGGCTATACGGTTGACCAGCTGTATGACCTCACCAAGATCGACCGCTGGTTCCTGCACAAGATGAAGAACATCGCCGACTACGAGCAGCTGCTGGAGACGTACCACAAGGTAAATTTGATGAGCTCTAACTGATGTGGGGGAAAATATCACCCAGTTCTGTCTTCTCTTGAGTTGTTTGTATTTATTGTTCTTCCTCCTAGGATGAGAGCGCCATGCCTCCAGAGGTGATGCGAAAGGCCAAGCAGCTGGGCTTCTCAGACAAACAGATCGCACAAGCTGTACAGAGGTGAGTGGGAAAGACGTGACGTTGCTCAAGGTGCTCATCATTCTTAGGGAAGTTGCTACAGTCAGTCTGCACCACAAATTCACTTTTAGACCAGACTGAAAAAAGATAATCTTTATTAAATATATTTCATTATTGTTCTTAATCCTACCAAAATTGATGGTCTGAAATCTGTAATATCTTCTTTTTTATTGTCCTTATTTCCCCTTGAGCAATCTATTCTGAATGTTTTTTCCCCCCCTCTTACAGCACAGAGCTTGTCGTAAGAAAGCTGCGTCACGATTGGTCCATCCTACCTGTAGTGAAGCAGATCGACACAGTGGCGGCCGAATGGCCCGCCTACACAAACTACTTGTACCTGACCTACCACGGCACCGAGGACGATTTGGGCTTCCACGATCAGCACGTCATGGTGATCGGCTCCGGCGTGTACCGCATCGGCAGCAGCGTGGAGTTTGACTGGTGTGCGGTCGGGTGCATCACAGAGCTCAGGAAGGTGAGTTCCAGTTGAATGGTACGTAAATGACTGAAATGGAGAAGGGTCGTTTTTAGGCTTTCTCAAAAACAAAAATTAGCAATTCAAGATTACGCTATATTACTAATCTTTTCACTGATTTACCTCAGACAGCCCTTTCCGATGGGGAACAGCCAAAATATCCCTCTAAGACACACAGCTCTTTCCATCCAGAGATGGATACAGCATAACAGAGACTCTGTGGCCAGCGCTTGTTCTCTGACCTGGAGGAAGCTCTATAGCTCTCTGCACTGAAAATAATTGCTAGCTGATCACAGCTTTTGTTACAGCTTTTTGACCCTTAATCAATAAACAATCCTGTCTTAGGGATTTTAACCTGGTACGGTCACTTACTTTTAAAAAATTGACCAGTTCAGCTTTTTTTTACTTTATTTTCAGAAAACAAGTTGATGCTTAACTATTTCTTGGGCTTCCTTGCACCCAATTAACATGAATGAATGTTTTTTTAATAACATTTGATTGTCTCATTTATTGCAGATGGGCTATAAGACCATCATGGTAAACTACAACCCAGAGACAGTCAGTACAGACTATGACATGTGTGACCGCCTCTACTTTGATGAGATCTCCTTTGAGGTAAGGTTTTCCCACTAAATAAAAACTAATCACAGAAATTATTTTTTAATGGTAATAGAACTATTTTAAGACCCAATTTTATAGGTATGTTACACTTATATTTAACCGTACTGAAAATACATTGTGCACATTATGAGTTACAAGTTTGATAAGTTTCCTGGACATATCTCAGGTGGTGATGGATATCTATGAGCGGGAAAACCCGGAGGGAGTGATCCTGTCCATGGGAGGCCAGCTGCCCAACAACATCGCCATGTCGCTGCACCGTCAGCAGTGCCGCATCTTGGGAACCTCCCCCGAGTTCATCGACTGTGCCGAGAACAGGTTCAAGTTCTCCCGAATGCTGGACACCATCGGAATCAGCCAGCCGCAGTGGAAGGAGCTCTCTGACACTAAGGTACAACGGACAGGTTTAAACTTGGAACATGTTTTATATTGACTTTGTATTGTTCAGGGTATATTTCTGCATACCGTATACATAAAGTCCTCACGTCTATTTCCCCATGTCTTTTCTTTCTTTCTTCAGTCTGCTATGACGTTTTGTGAGACCGTGGGTTATCCCTGTCTGGTCCGTCCTTCCTACGTTCTCAGCGGAGCGGCCATGAACGTCGCCTACAGTGACAGCGACCTCGAGAAATACCTGACCAACGCTGTAGCTGTGTCCAAGGAATACCCTGTTGTGATCTCCAAATTCATACAGGAGGCCAAGGTTGGACCAGAGGAGATTAAAAAGTAGTTGACGTTGAGCTCTCAGATTATCTGTGAGAAGTCAGTTCTTTAAGGGCTGTGTGTCATTTACGCAATTTTCAGGAGATAGACGTAGACGCGGTCGCCTGTGACGGGGTCGTGATGGCCATCGCGGTGTCTGAACACGTGGAGAACGCTGGCGTTCACTCCGGTGATGCCACACTGGTGACCCCACCGCAGGATCTCAATCAGAAGACGATGGAGAGGATCAAGATGATCGTCCACGCCATTGGCCAGGAGCTGCAGGTCACTGGACCGTTCAACTTGCAGCTGATCGCCAAGGTGAGAATCCTTCTGGACATGAATCGGATACAAAAACGTCTTTTGGTTTGTGCAGAGTTGCTAACAAGCCTCGTTTATTATGAGACACTCAGTATTTAGTAGGAAAACCGGTAAACAACAATGATCTCAGGCCAGGCTTTTCCCCCCCCAGGATGACCAACTGAAGGTGATCGAGTGCAACGTCCGAGTCTCTCGCTCCTTCCCCTTCGTATCAAAGACACTGGGCGTGGACCTTGTTGCCCTGGCAACACAGACCATTGTGGGGGAGGACGTGGAGCCTTTGGGCCTCATGAGAGGGAAAGGGATCGTAGGAGTGAAGGTAACCAAGTCACTTGTTGTGGCTGCATATCAGCGTTTTTGTCAACTATCATTTCCCCTTGCTGTGTGTCATTTCTTTCCTCACCACGTGTCACATTATCCTCCAGGTTCCCCAGTTTTCGTTCTCTCGCCTGGCGGGAGCCGACGTGGTGCTTGGGGTGGAGATGACCAGCACCGGCGAGGTGGCCTGTTTTGGGGAGAACCGGTATGAGGCTTACCTCAAAGCCATGCTCTCTACGGGCTTCAAGATCCCCAAAAAGAACATCCTGCTTTCCATCGGCAGCTACAAGGTACTAGCATCAACATTAAACTCTCTCAATTAACAGTGCTTAAGGCCATGTAGCCACCGAAGGGTAAATTGCAGCATTTATTTATTTATTTCTATAACATGGTTGTATGTGCTTGATAAAAATACTTTAAGCGCTGTGTCTTTGACCAGAAAAATCATTGTGGTAATTTGAAAAATAAAGTGACGAGATTCAGTGAAAGTCTAATGACCAGTTGACTTTTCCATCAGTGTTTACTATGTTTTGTGTGCTTACAGAACAAGAGTGAGCTGCTGCCCACCGTGCAGACTCTGGAGTCTATGGGTTATGACCTCTACGCCAGTCTGGGTACTGCAGACTTCTACACAGAACATGGAGTCAAGGTAACTGAGCTGTTTTATGTTTTCATTAACTGCATTACTTAACTGCAGAAAAAAATTACGATTCAGTCACGGAATTACGATCTGTGTGTGTGTGTGTGTGTGTGTGTGTGTGTGTGTGTGTGTGTGTGTGTGTGTGTGTGTGTGTGTGTGTGTGTGTGTGTGTGTGTGTGTGTGTGTGTGTGTGTGTGTGTGTGTGTGTGTGTGTGTGTGTGTGTGTGTGTGTGTGTGTGTGTGTGTGTATTCATATTTTTTATATATATATATACCTACATCCTCTCCCCGATGTATGAATATTCTAATGTTACCAATAAGTTGATCAATTATATCCTGCCAGGTCCCAAAAATAAATTGATCCTTTTGGTTTCCCGTTTCAGGTGAAAGCAGTGGACTGGCCTTTTGAGGAGGATGACAGCGAGTGTCCCACCAAAGAGAAGCAGCGCAGCATCATGGACTATTTGGAGGAGAACCACTTCGATCTGGTTATCAATCTCTCCATGAGGAACAGTGGAGGCCGCAGACTCTCCTCCTTTGTCACCAAGGGCTACAGGACGAGACGCATGGCCATCGACTACTCTGTCCCTCTCATCATCGACATCAAGTGCACCAAGCTCTTTGTCCAGGTCAAATATATTGTTGTAGTTTTTTTTAAGAGTAATATTAAGCTTTTCGTTGGATGTTAACATAAGTGTGGATGTGTTTTCAGGCTCTTCATCAGGTCGGTCCGTCTCCACCAGTGAAAACACACATCGACAGCATGACATCCCAGACGCTGGTCCGTCTGCCTGGTGAGTCGCCGCAACCAGCAGAGGCAAAATTAGATTTGATTAATTTGTGTTGCTCTATTCTGACTGGCTGACTGGGTGCTTTGAGAAGGAACACATTTTTCATTTTAATTGTCTTCCGTAAAGCCATTACAAAAAAAGATAACCTTTCACATACCAGTCTTTTAAAATGATGATGAATAATGAGCTTATGTTAATATTGTTTTGAACAATAAACAGTAGCTTGGTAGTAACAGCACCAGATAAACAAATGTTCATATTTTATAATACTAACCGGAAAAAAATAATTGAAAAGAAACTGTTAATTGACATTTAATTTTTTGCTCTAGTTTTTGCTCTGTATCTTAAGTTTATTGTTATTATAATCACTTTGTGTGTTTATTCACACTTTAATATCCTGGATGGTTTTATATATTTTGAAGTATCCAATTTCTGTTTTGTGCATTTAAACATAATTTCCTGGTTCTAGAAACCTTGATACTGTTGGAATGATGTATCCAGGAATATAAATATATCCATGTATCCAGGAATATAAATAACCAGATTACCCCTCATATGATCAAAAACAGGATAATGTTCATGAATAGAATATTTTGGGTGCATAGTGTTTGTTAAGAAATATATATATATATATATATATATATATATATATATTTTAAGGGTAAAATCTTTCTTTTGTGATTGATTCTTAGGTCTGATCGACGTGCATGTTCACCTGCGGGAGCCTGGTGCCACACACAAGGAGGATTTCTCCTCTGGGACAGCAGCTGCTCTGGCAGGAGGAGTCACCATGGTGTGTGCGATGCCCAATACTTCCCCCTCCGTCACTGATGCCAGCACCCTGGCCCTGGTACAGAAGGTACGCCAAGCTTTGCTTTCTCGTTTTTCTCAGTCTGTTAAATCATGACTTATTCGTCCGGTCCAAACTGTGAGGATGAGTAGAGTCGGGTGTCCATGCTCTGGTCCTAGCGGGTCAATGCAGACATCTGATCAGGGCCCGTTGAATGTTTAATCCAATGTCAGAGATTTCTTGGTGTTCCTGAGAATGAGAGGCCATCTCTGATGTTGTATTTAATCAGCGTTAATGGACATAAAAATGAGAGAAATAAATCCTGTGTAACATTATATCATCAGCTGGCCAAAGCCGGCTGCCGGTGTGACTACGCCTTGTATTTGGGCGCCGCTTCAGACAACGCCGCCATCCTGCCGTCCATCGCTAGCCAGGCTGTCGCCCTGAAGATGTACTTGAACGACACATACTCCACCCTCAAGATGGACAATGTATCTCTCTGGATGGAGGTAGGTCTAAACCAACTGCCTTAACGCGACTATACCTTTTTCGGAATGAGGGCAAAACCTAGAATATTTTTGGCATGTGAATGTTTTTTGTTTTTTTTAAACTCTTTATTCCTTTAACAAACCAATTTAGTTAAACCCCTTTTTACGCAATAAAAACCCGTACTAAATGTGTCTTAAACGTTCTGTTTTATAGTGGGACTATTAAAACTGTAAGGAAGGGAAATAAGTGACAAGATTTTAGCTTGCCTTGTTATATTTAAGTATTGATTATATGTTTTGTTATATCTTCACCAAAAAATATATTTCTTCAATCTCATAGGAAGGTTGTTCATTTTTAGTAATTTTCAGTCCTGTTTATTCTGTTGGGAAAAAGTAATTTGCCACTGCCACAAAGATTCTGCTAAGTTTTTAATTTAGTAGACTGACTATTTTCAGAGCCTTAAGTCCCCATTTAAATGTGACTCCCATTAAACCCTCTTGCACACTAAACCATGTGTCTGGTTCTGTATGAAGCACTTTGAGAAGTGGCCCAAGCATATGCCCATCGTTGCTCATGCTGAGAAGCAGACGGTGGCCGCTATCCTCATGGTGGCTCAGCTCTACCAGCGGACAGTCCACATCTGCCACGTGGCCTCCAAGGAAGAGGTGAAATAATGTTTCTCTTTTATTCTGTATCAAAAATGTTTTTCAAGAATATGGCTGAACTTTGAGTAGTAGTGCCAGACAGAGGAGCAAATTAATCAAGAAAGATCTTCTTTTTTTTTTCTTCTGTGGGAATGTTGAGAATGAATCAAACTCCTAGCGGTGGTACATTTACAAAAATGTAAGCTTTATTCTTTAAAAGACGAATTTAAAAGATGTTTTTGTTCTCTATGCTTGGCCCTAATAATCTTCCGTAGAATTTATTTTGTTGCTACGTTACCATTGTATTCATTGTCTTAACATTTATGCGCCAAGGATACACTTTAACAATAAGACAATCAATGCTTTATGCACATGTCAGTTATATAAACTTGACTACGTATATGGTTCTTTCTATACCTTTTTTAAGGATGTACATTTTAGGTTCTTGGTTGCAGTTCTTAACACCTATAATATGACATTTTTCTTTTCCATAGCCCCGATGACCTCACGACGTATTATTAAACTCCTCATCTTTTCCTCTTTTTCAGATCCTGATCATCAGAGCAGCGAAGCAGAGGGGCATCCAGGTCACATGCGAGGTGGCCCCTCATCATCTCTTCCTTTGCGAAGAAAACATGGTGGAGATCGGAGACGGACGAGCGCAGGTCCGACCCATGCTGGGAACGCGTGAGGACATGGAGGCTCTCTGGGAAAACCTGGACATCATCGACTGCTTTGCCACGGACCACGGTCAGTGACCACACAGCAGTATTATTCATTATTTACACCTGAGGAGGAGAACTAATGTTTTCTTTGTGAACATTTGTGTCGTCAGCGCCCCACTCTGTCGAGGAGAAGAGCGGAGAAAGGCCTCCTCCGGGTTACCCCGGCCTGGAGACGATGCTGCCGCTGCTGCTGACCGCCGTCAGCGATGGCCGTCTTACTCTGGATGACATCATCAAGCGTCTTCATGACAATCCACGCAGGATCTTCAACCTCCCTGTACAGGACAACACATATGTGGAGGTATGCACACTTTGAGAGAGCTATTTTTTTTTTAAATGTTATGTGTGGTTTTATGATTCTTGTGTTTTGCTCTTTATTGGAGGCAAAAACGAACACAGGAATCTATGCTTCATATATAATCGGCAAATAATGCTCACACTTGTATTTTGTTTATTACTTAATCCCTTGTCTGGGCCTCTCAGGTGGACTTGGAGCAGGAGTGGGTTATTCCTCAGGCCATGCAGTTCACTAAGTCAAAGTGGACACCTTTCCAGGGTCTGAAGGTGAAGGGTAAAGTCCGCCGCGTGGTTCTTCGAGGAGAGGTGGCCTACATCGATGGCCAGGTGAGCACACACACTCGCACACACCCTCACACTCTAATTCGTTATAGTCTTATTGTGTTCACGAGCCAAAAAAAGGCTGTATTCAACTCTGGGTTTATGAATAATTGTGAATGTTCATCATTGGAGTGGATGTTCTTACGGTTTGCTACATTTGTGTCTAAGGATAAGAATTATACAAACTTCAAATGCAAAGCTTTGAAATGTAAACGGTTTAGTGTTAAAAGGTTAAGTGCTTATTTTGTGTGGATTTGGGACATTTGGTCTTTGTGGCTCATTATAGAGCCCATGTGTATTGGAGTTCAGTGTATGTTGAGAACATAGAAACTTGGAGAAATTGGAACATATTGATAATAACTGTTTTAATAATTGTTGATGTTTTTAAAGCCATCCATCATCTCACTCCCTCTCAGGTGTTGGTGCCTCCGGGTTATGGTGAAGACGTGAAGGCGTGTCCCGCTGCTTTAATTCACCCCCTTGAACCTGTCAAAGAAAGTCCGAGGGTACTAAAACTGGATTCAATAATAATAAGATAATAGACGAAGCCAAAGCAAGTAATAGGTGTATGCTAACCATGAGCACATGATATATCTCTTCATCACCGCCACTGTTTCATGGGTGGATATTGTCTGGATTTATTCAGAGATTTTGTATATCCTATGGTTTTAGACTCCAGAGCACTCGCGTCCTACTCCTCCCCGGGAAGTTCTGGTCCGAACCCGAGCACCCAGCCCCCGCCGATTGGTTGGAGAGAGCCGCTACCTGCTGCCTCCTCGCACCCACCGCTCCTCCGATCCTGGATTTCCCCCAGGTACTACAACTCCCACAATGCCGGATGTACAAGCAGTATAGTGAGAAAAACAAAGCTTGTGATGGAAAGATATTTGCCCTCTATGCACTGCATTTGACTTTCCTCATTTATTTAACTGATCGGGTGCATCGTGTCCCTGCGCTCTCTGCAGAGATGGTTATGCTACCAGCCGCCGCTGGTGATGGTTACAGCCACCCTCCTCCTCTGTCCAGGCTGCTCTCCCCTCAGTCAGGAGCAGGACAGCTACTTGCTGGACAGGTGTCCCACTTCCAGATCTCTCCTCTGCTGCACCCGCTGGTGGGCCAGCACATCCTGTCTGTCAGACAGTTCAGCAAAGAGCAGGTACACCACACACGCACTCTGAGAAGAAGAAGAAGAAGAATAAAAAAAGACATTGTATAACATTTGAGACTCGTTGATGCCCATTATTTAGTTTTTCACAATTTGCGTACATTTTGTTTGTTTCAGATCTCTCACCTTTTTAATGTTGCCCACACTTTGCGTATGATGGTTCAGAAGGAACGAAGCCTGGACCTCTTGAAGGTAGGTCCTCTTCACAAAGGTGTTCATCTTATTGCTCATAACGAATGGCAAATGAGCGAGTAATGCATATTAATACCAGTAGCATCTGCGTTTCTTGAGAAGTGGTAAGTCGGTTCATTCCTGTTTTTGACCTCAGGACCTTTCAGAAAGTTCCTGTTCTGTTGCTGATCGGTCAAACACACACAGGACAACTGCATCATTCATTAAACAGGAATGTAGAATTGATTGAGGATGATGGGAGAGCAATTGTCTCTTCAAAAACAACAAAATATAGTTAGGTTTTGCTGTTGCTCTCTGACTCATTTTCAAAAAAAGAGAGAGATCGCACAAACAAGCTGAGAGGGCGAGTGGTAGAACAGAGGGGGAAAAATTGACAGATGCTCTGTGTTTCATTGTCCTCTGCATTTGATTTAGTAAATCCAACCTGCATCAATAAATACTATGCAGGTTGGATGAAAAGTAGCCCCAGGAATAAAATGACCAGGAACCTCTTTGTGTAAACGCGACTCATATAACTAAGCAGACTCGTACCTGCAGGTAGTTCAGTCTTTGTCGGTCTCAGGCCCAGCACCAACTCTAGCTCCTCTCTCCTTACTGTCCAGGGTAAAGTGATGGCGTCCATGTTTTACGAGGTCAGCACTCGCACCAGTAGCTCCTTCGCGGCGGCCATGCAGCGTCTCGGCGGCTCGGTCGTCCACTTCTGCGAATCCACCTCGTCGACACAAAAGGGAGAATCTCTGGCGGACTCGGTCCAGACCATGAGCTGCTATGCCGACGTCCTGGTGCTCCGACACCCATCGCCTGGGGCCGTGGAGGTGGGTTTCAGCTCTCACTGGACCTTCTTGTAAAGTCAAACACCATTTAACATGCCTTTGCCACTTTCTGCTGCGTCTAGTACACGTAATATGACATTTAATCAAAAATGTTTGAATGTATAATTCGTTCTGATGGGGGAGAAACGATACAACTCCTATACGACTATCAGCCCATTTTTACTTGAATTATTTCTCTTTAACAAAATAAATATTGCTCGCAGATTTATTTTTTAATATAAAATAAAATGCCTGGATCGCACAAGTTCTGCTCGCTTCCAATTAGTTTCATAACCCTCTTTAGGATCCTGTTACTTGTTTGTATATGTATTCATGAACTCATCTGGTTATATCATTGATGGGCCTCTGAGATATGTCCCTGGTAGATCCACAATCTGACTGAACCAAAAACTCCCTCTGGATCCGAAGACGGCAAAATACTTTTTTGTCTCATTTTGTGTAATTTTTAAAACCACTTTGTTCAGAATTTTTTTAAACCTTTGGTTCCATCATGGTTGTTTAAAGATTTAGATAAGTTTGCTTTAATATACATTTTTATATACAATATAATTATTTTCTTATTACGTTAAATGTGAATGTATTCAGATTTGTTTTAAACTGGTGTCAAGGGTTTTAAAAAGAAACTGTTAACAAGGCATTAGCCACTGTTATTTGTTTTAATTATTAAATGTTTTTATTAGGAACCCTAAAAATTGTTTCTTAAATAATTGCGATGAAGACGCATATTGGGTGGAACATGTTGCAGTTCCAAAACCAACGTGTCAATGCTCTCTGGTGGACAAACTATGTAATGAAGACAAATAACAAAAGATGCATACCATTCGCATTTCTGTACTGCGTTTATAAATACTTTACACGTGCTATCATACTATGTTTTCTCTCATCGCATAGTTCCAATTACATTTCAATTGCTTTGACCTCCTGTGACTCCAGAGTGCATCTCGTCATTGCCGTAAGCCTGTGATCAATGCTGGAGACGGCGTCGGGGAGCATCCAACCCAGGCGCTGCTGGACGTCTTCACCATCCGAGAGGAGCTGGGGACAGTCAACGGCATGACGGTGAGGAATTGGCTGACAATTTGGAGGCGGGGGCCCAATTTTCCAACTTTTAGTTTTTAGTTCACCACCACCTTTGAACCCATATTTATATATTGGTTTCTGTTATTCCTAACAGATAACTATGGTCGGGGATCTGAAACACGGTCGCACGGTTCATTCCCTCGCCAAGCTGCTGACCCAGTACCGCATCACCCTGCGCTACGTGGCTCCCAAAAACCTCCACATGCCGGCAGAGATCATCAGCTACGTGGCCTCAAAGGGCATCAGACAGGTGGGGACTCGGCTGTGAAACAGTATTAAAAGACACATTTGAGACTCTATAATCTGATACATTTTTATTTTAGACAGATTTTTCTCAAAGTTTTTTAATGTTATTATCCGAGTTTGACAACCAAAAAAACATACAAAGATGGTGTATTTTCACCTGTTTGCAGGAGGAGTTTGAAAGTATCGAGGAAGCTCTGCCAGAGACCGACGTCCTCTACATGACGAGGATCCAGAAGGAGAGGTTCGCGTCTGAGTCTGAGTACAGGGATGTAAGTCAACTTGTGTTTCATTTCATAAACTGCTTGTACTTTGTCTCTTCAGATTAAAGTACAAAAATTGTCTTCAAATGTCATACAATAAAACCTTCAAATAGTAATTTTACACTAAATCCTCTTTTTGAATTGGTAAATTATAAATATCTTTGGGGGTTTTGATGGGCCGAAAGGTTTTTCAATGTTTTTTTTCAGAGCTGGAGACTTTTCACTCTTTCACGAGTCATTTTATGTGTCTGTCTTTTATTTCTCAGTGTTTTGGCCAGTTCATCCTCACGCCTCACATCATGACTGTTGCCAAGAAGAAGATGGTGGTGATGCATCCGCTGCCAAGAGTCAATGAAATCAGGTAAGACCGAATCAGCCCCACGAGGCCTTCTCCTACAATAACCTGAAACCTCCTGGTCCGTCACAAGAAATGGAAACATTTTCTACATTCGTTGTTTTAAGATATGTTTTGGAAAATGTTCAACTTTATCTTTGGACAAAATAGAGGTAGATGCTAGTCGAGGAAAGATGGGGTTTTAAACGCAACACAAGTGCTCTGCTGGAATCGAACCGTGGACGTTGCAGTTATCTGGAATGCGTCATAAATATCAGGTCATCGAGATGTTTCAAAAGTCACCACAACGTCCTTTTTGTAGCGGTTCTGGAGCTTTCAATCGCATATAGATCTTCCTCTGCAGATAGCATTTATCTAGTCATTATAGATGTTCAGACTTTTTTCAGAGCACTTTTAGGACCTTGTTCATGTTGTCTAAAAAGTTGAGACTGAATACTCATGCTTTGACCTCGGAAACAATCTCACCACAAGGTCCATTTAGTTTTGTCAACTTAGATTCAAGAATGTTTCTTATTCTTGTAAAATGAATAATAATCCCCCTGAAACAGAGAAAGTTGACCTTATGTCAGGCTGCAGCTAACCATTTTCATTACAGCCGCCAGTTCATTTCTTATCTGTTTTGTCTATAAAATGTCTGAAAATTGTGAAACCTGCCCGCCAGATACCACTTCCTGATTGTGATTTTTATTTTTCCGGGTACTTCGCCACAGACCCTGTTCATAATACTGCAAGTGCAAGGACTTTAATGAGCAGGCCATAGGCTCAAACACAGTCTGGTTACCTAACTCTGCAACAGACAGAGACTTAACAGACATTTATTTGAATTACGTTTTCATACTTCAGATCATTTGTTATAAAATAGTAGCAGATACATTTTCTGTCAATCTGTTTATCGATTAATCCATGCAGCTGAAGTAATTTGACAAGAAGGGCTTCCTGGGAGATTGAAAATATAATTTCCATCTGATAGTGATATTCAATCTGATCTGATTTGTTCTGATCTCAGACAAAGTCCATTTGAAATGCACTTTAATAATTATTGACTGCTACTGCAGTAGTGTAGTGGATAGTGCAGTACTTGATTCTTGCTGAAACTTATTCATGTCTCCTTTTTGTGCTTTTCTCTCAGTGTGGAGGTGGACACAGACCCAAGGGCAGCGTATTTCCGTCAAGCAGAGAACGGCATGTACATCCGAATGGCCCTGCTGGCCACCTTACTGGGCAGATAAATCCACTACTTGTGCCTACCGTTTTTTAGAGTAATACGTTTTAGACACAATACTATCATTTTCTTTCCTGAAATATGTGCATTTATTGCTTACAGTCTTTGAAAGGGCACTGGTAGAATGAAATTTGGTTTTTAAGTTCCTGAACCTTTTCTATTTTCCATAAAACTGCTTCTTCACTAGAAATACTCAATGCTGTATTTGGATTAGGGTGACTTTCTTTTGTTTGTTTTATGATGCCGAACAGAGCATCAGTATTTGCATCAGTAAACCAAAGTGAGCTTAAGGAGAAGGGGAAGACACCTTGGAGGAAAGACCTTTAAATAATAATGTCAATGGTACTATGATGTGTGGTATTGATTAGTTAAATGTGTTGGTAGCTGGGTAAAATGTTCTTAACCGTCAGTCAATTTTAAAGGGACCAGTTACAATATTAAAAGGGAGGGAACAATGTAAGGGATTTCTCTGCAGTATTCTCTCCAATCTTGATCTTTGGTGATTTCTTTCTCTGCTGCAGTTCAGAAGTAATATTGTATGCTCTGTGAACAATTGAAGTGTGGATGAATGACTTTGTATTATGTGGAGAAATAAATAATAATAAACAATTTTCCCTTTTGCATTTGATGTTGTCATTAATATTCACCACATGAAGCAGCACAACATTGCATTTGGCACAACACTGCAATGGCGCTTGTTCTTTGTTTTAGTGGCAGGTTTTAACATTACCTTTATCTGGTAGTAAGTTTATTATTTTCTTCATGGTCTTTGAGTTTAAAGCTATTTAATCAAAAACAGAATTAATAAACAGGATGTTGATGGAGCCCGAGGAAGAGAAATTGCAGCATTACCTCTGTTGGTTGTTGGACCTTTTTTTTGCATAAATGTAATACAAAATATTTCATACTGTGTAATTCAAACCTAATAAAACACTTTGAATGCAAATGTGCATAGATGTAAAGGATGGAGAATAAGTGGTCAATACAAGAGATGATTTAAAAGTGGCTTTAAACTAAATGCTGCATTCAAGAACTGTTGAAAAATAATTAATTAAATCTAATTCACAAGGGTGCGTCTATGACTCAGCAACGTTTTGAATATCGATACCAAACGAGAACAAAAATGAGTCGAAGTTTCATCTTTTAAGATACTGGAGCTCCTGAAATATTTATAAATACAACTCTCGATTCCCTGCACTTTCATGTTATTGTCTGACATCCTATGTGTGTTTCTGTTTTCATTTATTTGATGTTGAATGTGCAGAGGCACATGGTGATTTCCTCTTGAAAGTAATGAAATAAGCAGCTTTTAGTGAAAAATGCATGTGAAGCTAGTTATTACAACATACTGGGTGCCCCCTATCTATTTGTTTTATTCGGCTGCAGCATATTGGCTTGGAGATAAATTAATTAGAGAAATCTGATTTCATCATTAGCGTTACATCCTGGAAAAGTGGATTTTGGAGGAAACCTTTGAAAGCATCACCCCCTTCCCTGGAAGGAGGAATCAGCCAATCACAGCGCCTGTGCCCGCTTGAGAAGAGAACCATACACGAAGAGGCGACCCGGCGGCCACAGCAGCGTATCACTCCTCTGCACCGGGCTAAAGCGAGCCTTTACAAGAGAGTCGAGACAGCAAACCGGATGCCTCTATGGTCCAGTTAGCCGAACAGCGAGATACACAGTGTTCAGTTTGCACAAGGTAAGGCGTCCGGCAGTACTTAACCAGCTAGCATGAGGTTAGCTAACCGTGGGTAGCTGTCATGCTCACGTAGGCCAAACTCTATTCAAAAATCTGGCAATTTAAGGGTTGAGTTGATTCTCGACAAAGGCAGCGCGAGTGCTGTGAATGTTCACATCGTTTCTCGGCGTCCTTTAAAATCACATGAAGCACTTTCCCGTTTGGACATTTGTCAAAACACCACATGGACTGTTTTATTTTATTTTATACACTGTGTTGTAGTTCTCTACGGGAGGGCGGTGGCAACCAACACAGTTGTGAACGACTGCTAATGAGGATTTGCGCTGCATCTGATACAAAAAAAAATGCTGCATGCACGCGTTTATTGTGCGCTTAAACGTAACGTTAGTTAATGCATAGAAACCCTACAGCGACAATGTTCTTGTTTCAAAACACACGAGCAGGACACAGCATATTGATATGTGTATGCAGTTTAGTGCATCTTTGTCTCCACGACACAGCGATGTCGGGTGGCTACTTCTGGCTAGCAGGTAGCCCAACATCACGGACCACGAATACCATCTGAAATTGTAGTACATGTCTTCATGAAGTCATTGAAAAACTACTTTCATTGGCGAGACGTCTCGTGCATTGTCTTCACGTTTAGTGTAGCTAACAGCTACCTGTCAGCACCGGGGCCCACATGTCACTTTATTCTGATGAGGAGGAGGAGGAGGAAGAGGATGATGATTAGGTAAGCCGTTTCATGAGGAATACGTGTTGTTGAGTTAAACTGTGCAAATGTTTTCCTGTGACGTTTAAGTGAATGGTTGGGTGTAACATAGAAAGTAGTTATCCATGTGCAGGGAGATTAGCGAGGGATTAGGGCTCCACAAGGACAAACAGACGACCATCACGCGGCGTTCCTCCTTCCGTCATACTGGACACGTTATCCCCAAAACACCAGCCCGTAATGACCTCAAGTCATCCGTCTGGGTAGTTGTGCTTTTTCCTTTGGTTAGTATGGGGATGGAGGTCACGGGGTGAATGTTGCGTCTTAACGGCGGTGGGAAGTACTCAAAGACTTTACTGAAGTACAATGTTGGGGTGTTTGTACTTTTACTTGAATGTTTCCGTTTTCTGCTACTCAGAGGGGAAATATTGTTCTTTTACTTCGCTACATATTAGCTAATCCCTGGAGTTACTTTGCAGATTAAGATTTAATCAAACAAGCTTCGATCAACAAATGTTTTATTGTATCAATCAAGACTTTAAGGATCCCGAGGAGCAAGTTCATAAACTACCCATCAGAAAATAAAGTAATGTTTATCAAATTTATAGAAATGAATTCAAATTAGACCCACATTTACCAGCTGTGATATGGACTTTCTGGACTTTTAATTGGAACAGTAATCTTACTTTTAATATATACTTGAGGAAAACCATGACATAGTCCCAACATTATGGCTGACATCTGCTCTGCCAGAATGGGGCTGCTTTACTGCAGGTCGTATGTGTACATTCAAGAAGCTCGATCTAATGACCTGATTATGGATTCAACTCTCTCTTGGCGCTCTTTCTCCCAGCCTGCGCTGCCTCCAAGTCCTGTCTGTCGGATCATTTATAAATGGTGCTGTCACCCTGCTATGTCAGAAGTTGTGATTTCCTGTTTCTCACCAGAAACTATCAATTGAGATAGCCGGATGTCTAAGTTACTCCACTTTAAGAGATCTGGTATCTTTCCTGACATGACATCAAATGAAAGTGCCTGACCCGAATTATGTAAATATTTTTGCAACAGCGATTCGTTTTACTTTCATCACAGCGTCTTTTAAAAATAATCAAACAGGTGTCTCCGGTGTTCGACTCAACTGGAAGCCTTTACAGCTGCCATCCCCACACATTTTGACGATTCAATGCAAGGAGCTCAGGAGGGTTGTGTTTTTCTTTTTACTTTCGACTTCCCTCCTTCAATCATAAACCGATGCAGCAGTAGCTGGAGTCGTGGTTAGAGTCTGCTGGTGATGGAGGCGGGATATGTACACACGGACTGAGGGTGAAGTCTGTCTGGGGGCCTCATCTCA
Source organism: Cottus gobio (assembly GCA_023566465.1). Lineage (NCBI taxonomy): Eukaryota > Metazoa > Chordata > Actinopteri > Perciformes > Cottidae > Cottus > Cottus gobio. The sequence goes on along the minus strand of CM042226.1, from coordinate 21,924,477 downwards.
ATCTCCACCATCCCTCTATGTAAATGGACTTTTTTTTACAATAACGAATCCAGTGATTTGTCGAACATCCTGAATGGAGGGCAGCCTTTGCAGTTGTTACCCTTTTTGTAAGACACATTGAAGGTGGGTTTTACATGTATATTCAACATGTATGTTTTCTATTTATTTTATTTTTTTACATTTGTAGCAATGCTTGTTTGCTCCTGTGTCGGCATTGACTTGCACTCGATCTCTCCCAATGTTGAAGCTAATCAAATTAATATTTGCTGTCATACCAGACAGTTTGGCTTGCAAATAGTTTTTTTTGTGGGGGTGTCAGTGCAGTCATCAGATATGAGCATCTAATAATTCAGTCTGGCAGAGATATGTTTTATGGATCTTTCTCTGTGCGTGGCCTTAGTGGTTTGTTATCACATAGTTAACATGTCACACGCCTTAGAAAGCTATGGCTATTTTTGAACAATAAAGAGACTGCTATTTTAAGAGCAAAAGTGTTAGTCTCTTAGAAGTTGCTGTCTTCACTGAGAAATCATTTTCTCAATGTTGCCCTCAGTCCTCACATGATTTTCATCTTTTGTCTCAGGCAATAAAAAGATGTCTTGTTGAATTGGCGCAAAACAGGACTTTGGTGTCTTTGATGTTCTGTTCTAATAATAGGCTTTTAAAAATGGTAATTTAAGTACTAAATATGGACCTCAGTCGTAGAATAGGTTGCTTTGTGTTTTTGCCCACACAGTTGTTCTGCAGGTTAATATTAGTTTGAAATATATTTTTTTCTCAGTTATACAATTGCAAGTAGAGTTTAAAAAAAAATTGAATAGTGATTTTAAACAACTTTCTAAATGTTTTTGCTAATCCATACTTTTAGTTGTCACCGTCATATTATCCATTGTAAGACCGGAGTTCTGTTTAACATATCTCTTGCTAACTGTTCTCTATATGACATTTAGGGCATTAAATAAGCGGCAAACAGACATTTTGCTATGTAAAGGTGTAGAGGAGTAAATGTCTACCTGAGCAGAGAATGAGGTCACTCTCCCCGTGTGTGTGTGTGTGTGTGTGTGTGTGTGTGTTGTTGGTGATCCAACAAGCTGGAGGGTTAAGTTTTTAAATATATACATCTACAAAAACTTTCATGTATAAATCATGATGAATTGAAAACTACTTTATTTCTATTAAGAATATGCATAAAAAATCCTATATAGATAGATATGTCTGTGTACTTTGCCTCCCTCCATTTCTGCTTTGGTCTCTCTCAGCTGACAGCCTTTCAGCTAAAGGGGAAAAAAAGAATCCTGCTGTTAAAGTGAGATGAATATCTACACTTTATCAAACTCTGAGTACAAAAGAGCCCCAGTTGAAATATTTTGAAAGAAATACAAAAGACTCCTCTGTTGTGTCTCCAGTTTTAGTGGCTGTGCTGGGGCTGGTGGAAATGTGTTGTGCTTCATTTACATACCGTAGGGCCTTTTTTTAGCGTGATAAAGGAGCACCATTTGCGTACACGCAGAGCAGGTTTTTTTCTTTTTTTTTAACAGTCTGCACCGCAGAAACTGCAGTTAGCTAATTAACCTAATAGCGTTAGCTCAGTGACCCTCCATCGATCGCTCTAGTGTGAGGGATTGATCGGTGCAGACTTCTCTTGCCCGGAGGTCTTGCAGGCTTATGTAGAAAGCTGAGGCCTCTTCTATTGAACTGCTCTCTCCTGACAGACTGCCCACGGTTTGCGCAGCATGTTTGGAGTATTTACATCAGCTTTCTTGGCTTCAGCGGGCATGCCATCTGGTCCTGCAGGGTGTCCATCGTTGAGAGAGATATTGGCCTTTTTGATCTCATTTTTCCAGGGTTTATTTAAAATCAAGAGCCCACTAATCCCAATGTTTGAGAAGCATGGAAACCTTCAATGGTTGCAGGTTTTCAATGCTTGTGAAAAAAGACTACCTTGTTATCTAAATAGTTTTTTTTTTAATCTTTTCAGCTCTAGTTCTTGATGACAGAAGAATTTTGTGTTCATTTTGTAGTTGCCATTTTGAGACGCGTTACAGATATAGGTTTTGTAACTAGTACCATCTTTTACAATTACTAATGCATGATGGTAGTGTGACGCTTAAATAGTCCCCCCTCAATATGAGGAAAACTGCAAAGTTGATTTTCCTGTTTTTTGGCACTGGTGCAGCACTACAGTGAGTGTTGGTTTCTTCCAAGAGATGCCCTCAGGATTGGGATGTTGTTCAAAATGGTTTTGGATGTGAGCAAATTATTTGTATGTGTGACTGCTAAGATCACACAGATTCATGTGGAAGTGGTTGCTTTGCTTGCATGTAAATGCACAAATCAGCCTATAACTCAAACTAAAATCTCACCAACGGGATACAGAGTTCATGTTGAAAGTTAAGCTAGTGGCAGCACTGTTGACCCCATTATGGATGCCTATACTTGCTGTGGTTGCAAGTTAACGATGTCGCTGTTAGGTCCCACGCGTTTTATGATGTCGCATCATAAAACTTTATATTGTGATGTTTATAAGTAGCGCTACTGCCAATTATTTTCCAGATTAATCATTTGGTCTTTATTATGTCAGAAAATAGTGAAATATATATTTATCCAAGTTTCTCAAAGTCCAAGGTGATGTCTTAAATGTCATGTTTTGGCCATCTAAAAACCCAAAGATATACATTTTTCTTTGCATTTTGTAGACAATTTAAGATTAACCCAACAAACCAATTAATCTAATTTTATCATATTCCATCCTTTTCAAATCCAACCGCAAAACATCCAAACGCTCACTCTTATGCAAGCTTGCTACTGTTAAGTTCAAAAATCTTTGGGCGGTTGTGTGAAGAGAAGTCCCAGATGCAGAAAGTTATAATAAAAATTGATTTAATAAAAAGATGATGAACAGCATTTCAAAATGAATCACACTAATAACTACACAATATATACAAAATATATCCCATGAGAGAGAGATATCCCATGAGACAGAGATCCAGTGCCCCCCCCACCGGGCAGCAGATCCATACATACCTGCCCGGCAGAAGGCACCCAGAGATCTGCTGATGGTCCTCACAATGTCTCAGCTTTGCCAGGTTTGGGGTCAGCCCCCCTTCCTCTGGCTAGTCTCTCTTCCAGTCCATTGATTGGACAAGACCTCATCCTTTTGGTGTTGGTCAACCCAAACCCCCTCTCGCTTAAACAACAGTGCTCAGGACTTCAATCAACCCCCTCACATTCCTGAGCACGTCCTCCTTATCTATCTGCTCCAATCTTCAGGCTGCGTAACTGTTTGTGGGCTCCTGATGTTTTCAGGATTCCTTCCACAATCACTCAATACATTTCATAATTCTAATTAATACATTTGTGTAGTACATACAGTGTCATCCATTCAATATTTGATAATCCATACAGAGTTATTTATTTGTCTTGATTTTCCAATGTAAACTCTCTAGCTCTCACTAGGAGCACTAAAACCATTATTTTCCAACAATCCCCCCTTACTCACTATTTATAGTGAGTATACAAAAAGCATGCAAGACACTCTGATTATCGTAAACTTAACTTGCTGTTACAACTGCCATAATCGTCATTCATTTACAGACTAAATCATGTCCCTCCTTGATAAACAGATGCATCAATCAAAAGCTTATTTCTTCATCTTCAACTCTTAATTGATTCCCTTGAATGTTTTTTACTAAATGCAGCTTCAATCAATCTCTGCATGAGTCCATGGATGCAGCAGCATCCTCAGGGGATCACGACTGTGGTGGCAAGACAAAGTGAGGTTATTATGGACAGAAATGCATCTTCCAAACATACTGTCCAACCAGCTTGTGATGGGATCATCAATCCCAGCATTCTCTGCAAGGTTCTGACTCAATGCCGTAAGACCAGTCAGCACTTCGGTCACTGATCCATCAGGAGCTGTGTTGCTTAGGATGAAAATAAAACAGGCAAATCCAAACATTGTACAGACTCCGCCTTTCTCAGCATCACAGTAAAATTAACAATTCCTTTTGGCTATTGTCAATAGTTGTTAACCAGTTTCTCCTTCTAATATCAACACTGAGCTCCCCTTGATAAACAGACACTCCCTAAGCCTCTGGGTGTTTGATGATTTCTTCACTGGGTTGAGACAAGTGCCCCTATTGGTTTCACCTCCCTTTGTAACCAGACTTCACCACAGAGGAGATGGGTGCCCGCTTAGGAGTCCTCAGTAATGCAGTTTTCTGCAGACAACCGATGCACCTTCTTGCTGTAGGTGTGATGAATCCAGGATGCTCTCTCTTTGATATGCGGACAGCAGTTGATGTGCTAATGATAGTTGAATGGCCCTTCCCCCCTTGGTGCATTCCAAGTCTTTCTCTTTACGACCCAAGTGGTCCAAATGGTCGGGGGATAACAGAAGTCATCTCAATTCTTCTTACATTCCTGATATCATGCTGCTTTGTTCTCCCCTTGTGCTCATCCTGCCAATAAACATCCTAAACTTTGTCACCAATATGCTCTCTGCTTAAGATTTACTGGACAGTTTCTTAGATAACTTCAACTGTTGTTCTTTTGTCTATAGTCATGTTTAAGGATTTAGGATTACAAATGCTGTTCTCACCAAATGGTTCTATCTTTTTGCTCTATCAATTTAGTTTTCTACTTTCAGGTGCTAGAATGACAGATCTGCATGCTCCGGAAACACTCAAAAAAGTCACTTCACATCCCTCTACTTCTAAAGTTCTAAACAGCTTTACATCCTGAATTAACAGTCTGTGTCAGCTTATCAGTATGTGTGTGTGTGTGTGCGTGTGTGTGTTGTCCTTTTCTTCTCTCTAATTCTCTCTTTCCATACCTGTCTCTCACTTGCTTTTTCCCTATTTAGTGTTTGTTCAATCTGATGAACCAAATATTGACATAATGTGACTGTCAATCTTCCCTTAGTGCACTATTATTATTCTTATCTTATTTATTATTAGTTCATAAGGACACATCTGTTGCATCTCAAATGACTTTCTCATGGAACAGAATTCTCACCGGGTGGAATTCTTTCTAGTTCCAGCTTTGGACTGGCAATCTTGAACTCCGTCTGAGGAACAGCTTCTCACCTTCTGGGAGGAATCACCTATTATTTGCGCTTCTGTCGCCCAACAGAGTCCCAATTACTCAAATTCCCTGTATCTTAATTTTTCTCAGTGTCTTAAAGTTCCCTATTGATTTCACACTCTTACTTCCTGTAGCATGTCTCTCTGAAGTTCCCTTCCCCCTTAACACCTTGTCTCCTTTTTATGACTCTTTGTTCTACTTCTCCTTGAGGCCTACGTTTCTTACTTTACAATTTAAACTATAAAATGGCAGTTTTCAATATCTTTTACACTCAAAACATACAACAGGCAATCACCCTGTACAACAGATACAGCGCTTTCTCTCCCTTTTCTTATTTTTTACAACAAATACACTATCAACTGATATGTCTTCCTAGATGTGTTTTTCCAATTCGTTATTTTTTGTTATCTTAATCATACACCTTAGCCATAGCGCATGCGTCGTCCTCTTCAGATTAAATTTCGTTATCTAGCTGTGAATCTCTTGAAGGCTTACACTCTCTTCAATTTTTATGAGGAACACACTTCGTCTTTTCCAGATTAATATTTGATATGCATTTTAACAGTAACCTAAGAATTGGTTTTCGGAGCTCAGAGACAATGAAGGGCCCGTCGACTTACTAAACGTAACTCCTCGCGCATGCCAATCCCCAAAACTTACTGACGATACTTTATCTCAGGCCACTCGTGGACTTTTAGTTCTGTTAAAATTTATGCAAAACTGGTTAAAATACAGTTCCAATCATTCATCTGCCGCGTATTATAACGATTGCGACCACGAAAAACCCCGTCAGTTTATGTATTTATCACAAAGAAACTAAGTAGTTACTCATCGCTGCGAATACATTCACACCTTCAGGTGGAAGAAACCTCTGTGAGTTTCACAAACACATACAATCTCTCACTCAACATAAAGCTTCCACTCATGTACTGACGTCATCTTTCATTCAACATACATCTACATGCTGCACCACTTTCACTATTTGTACATTATCCTTATGTAATTTTTACTCTAATAATTTATTACCTCGTCAGACCAGCCTTCCCTGCTCACAACTAAATTGTCCTAGTTCTACCTAAACAAGGTTCGGTTATCAACAGGTCCTTGCCATTACCTTTTTAGTGAGGCCTCATGTGAGCAGAGAGGAGGGATCATCCAAGGGGTCCCAGAGAAAAGTCTGGTCCTTTGTTCAAATCACTATTCTTCAACCACAACTCACCACAAAGATCACGTCGGGGTCACCAAATTGTTAAGTTCAAAAATCTTTGGGCGGTTGTGTGAAGAGAAGTCCCAGATGCAGAAAGTTATAATAAAAATTGATTTAATAAAAAGATGATGAACAGCATTTCAAAATGAATCACACTAATAACTACACAATATATACAAATTATATCCCATGAGAGAGAGATATCCCATGAGACAGAGATCCAGTGCCCCCCCCCCCACCGGGCAGCAGATCCATACATACCTGTGTAGTACATACAGTGTCATCCATTCAATATTTGATAATCCATACAGAGTTATTTATTTGTCTTGACCCTCCAATGTAAACTCTCTAGCTCTCACTAGGAGCACTAAAAATCATTATTTTCTAACACTACTTGTTCATGCAAGTCCAAATGAGGTTGTAATGTTTAAAGTAGAATGGTTTTGTTGAAAGTAACACACAATGAGTACTTCATATACAAATGGTCCTTTTGTGGGAGAAGTATTCCTTTTTATCAACCTAAATATGTGGGCCTCCAGGTCCAGGTTCACGTCTTCAAAAAGAGAGCAGACGACTTCAGAACGGTTAGCTGAAATAACAAAAGCCCATAGTTCACACAGCTCTAGCATTAGCTCGGGATTTGTAATAACTGCAAAGGTCATCGGAGTTTTTAATCCTCTGCAAATCTGCCCACTTTGTAATATCTAAAGTAATAAAATAAAATCCAAAGCAAATTGCCTACCATATGCCAGAAGTCATGTCTGATAACACTAATCCTGCGTGAATAAATATCTTATTAGTCATATTCTTTATCCCTATACCAATGTCTTTACTTTCACCATGGAAGTCTAATGGAGGCTGGAATGCAAAGGCTTAATGAGAAACACAATAGCATAAATCCTGTGTCCGTGCAGGGCTGTGTAGTAGCCACAGTCTGACCAGGACACTGGCCTCCTCTGACAGGGACTCGGACAGGTAATCTGTAAGATCAGCAAAATGTAATCTTCTTTAGTCAACAACCCGGACGGCATTATTGGCGTGGCTTGGTAAGCGCTGGGGTGTGTGTGTGTTTCTCTGTGTGTGTTTCTCTCTCTCTCTCTCTCTCGCTATTTAACATCACTGTGATTATTTCACCATACTCCAGTTATGAATCAATGGTGATAAGTCTAAACGGGGTGTCAAGTGTAGTTTAAAGACACTAAAAAGGACAAGAGATGAAGATGACCTGCATTGTGCGTGAGGCTTTTAAGATGTAGGAGAAATCCCCACCCCTATATTACTGCTATCTAATTTTCTATATAACAAATGCCCTCACCTAAATGAGAATATTAGACTATACGGCTATTTTTTTTGTTTGGTTTGATATTGGGTTTGCATTAAATTAGATAATATATATATTTTGCATTTTCATATTTTATTTCCTATATGTAGGCCATCAACAACATTTCGTCGGCACGTTCTTGTTCTATATTTATACATTTTAATTACACAGGCACAGCAGTGTGCGCCACGCTTCAGTTCACCTTGGCCGCTGAAGCGAAAACAAAATGCCAAAGACCTCAGCTGTGGGAGAACACACTTTTTAAATTGAGCCATGGCAACACCGAGGCAGTGTGCAAACCTCTGGGGGGGGAAATGTTTCTTGATTCGGTGTCAAAGAACAATACCAACAACACAGTACAATCAGAAAAACAGAATCCTTACAGTGAATGCCTTGTAATCGGACTGAAAGAAGGGTGTTGGCATCGTTTGTAGCGCCGTCCACATGATGCAAATGTTCTGAAGCCCTGTCCTCGGTCCTGACTTCATGCACTGAACAGTTCTACACAAGCTAGGCCGCTCCTCCGGTAAACAGCAGTGCCGGGAAGTTAAAAACCAAGTGTTCTGGATTGAATCTTGCAACATGGCGATAAGCTGCAATTCTTTATCTTTTAATCCCTCTGCAACGTTTACTACCATTTCATCATCTTCAAATGATTTTTTTTTTACTCCTTCTTACACTCTGTTACTTTATTTTTCTCTCCTGATAACAGAGGTGAGCCATGGCTGAACCGAACCCCTCCCGCCCCCAGAGGAAGATGTCCACAGCTGGGGAGAGTGTGTACAAGGTTTTAGGGCTGGAGAAAGGCGCGACAGCCGAGGACATTAAGAAAGCATACAGGTAAGCAGTGTGAACGTGCAATAATCTGAATTGTTACTCCAAAGGATTAGTTTTTCCAGAGTAGGCAGGCCAACCACATTGTAATTATTACTTAAGGCATTTCCTAAATCCTTTGCCTAAATTGGTGTAATCCTGTTGCTGATTGTGTTTTATAAAGACCGCCTCATAGGTGGTCCGATTATTCGCAGACATTCCTCCCCCAGTTGTTGCTAAAGAGCAATAATCTTTATTGTGACTTTGATGTCGGAGGAGGAACCATGTTCCATGTGGCATAGCTTGTTTTTAAAACTCAAAAAGCCTGCTTTTTAATATCCATTCAAATTACTTTGATAAACAATTAGTTAATTGCTAGTCATTGATGAAGTGAAGATGAAAATATCCTAAAATACATCAAATCTGAACCTGACTCCCCCCTCACTTAAACATGATTCCACGTTTTCCTCTGCTTCACTTTGCGTCCTTTGATTTCCTGTGTGCTCCTCCTCTCTCCTGTCAGGAAGCTAGCGTTGAAGTACCATCCGGATAAGAACCCGGACAACCCGGAGGCAGCGGAGAAGTTTAAGGAGATTAACAACGCCAACTCTATTCTAAATGATGAGACCAAGAGGAAGATCTACAACGAGTATGGCTCCATGGGCCTTTACGTGTCGGAGCAGTTCGGCGAGGAGAGCGTCAAATATTACTTCCTCATGTCCAAATGGTGGTTTAAGGTTTGTGCTGTGGTTTGATTACAGTTATTAGGGTTTATCCATGCATTAAAAATAGTTCTCATTGAAGGAAGGAAGAAAAACATCAATATTAAGAGCTGATTCCATATCTTTAAACGGTAATGTACATGTGGCTAATAATAACAGCAGCTCCTGTACAGTCCAGCGCTCCCTTTTTATGAAGCTGATGGGTCTGGAACCTGCAACCAGCCATAGTTTATACTGTTGCATATTTCATTGTGGGATGGCTCTACAATTAGTTCTGGTAAATTATGAAACGTTGTTAAACATTTCTTCTGTCAGAAGCCGATCACAAAACTTCAAAATAGGACTCCTGGATTAATCTTACCTCTTATCCTGGGTAACAAACTTTAATGACTGTTATGAGGGTAACACATGTCCAGGGGTGCACATAACTTTTTCAGTGAGTTACTCAGGTGAGTACCAGCAGATGGTGTCTGGTACTCACCCCATATGTAGCGTGGTCTTAATAAGTGCAGTCTTCCTCACTGTCCTCCTCAGTGCTGGCACCACTGTCCTCTTCAGTGTCGCCCCTACTGTCCTCTGCTTCAGCTTCCTGCATGGTAGATGATGAAGATGCTGCAGATGCACCTCTCTGTCCTTGATTGAGCCTCCTATTAGCTGTCTCCATCCACAGGTCAACAGCAGGCTTTGGGTCAAATGTCTCTGTGGTCTGCTTTGACAGGTGAATGTGCATTAGGGCTGAGAGACGAGCATGTGACAGACGAGATCTGTACTTGGTTTTTATTATGTTGAGATGTGAGAATCCCCTCTCACAAGCTGCACTGCTTAAAGGCAGTGTAAGAGACAGCTTAACCACCGTGTTGATGTTGGAGTAAGCATCTGGGTTACTTGTATTTACTATTTGGACCAAGTCATACACAGAAGAGGCTCCCAGGCGTTTTCCTGCCTGCTTTAAGCGCATCCATTCTGTCACAGTGGTATCTTTGTCAAGTTGCAAGGTGGCCTCATATTTCTTGAGAATGCTGCAAACTGTTGTGTTTCCAAAACTGTGGAGGTCTTGCATTTCCTGAGGCCATGTTGAAGGATCAAATACTAAGAAATGATCACATGACTTGAGGGAGTCATATCTGATTTCAAACTCTTCAATTAACCCCCTGAGTAAGTGTGTCTTGTCTCTGTCCGCATCCGCATTAGAAACAGTGTGTGCCCTGTGGCTTTCACCATCAAGCAGAAGTGTGAACTGTCCAATGGCCACCATGAGTTCATCCTTACATTCTCCAATGGTCAGCTTTTCCTTCTGAAACGTAATGGATGTGGTCTTCAAAATGTTTCCAATGTCAAGCATGTCTGACAGAAAGCACCGAAAACGCTCTGTGCAGATATGCTGCAAGTCACTGTTATCACTCGTAGCCAGTTGCATTTTAATGGCTGGCAATAGTCTTGATATTTTTAACAGTGTTTCATGCCTCCATGCAGACCATCTGATATTATGAAACTTACCCAGTTTCACAAAGGAGATCCCATTTTCTTCACATAGCTTCTTCAGTGCAGCAGTTTTTTTTGCTCCACCTTTTTGTAAATAAAAGTGCAGCAGCTTGACCACAGAGCGATTAAATGTCTCACAGTAGGGAACATTGCGATCAGCTGATTTTGCGCAATTCTCCAGTGTGTGTGCGGTGCACAGAATGTGTACAAGGGAGTCTCCAACCGCAGCAAGTTGCCGGAGCTTTGGCACAACGCCGTTGTATATACCGACGTTGACAGCAGCCCCGTCTGTGCACACAGCGACCAACTTTGTTGTCCAGTCATCCAAGCCTGTGTCCTGGAAAAGTTTCACAAGTCCGTCTGTTATGGCCTGCGCGGTTCGCTCAGCACCCAATTCAATCAGTCCAATAAAGTCCGAAGTAAACTCTCCGTTGCTGGACACAGACACAATGTAAACGATTTCCTGCTCAGTTTTTGTGATGTCCTCGGATCAAGTCTGCAACTTGGCTCGTAACTCCCCGCTGATGGTGTGAGCGATGCTCTGCATGATCCGTGTGCCCCCTTCACGTGAATGATATGCACCTCCGACATTTACTCCTAGCCGCTTCAGTAAAGGAACATCCTCAGAATAGGAAGACATGGGACGTGCGTGTTTAGCTTTATGGAAGGCGAGGAGAAAAATATTAAACAGAGCTTGCCGCTGTTCTTCATTCAGCTTGTCTCGCCATCTGGCAAGTGGGCGACTGGACATTTCTTCTCGGCTAGCTTGTTTATTAGCAATGGCTTGCGCCACATTTGTGTGCTCCTTGCTCTTTTCATGTTTGTCAAATAAAGGATGGTTGAAATTCTTTGAGCCTTTATAAAACGCACCTGTTTTGTCTGCTAGATGTGGATTTGAGCGGCAAATCTTGCACCACATTTCAGTGCGCTCATCGTTAGCTTCAAGCCACTGCACATCTTGGAGCCATTTTTCCGAAAAAAGTATTTTCTTCGGCTCTGGCTCCAGTTGGCTTTTCTTTGTTGGTGGCGAAACGCCAAAGAAGCTGCTTAATGTCTGTTGCTTTCTGGACATATCTGACAGTAGTTGACAACCAACATGTCATGTGTAAGGTTAGATGAGAATATCGGTCAAGTACGCAAAGGCGCTTAGTAACACAAGTGGCATTACGCATTCCTGATTTTTGTCGCGCATGCGTACCTGCGTACCAGTTATGTGCACCCCTGCACATGTCTCACACGTACATTAGTCCTAAGTTTGTCCATACAAAAGGGTTGAATAAAGTGTTAATAATTTGAACTGCGCAGTGTTAATGATTTGTAGATAAAGAAGGTCCTATTAGATCCTCCTGTTTGCGCTCATGTTAATATTTTGTATGTGTTGTTCTGTTGGCTTGTTTCCTACAGGGTCTGGTGTTGTGCTGCACAATGTTCACCTGCTGCTGCTGTTGCTGCTGCTGCTGTTTCTGCTGTGGGAAGTGTAAACCACCTGACGACGAAAACTACCAGTATGTCGACCCTGAAGACCTGGAGGCCCAAATCAAAGCGGAGCAGGACGGAGGTGAGGGGGGCGGTTTACGTAGTCATGGTTCAGGCTTGCGGGTGTTGTACATCTTTTCTTTCTGGTATTTTTATTTATTTTCTAGATTCTCACACTGTTGTCCATTTAATTTTGTGATGAACTATTACACGTACATAGTACACGTAGGAGACGGTAAACGCTATCTTTGGATCAAGATTGACACAGGCATGAGGACCTTTGAACCATGGTGCATTCAACACACCTCATACTTGATCAATTAAAAGAACTCTTCACCCACAAAAGGACCGTTTGTACATCAAGTCTTATTGTTTGTCTTTGGCAAACGAATAATACAAAAAAAACGATGAAACGTCTTTATGAATTGAAGTAAGCAGGGGCCACGTTTTAATAAACAGCAAAACCTATACAAAAACCTCTGTTTATGAATTCTCAGAGTCTCATATAGCCATTTGTTAGCAGCTGTCTTTTTTTTTAAGACGTGAAAGTTTCAAAACACAGACATATTTGTTTTGTTCTACAACACAAACGTTAAAATCTTTTCAGACCTTATTTTAGGCATCTAACCAAAAACCGATTGACTTTAGGACGAGAGAGGTGCTTACAGTGGTTTCAAGGTGGAGCGAGCAGCATGACAATGAGGGATACTTTAGTTCTGTGCCAGTAGCTCCACATGCTGTTTAAAAGGGGGAATACGCTACCCCGGAGTTCTCGAGGTCAGCGGCATTTTCATTTATGTCAGTATCAAGAGTGCAAAACGTTGTGTGGATGCTAGGCATAAACGTAGAATTCTTTAAAAAAAGAATTTACAATGAAATCGTGTGGGTGTAGCTTAACTCTATAACCAATAATGTTGGAACAGCATCTGTAGGAAATTAATCTGTGACCTTAAACCTAACCGGAAATGCTTTCTGTAACCCAGTGAACACCAGTGAATTGAACATGCTCTCACGCTGCAGGATTTGTGTGTGTGTGTGTGTGTGTGTGTGTGTGTGTGTGTATGTGTGTTCATGCTCCAATCCAACAGGTTACACCGTAATCATAGGCCAGCCCAAATCTAATCTGGGTCCAGAAAACCCAGAAGTCCAGAGTCAGCAGCCCATCCCCATGCCACTGCCCATGCCTCCCCCCGAGCCCCAGTCGCCGACCTCGGCCAGTCCAGCGGGGGAAGAAAACCCCGGAGAGACCCTTCCAGAGTCAAAATGACTCGTAAGAGCCGCCCCGTCTCATTCATCCGTCACATTGTCCCCTTGGTGTTTGTCAGCTGCCTGTCTGGCTGCACGTGGCTCATCCCTGCTCTTTCACTCATGCGTAACAAAACCACTCGTGCTGTACCACTCCACTGCTTCCATCACCCCACGTTGTCTTATACCAGCATGTTTCCATACGCTTGTCGTCACTGTTGCACTAAGTCACTGTTGCTCTAAGTCACTGTTGCTCTAAGTCACTGTTGCTCTAAGTCACTGTTGCTCTAAGTCACTATACTGTTTGCTTGAATTGCTGCCAGAAGTTGAATCAATTTCAATCATGGGCATGCATGATCTAGAGCAGGGGTGGGCAAACTTTTTGGCTCAGGGGCCACATTGACTTTTAAAATTAGACAGACGGGCCGGGCCAGTATCAGATGGATAGAGAGTGTTTGTGTGAACCAATATAAATTATAAGTAAAAGCCAATAACTAAAAAGTAAAGAGAACTTACATTACTTACTAACGAATATAACTTAAATGACTCAGCTTTTTTGTTTAACTTGCTGGCTAAGTCTTCGTCAATTAGTTCTACGCGCCGAGTCACTGTCCTGCGTGATAAACTACATTTTTCGAATTTGTTTTTGCTCTCTGGACACAAGAGACCTGCTGTCTCTACCATGCATTCTTTCAAAAACTCCCCTTCAGAGAAAGGCTTGCTGGCTTTTGCTAATTTAAATGCTAGCAAATAACTTGCCTTGGTGCTTGATACTTGACTAGCAGTTTGTCTAAAAAAAAGCCCCCCTGTTGCAGAGGAAGGAAGCTGGCAGGAAGCTGGCAGGAGGCTGGCAGGCAGAACCCTATATGTCACATGAGTCCCGTGGGTCTGATGTGCGTTCGTTATGCCGTATAAAACGGACCATGTCTCCGTGGCGCGCTGGCCTGTGGGGGAGGGGTGGAGGTGAGCAGCGCAGACAGCAGCAGCTGGACTCGCAGCCTGATGCGCTGCAGAAAGCACGGCACGTAAAGACCGCTGTAACGCTTCTCCGTTCCCGACTTGAGTTAAGAAACATCGATGCTGGTCTTTTGCCGTCATCGTGCTTCGGAAAAACGCCCAACGGGCCGGCCCGCGGGCCGTAGTTTGCCCACCCTTGGTCTAGACTCTAGAATTTGCTGCGGGCCAATAAAAACTGACCCGCGGGCCGCAGTTGGCCCGCGGGCCGTAGTTTGGACACCCCTGATCTAGAGGGTAACATGGCTACTTTCCTCCCGCAGGAAAGTGACAGTGCAAATGAGCCTCAACTAGTGGAAGCAGGTAGGTGAGTTTTTTTTCTTTCTCATTTGTTTTATGTGAAGTCTCATGCGGGTACAAGAAGCTCTATCGAGACCAGCTCTCGTTGTACCTTTTTCTTTGTGTGGAAAACCAAGAGACAATGTTGTAAAGCTGTACGGCTTGGTTGTGTCTGGATACGGTTGCTGTTAAATCCCGGTTTGACTCCCCACTTCTCTCCCTCTCTCAGCCGTTTGAGCCCCTCCTATGATCCAGCCATATTCGACTGCTGCCAGAGATCAACCAGCCCAAAGCCACCAGCTGGGCCAGGCCCACACCTCAATCCTGACCCCTCAACCAACCTGATCTACCCACTGGACCACCCACCCATCCACAAATGGAACTAAAGTCATGGAGGATATTCATGCAAATTCAACTAGTTGCTGTGCTATAAAAGGGATAAGACCCTCACTGAAAATGTTAGTCACCTTTCTCCTTCCAGCTTAGTGAATACTTTTAGCCTAGCCTGGGCTGGATGTGGTCTTGCCAACCGTTTCAGTCATCCCGGACTAGGCTTTATGACATGCCCGGATTCCTCACTAATCTGTTCATCCCATAACTACCGGTGAGGACTGAGCTGAAGCAAAACCAGTGAAAAACAAGGGCAAACAACATCATGGATGGGATATCCTCATTATTTTACTGCTAACCAGACTAGGACTGGAATTATCTCCCTAACACCCCTTGCGTCTCCCTCCATTTTAGATTTATTTTTTAAAATATATATACATACATTTCTCCCCTTTTTAACTAGTTTTTGGTGTTGTCCCCCAAGTTAAAAATAATGATTTCTTTTGGATGCCACTTGTGACTGCAGCACAGCATTGTAGGTGTGGAGGACCTTTTTTTGTTTCCTCGTCCTTCAGTCTTGTTTCAACAAGCAGGTGCGTTCAGTTAAATATGGCATAAACACCCTCTTAACGTTCCTTCCGAACAAGATCATGATGCCACATGTGGTTTGAAATATTCTTCTTTTGACGGAGGACTGAAGGAGCTACGTGTTCAATCCCTACAACATGTCACATGAACGCACAAATACGAAGAAGGGGAACAGAGATGTGACTCAGCAGAAGTGACTGAAAGAGGAAGTCTTCGATGTTAAACGTCTGAGCCAAAACCCAGAACTGAGGGTCTAGAGCCTGGATCGGGAGCAGAGTCGAGGCTTTCCTCCCCAACGTGCATGCATTTTTTTTTTTTCCTGAATGCATGCCCCTCCCCCTAACTCCTGTACAGCACTGGAATACAGTCTACACCCAAACCATAAACCTTAGACATGCAGACTCTGGTTACACACACACACACACACACACACACACACACACACATATATATATATATGTACCATATGTACCAGCCCTTATGTCATTGTGTGCAACCATAAGCTAAAAGAAAATAAATCCAACCCCCAGTGTAATCTATTGACTAAAATGGACAGTGACAAAGATGCCATAGGGTGGAAGAGAACCACATTTCTATTATTTGATCATGTTTTGTCCGGTGGTTGCGCTCCTTCTTGTGTTGCCGTCAAACTACTTGGTCGACCAAAGCCAACAGCTCCATGTAGCCCGCCAACCCACGATAGCGCCGGTCGAGGCCAACAGTCTACCACAGTTCACGTTGTCAAAGTTGTTTTTATAGTGCACGTTTGGGTCTATGCACCTTGCGAAGCGGGTTCGTTACAATGTCAGGTGGTTTTAACCTCAGTCTGGGGTTTTAGTTTACCTCTTACTTCTGGACAACAGAAACCGTCAGCTCTTAAGTTACTAGATGAACTGTAACCAGATTCACTAAGACTGCATTGCAAGGGCAATATTCTGACTTCATTGCGCCTCAAATGCATTTTTATCCATTCCTTGAATTCACATAATGGTCTGCAGATTAATCTGTGGCCCTCTTTGCTCATCTTCTATTAGTTTTAGTTGGAGGACACCTTTATTAGGTGGTGCTTCTTTGCCCCACACAGTTCCTTTTCACAGTTCTGTCTCGCGATAGCTTCTCCCCCGGCTTCCTGACCATGATGACAGCGATGTGCCTTGAACAATAATTGCAGCAGTGACGGAACAGACAACTATTGATGCAACATTTTGATGACTGTTTGTAGCTGTTGGTGTGTTGTTTAGGTGAGAAATCATCTGTAAATACAGCGATTACACACACAGGTACATGGCCGTGAGAAGAGGCTTCAGTCCTTAGTCCTGCTCTTGGCTGCCTGGCTGGAATGGCTGTCTCATCCGCTCCTCCCTGTGCTAACCTTTTAGTGAATCTGGATCAGTGTTTCAGCTGCACGGTGCCTACAGCCACCACAGATGATACTGACTTTTGCAAAACGTTTTGCACACTTTTTTTCCGTACACTTTGCACGTTCACTCAATCTTTTAGCTCACTTTTATTTGACATTTTCCCCCCCTTTTTTTTTTGGGATTGTGGTCTAGTTAGAAAGGAGCATTCTCACCCATCAGTCACAGGCACTTTTTCAGAGCAGGTTTATCTGCATGGTCAACGTTCATGCTGCAGCTAGACATGGGACTATTGTAATTTAATGTCAAGGTGTTTGACATTAAAACTCTAAAAATGACACTAAAACATACTGGAATCACTTTACCTAGGATCTTGTCAAGAAATAAAAAAAAAATCACAATGACATTCTTTTTTTTTCTTTTTTTTTGCCGAAAGCATTTTTAGTGATTTAAAAATCCCCAATCTTAGAAAAGGTAAATTTTAAGGTACTCCTGCATGAATAAAGGATAAATAAAATATAAAAATAATAGCAACATTGTGTGAGTCTGTTCTTTCTTATATCTTTTTAAAATCAGACCCTTGTTCTCAGTTCTACCATGATACCAAGGTCAAAGACACCTGTGATTATCTTCACAAATACCATAATATTGTGTTTTTAATTTATTTTAATTTTATTCAGACCCGTGAAAAAAACCTATCCCATTCCTAGCTGCGGCCAACAATAGCTCATGATTTGTCTCTTTGTGACGCCTCATGGCTGTGTTCCATGTAAAGTCACCTCGATACTGTTCACCATGTCCAACAGTCAATATATGAATGGTGTTGAGTAATGTTTACTCTAGTTGATACATACTTTTAAGTGCAACTTAATGGTCAAAGTTCTCATATCTAATTACTTGCCACGCTGGTGCTTTGATAGGTCTGATGTATATTTACTTTTGGAACATGGGCATTATTAATCTTGTTACATCATTCTTGCAAGTGTTTCTTTTGGGGGTTTTTTTGTATTCTTTATCAATGTCTTGCTGCCAGAAATATTTATCAAAAATCCGTTTCACTGCATGGAACGCACCATAAATCTGAAATGACGCTGTAGACACTGAAACATTCTCATGTATACAATCTGAAGTTAAAAATGGAGGAGAAAAAGAAAAATCTTCATTCCAGATGATTCATTCATCATCATTTTTTGGAAATACTTCATTTTTCTTGTGTGTTACTGCTCCTGGCTAAGAAATTAATCTGGCCCATTTCCCAAAATGTTTAAATTCCTTTAAATCAAACGTATTTGAATAGATCAAATGTTTATTTAAATGCTTCGCAAAACAAGGTCTTCTCCAACACAGCATTTTGTTGCCATGTCTCGATTAATAACATTCAAAACTTTGAAGATTGTTTACTTTGCTTGATAAGTTAATGTGCTGTTGAGAATTATTGTCTCGTGCGGAATACTGTTGCTTGTAGGTGACTTTTCTTTCTTCAAATTTGTAAACCAAATGTTCTTGTTTTCCGGTGGCAGGGGGAAATTTTAAAGGGTATTCCTTTAGTTTTTCTCCCCCAATAAAGGCCATAGTGTGTCAAACTCAGCTGCTAAAACTTCTTCATATTAATATTGCCTGGTGAACTGCAATAAAATAATGCAGAACCAGCAACCGAGAACGGTTTCATTTTGGTTAATTGAAAAATGTTCTTAAACCAGCTCAGACTAGTGCTGCACCTCGATGGCTTGCATCAGAAGAATCATTTCACCATCAAACCTGCAACTTCAAGTGTTCAACTTCTTCGGTTCTTCTCAAATCAAAAGTGTAAAAGCATTGAGGCCACGGCGCACGGAAAGAAGGCATTATTTATTATTTTTGTAATTGTTGTAAATAACTCGTAAAAAAGCAACTTAGCTGACAATTCTTTTTCTGTGAATGGAGATGTTTAATAAATGTCTGTTTTAACAGTGTACATACATTTTTTTTTATTTGTCACAGAAAAACTGTAATTTAAATGTCATGTTACTAAAAGGGTTGGGGTTCAACTTGGGTGTTAAATGATGAGTGCAGACTCTAAAAGGTGTGTGTGTGTGTGTGTGTGTGTGTGTGTGTGTGTGTGTGTGTGTGTGTGTGTGTGTGTGTGTGTGTGTGTGTGTGTGTGTGTGTGTGTGTGTGTGTGTGTGTGTGTGTGTGTGTGTGTGTGTGTGTGTGTGTGTGTGTGTGTGCGTGTGCGCGCGCGCGTGCGTGTGTGCGCGCGCGTGCGTGTGTGCGCGTACGCGTGTGTGTACGTGTATGTGTGTGTGTACACGTGTGTGTGTGTACACGTGTGTGTGTACACGTGTATGTGTGTGTGTACACGTGTGTGTGTGTGTACACGTGTGTGTGTGTACACGTGTACGTGTGTGCGTGTACACGTGTATGTGTGTGCGTGTGTGTACGTGTACTTTAAGTCCCGGGTTCAAAGTTATGTGCTAACCTGATAGCATACTCTGTGTGTTTGCACATACAAACTCCATGCAAGTGTATGCTTAAAAAACGTTAGCATGGAACTAACATTCTGTATATGTAATTTGGATCTGTGTTGTCATTACTCGACTGACAAGTTGGACAATATACCAGAATTGCTGTATTTCTCCGAAAAGTGACGAGAAACTATTAAATTGAGCAGATCAACTTGACAGACATTTTATCAATGGTGTTGTTTGGGGGGGGGACTGACTGTTGTGGTTCCGTGTGGACGATCTGTAAATGAGTTAATATGAAATTCAACCAAATAATAAAAGGGGATTTAATAAGTTTCTGTCTCTTAGTTCGTCATTTATTTGCATTTGCATGTAAAATCTTGTTGAACTTTATTTTATTGCAATTTATTTTCATAAACAAATCCCATAAAAAGACTAAAACCGGCTTACTGACATTGCAAATCTTTCAAAATGGGTCACAAGTGTGTTCAGTACATTCAGTCATTTCTTTACACAGTTCAATGCAGTTTGTGGCTCAATGTTACTCAAACAGGAGGACGTTGTGAATATCTTGGGGACTATTTTTAGCTGCAAATGAATACACATTTGGTGCTCTAGTAAGTTTTTGGGCAAGCAGGAAGGTGTATGGGGCGTTGAGTCACAATAAACATGGGGACATGTCACCCAGAGCAACAGTGTGGCTCATTGATGTGCTTTTAATAGTTTTTTGGAGAATAGAGCATAATTAATGACGGTGGACGAAAATATTTCATTGATGCATTTGGTCTCTTCGTGGGATCCGTTGATAATTAGAAAAAAAATAGTGCGCACTGACGCACAGGGATAAACTGTAAAAACAAGAAAGGAAAAGAAGCTGGTAGGATGCACGAATAGCTGTGTGTATGAAAGTCTAGCTTACTCTGCAGCAGCCCTCCACCCCAGAGCCTATAAATAGGTCTAGTAATCCCATTAATAGCTTAGTCTATTTAGCCGACTCCATTCGGTGGATTAGAAAATACTTTGTGGGTTTGGCCGCTGGGAACTGAACGCGCTGCCATCTACTTGCTTCTCAGGAAGCTGACAAAGAGGGCAGAGACGGGAGGCGGAAGTGTCTCTGGGTCACAGTTTGACTTGAAACGGAGTCTGGACAAGATGGATGTATTTAAAATGAGTCATGTCATTATTGTGTAATTGACCTAAATGTCTTGGTTGATCTTAATCTGACTTTTTGTTTTGTTAAGATTCAATTTCATTACTTCTATTTTATTAATAAACAAATGCATTATTTAATTAATACATTCTCTCATTAAGCCATTAATAGCCCTGTCATTGAGTATCTGGTCCCATTTGCCTATTTCTTAACAAGAACAAATTTGAAGGAAATTCAAGTTTACTTGAATGCTACAATACTATTACCTACTTCAATGAAATGTATTATATAATATTTCAATTTTAAATTAAAATGTCAAATATTTTGGAATTGTCAAACAAAAATGACTCCTCTTTAAAAAGCTGAGTTTGAGCTGTGTTTGTTGTGAGACCTCTGGCCTGGCCAGCACCTCCATTCATCTTCAGATTAGGATCTAGTTACCAACAAGCTCTCTTTCTCTCTTTTATTTTCATACTGCTGTTTCTGGCTTGATGACTCAATCAAACTCACGTCACGTTTTAAATATAGCGTGTCCCGCTGGGTCCTAGAGATTAAATAAAGAGACGAATAGATGGCATTAGTCAAGCCCCAATCTCTGTTAAATTTGATGGTCTATTGTTTCAAGAAATTTACCGGATTACCAACATACCAATTGTTAGGTGGTGTAAGAAGTATTCAGATTTTATTACTTAGTTCACCTATTTTATTTGAAGAAACATTAGGTTATAATGATTTTGCTCTGAATGGCCTACAGAGGGCAGCAGAGAGGACGTATTTTGCGAGGCCCACCCCAAGTTATCATAGCAAAAAGCTGATGTGTTTTCAAGTTTATGATACATTTTGTTCAGCTAGATAATCTTGCATATGCTCCTAGTCTCATATGTTCTTGATATACACCAACATTGTAACAGATTGGTCCAAGCTATCTTTGCAGTGCAAATTGCAAATTAATGTAGGGAGCTAGACTTTTCAAATGCAGTTTAAATAGTAAAAATCCATCAGTGGAAATATCAATGTGTGAAGAAAAGGGAAAAATAAAGCTGTCTTTGAGAGCGGGGGTTTGAAGGAGTTAAAACTCCCTGTGTGACAAACAGAAGCCAAGTTGAGAAATCTCAGCTGAGAAATGGAGCTAGCTGTTGATGCCAACGTGCTAATGAGCTCGAACATGGAGGCCAGAGGTTGCATTATGTCACACTCTGAAGTATCAGACTTCATACAAACATTATCATTTGAACCATGGTGGTACCGAACACTGTCCTGATCTCCTGCCACACCCAAAATTTCCAATGGTGGGGCTGGGGAACGCAGTTTAGCCAGTAACCCAAGCCAGAACAAACTGAGGCTCTAAAAATAGTTGCCAGTCCAGCTGCTGTGAGACTAAGACAGGGAGGGTCTTTACGTGGGGTTAGACAGGCGGGCCAAGGGGGTAAAGGGATAGACGGCGGGGGAAAGAGTCGTCGTAAGAGCTGGAAAAGAAGACCAACAACAACAAAACCAACATCTAGAATAGCCCCCATGATGAACTTTGCTCTCAGGCCACCATCAGCAGGCAGTTCTGGGCCCGGCGCCGGCAGAGGAGTCACCATGGAGAACCTGGAGAAGCAGCTGATCTGCCCGGTCTGCCTGGAGCTGTTCTCCAAGCCTGTGGTCATCCTGCCCTGCCAGCACAACCTCTGCCGCAAGTGTGCCAACGACATCTTCCAGGTAGGTGTGGCGTCCGTCTGGAAGGGTTGTTCATTGGACTGTTTTCATTTATACTTTCAAGCAGCCACCCTTGTCTTCAAATTGAGGCGGTGTTTCGATTCATCAACAGAATAGTTGACCAAAAATATATTGTTTGAGTATCAAACACTGTTTTTAATATTTGACCCATGTAACAGTAGAAATAGTCTACAAGTACTGCATTCAAAACTAAACTAAAAGTACAATAATACATTGTTTAACTTGATAACATTACTTAATGTTGTAATTTATCAATAGCACATTTACTTTATACAGTAGTTATTCAATAATACATCAGTCCATCATTTTTTATAAGAGACTCTAAACTATCATCTTAGATCTCAATCTGAAAAGTAATAAGTAATTATAGCTGCCGGATAATGTAGAGGAGTATAAAGTACAATATTTGTCTCAGAAATGTAGTGGAGTAGAAGTAATAAGTAGCCTAAAATTAAAATAGTTAAGCACAAATACCTCAAAATTGTTCTGAGTTAATGTAATTAGTTGCTTTCCACAACTTCACTCAATCCTGACGATGTGGTAGATTTCTCCGTTGCACGTGGATGCAAACGTGTAGTCATCTTGGTTGTATACGCTCAATAGGAACTGTGGACTCTGAGAGGAAACTGCTTTCACAGCAAAATGAAATGTTTAAAATGTTCGTAGAAACTTCCTCAAACCACTGCTGGCAAATAATCTGTCCATCCTATGGAAGCCCATTTCCAGCACTGTGATAAAAAAATTCTAATATTGTAAGTCCTTATCCTTATGAGATACTATCTCATAATTATGACTTAACTATCTCATAATTTCGATTTAGTATCTCCAAATTTCGATTTAGTATCTCCAAATTTTGATTTAGTATCTCAAAATTTCGATTTACTATTCGAAAGTCGAAATTATGCGATACTAAGTCAAATCTATGAGATAGTTAAGTCATAATATGCTCAGTGTGTTCCAAACTGATATTTATTTGTCAAAATATTGCAAACGAAACTATAACCAAATACGATGAGGAAAAAGTATAAGTAACAAATGTCTAGATAATGTCTACCACATTTGTTTTGTGTATTTGCATGTTTTTCTCTTTAAGACATTAACAAGCGTGAACATTCCCCTCATGGGACAATAAAGACAATATTGGTAAGATATGTTATATATTACTTAAGGGAATGAAGATCCATACAGTCTGTTTTCTAGACATTCGTTCCTTCTACTTTCTCTGTCTCCAGTCGACTAACCCTCTGTGGCAGTCCCGCGGCTCCTCCAGCACGGTTCCCAGTGGCACTCGCTTTCGCTGCCCATCATGCCGCCACGAGGTGATGCTGGACCGCCACGGGGTCTACGGTCTGCAGAGGAACCTGCTGGTGGAGAACATCCTCGACATCTACAGACAGCAGGAGTCCTCCAGGTGAGTGTGTGTGCAGAAAGGATGTTTACAGTATTTATAAGCACTATGGACATTTAATAAATGGGTTATTACACACTGTCCCGTGATTGAAAGCAGTATTTGTTAACAATAGACTCATTTTAATCATTATTTACAATCTTCATCATTTGAAAAATCTCTTAAATGAACTATTTTCTTCTGTCTATATTTAGCCTACGTCACACTCCAGACAGGTTTAACAACAAACGGTCTTTATATAGCATCTGAAGTAGGGCTCATGTTATTGTAATCATGAGTGACCACCAACAGAGAGCAGCATTGTATTCTGTTAGTCTTCATGTTTATGATTACTGTTTGACAGCAATGCAAAGTTCATCCGTCCGTAACAACAGTTTGAGTCTGAGACAGATAAAACAAACTGAAATTATGTGTGTAGTTATTTTAAAGTGAGAAAACAACCTGAACTGATCATTTCTAAGGTTGTTTGCTTTTACACTCTAGTGGGTTATAAAAGTTTTCCCAAATGTTTGTTCACAATAATAATTATGCATGGTTACAAAGGGCTTGACATGGAACATACCCTCTGGATTGTGTGTATTATCCCTCAGCTGATGAATACCAATTTGTTTTATATTTGTAATGTGATGCACTTGTTGACAACAAGTAAAAGACATGGTGTGTGTGTGTGTGTGTGTGTGTGTGTGTGTGTGTGTGTGTGTGTGTGTGTGTGTGTGTGTGTGTGTGTGTGTGTGTGTGTGTGTGTGTGTGTGTGTGTGTCTGTGTGCGTCTGTGTGTGAGTGTGTGTCAAAGAAACAAAATGTATATAATATAAAATGAGTTTATACGCATCTTTCGAAAGTGTAACTAATTAGGCTTCCGCTGTTTGGAGGCAGATATAGATTTTCTATTGTTAGAGATTTTAAAGTACAGGATGAAAACCAAAAAAGACAATGAGATGAAAAGGTTACTAAAACTAAAATGTTAAAATGTTCCATCGGCCCTTGTTTTGTAAGTGTGCCAACTAACTACAGCTCCACTTTGATATTTAAGTCAACCTCACTCCAAAATAGAAGCTGGAGCATGAGTCAGTGTTGGCACTCATTGGACTGAAATGAAGGAGTCCCCTCATTAACCGTGTGGGCTAAAATAGAAGCGATTGTTCACAAATGTTTTTTAACTCGTAGTTGTGTAGACAGATTTCTCATTATTTAATCATCAATCGTCAGAGACACCTACTTCAGAGTATAAAGAACCCTTTATTGCATTTTTTTTGGCTTCCGGTAAGTAGGATTTGCTTTTTAGGATGCTCCAAAACTTGTGCGTTGTTTTGGTTGTTTATTTTTGCCCTGAATAATATAAATTGCACACTGGCAGAACTAACAAATCTGAGAGGACAATGACGTAAAAAAACAACAACACACAGAACATATGAGTTATTACAGCCTTTGGAAGGATACTATTGGAAGCTGACACCATCTTGGTTCCCAGGTGGCAAAGAAACAACTTGTTCAGCCAAACGCTTCATGTCCATCATCCATTGATGTCTAAATACGTCAGCAATAACAGAACTAACCCAAGCAGGTTTAACAATACAGACAATGTTGACAAGCCTTGTGGACACTATGCCATTAGTGCAGGAAAATCTGGCCTTAAAGGTCTTTCATTAAGGGAGTTTTAAGCACATTATATGCAATAACATGATGGGTGGTACACAAGTGTTCTTTCAAATAACCTTCCTTTGGATAATCTTGTCAGTAAAACACTGGATGTACTTCTGGGTTTGAGAGAGAGAAGAAATATAGAGAGAGCGAGAGAGAGAGAGTTGTGTTATTCTCTTTTTTCTCAAAATGTAAAAACAACCTACAGCAACCAGAATGCACTGGGCTCATTGTGCCAGCTGACAGTGCTTGACTCTTGGCTGTGTCAGCATCTTCCTCCACACGCCGTAATTCCTTCACAGTGAATACATGCAAAGAACATGGAAGCAGACTTTATGTCTGCCCCTCGTAGTTACTACACTGAAATCCAAAATTAAAGTTGGAATTAAAAAGTGTGGAATCTGGTGGTTGGCTTATGATGATTCGGCCCTGAAAATGTTCTCAATCAGCTTCTTTGTATGAATAATGAGTTGAGAATATATTGTGTTCAGGGCCTGAACGTTTGATGATCCATGTCTCCTTTTTGTCTCCTCCAGGCTTGGGAACATAAAGCCAGGGCAGCAGCAGCAGCTGCTGTGTGAGGAACACGACGAGGAGAAGATCAACATCTACTGCCTGTCCTGTGAGACGCCGACCTGCTCCATGTGCAAAGTGTTCGGAAAACACAAAGACTGTGACGTCGCACCGCTCTGCAGCGTCTACATGAGACAGAAGGTGAGGCATCAACTTTACATGCATGACAACAAGCTGTCATCTTCTGATCGGTGACATCACTTTACTTTACACTCAATCAGACAGAGACATAGCTCTTGTGTGTTTAAAACAATACGCAGGTTTTTAGGGGTTTTATGTTCAGCTGAGGCTGAAGCTTGTTTAAAGGTCAACGCACCAATAAAGAGCATTTACAAAAATCTGAACTCTTAAGTGCATGTGGGTGCACTTCATAAGAGATGGTGGCCTTTATCTTACATACTTCTTTCTGTTTCTATTTTTACATCTATTCCGATACGGCAAACTAAGTTTCACACTGACCTGGCGCCCGGTGCAAATGCATAGTATTCCAATAAATACTGTGTGTAACCTCTGGAATCAGGACACACCTGGTAATCTAAACATCGAAAGGTCAGTTACAGTGATCCCAGATATTGTTTCACATCAAATACATCACATGAAAAGACTTCATTTTCTCATTTGTGCACGCAAGAAGACAAAGTGCAGCAGTTTTGTCATGCAGATGGCAGAGGCGGCGGCGTCCGGCATGTGATAGAGCAGTTGGCTTTGTTGACATTTTCGTGCCGGCCTCTCCATCTCTCACTCTGTCTCTGATTCACTCATCTGAAATTCAGATTAGGTTCGAGGAAAAGTTGTTGACGCTCTGTCTTCATGCAAAGGTTATTCGGAAAACAAAAGTTGGTGATTTATTGTCGGCCTACGTGGGGACTTTGTAGCGCTAATAAATGACAGCAAAGTTGTACAGAAGCTGTAACAAACTGTAGAAATGTGCATGATGCCATGTGATACTCTAAGCAGATGCATGCTGGTGACTCATGTTGTTGTGCTTTGGTTGGCGTCAGGCTTACTAACTAGAGCGGGCACATAATCCTCTAAATGTGGTTTTAACAACAGAAAATGTTCAGGGATTTTAAAAGAGACTCTTGATCTGTATAGAATAAAATACATTGACAATATACTATACAGGAAATGCTGATCTGGTCTTAATATACTTAATTTATGGATGAAACCAAAATCTTTTCCAGTAATGTTGATCGAGGAGTGTTGCAACGATACAAAGACACGTGAGCACAGATTTGTCCATTTAAATGAATTAAGATGTTGTAGCCCCGTCTATTAGGGAGTTGATGTGGTTGAGTTACAGTGTATGAAAATGTACACATAACATATTGGTTTTATCAATGTTTTTAGTTTACCTTTACCATTTATGTTGGCAGCTAATTGGTTTGACATAAAGTGGTTATATTATATTGTTATAATATTATATTAATTATATAAAGTTAGATTTGAAATTGGAATAATTTTGTTTTTAGTACGTACTGTGAAATGGTTCTGTGACAAAATCCCAGGCAGTGCACAAGGCGGATACACAAAATTATAAAAGCTAAATAAACTAAATACAAGATTTAAATAGTCCAAAATTATCAAAATATACAAAATGGTGAACGTGCAAGATAATACACAGGGTTCAAAGTGAAAGTAAAGTTAATGAAGTGAACAGTTTTATTGTTGATGTGAATCAATTCAAATGTCGCTTCTCTTCTGGATGTTTGCAGACAGACCTGAGCGATGGCATCGCGGTCTTGGTCGCCAGTAACGACCACGTACAGGCAGTCATCACTCAGATGGAAGAAATCTGCCACACTGTGGAGGTTAGACACACACACACACACACACACACACACACACACACACACAACACAAACGTTTTTATTTTCTTCTTCTTGAGTTGTTGTTTAACTTTTGTTATCCATCCATCCATCCATCCATTTTCCACCGCTTATCCGGGGTCGGGTCGCGGAGGCAGCAGGTCAAGCAGGCTGACCCAGACTTCTCTCTCACCCGCAACATCTACCAGCTCATTCTGGGGGATCCCGAGGCGTTCCCAGGCCAGCTGGGAGATATAATCCCTCCAGCGTGTCCTGGGTCTTCCCCGGGGCCTCCTACCAGATGGACGTGCCTGGAAAACCTCTAAAGGGAGGCGTCCTGGAGGCATCCTAATTAGATGCCCGAACCACCTCAGCTGACTCCTTTCGACACGAAGGAGCAGCGGCTCAACTTCAAGCTCCCTCCTGATGTCCGAGCTCCTCATCCTATCTCTAAGGCTGAGCCCGGCCACTCTACGGAGGAAACTCATTTCGGCCGCTTGTATCCGCGACCTCGTTCTTTCGGACACGATCCAAAGCTCGTGACCATAGGTGAGGGTTGGGACGTAGACCGACCAGTAAATTGAGAGCTTCGCCTTCCGGCTCAGCTCCTTCTTCACCAAGACGGCCCGGTGCAACGCCTGTTTTACTGCTGCAGCCGCACCGATACGCCTGTCGATCTCCCGCTCCATTTTACCCTCACTCGTGAACAAGACCCCGAGATACTTGAACTCCTTCGCTTGTGGTAGGCACTCTGTCCCCACCCGGAGGGAGCAATCCACCGGTTTCCGGCAGAGCACCATGGCCTCAGATTTCGTGGTGCTGACTCTCATCCCCGCCGCTTCACACTCGGCTGCAAAACGCCCCAGTGAATGCTGGAGGTCATGGTCCGAGGAGGCAAACAGGACCACATCATCTGCAAACAGCAGAGAGGCTATCCTGAGATCCCCGAACCTGACATTCTCCGCCCCACGGCTGCGCCTAGATATCCTGTGCATGAAAGTCACGAACAGGACCGGTGATAAAGGGCAGCCCTGGCGGAGGCCAACACCCACCGGGAACGTATCTGACTTACTGCCGAGGATACGAACACAGCTCCTACTGCAGGCGTACAGAGACCGGATGGCCCGTTGCAACGGGTCCGGCACACCATACTCCCGCAGCACCCCCCACTAAAAGCCCCGAGGGACCCGGTCGAAAGCCTTCTCCAAGTCCACAAAGCACATGTAGACTGGTTGGGCAAACTCCCAGGACCCCTCCAGTATCCTTGCAAGGGTAAAGAGCTGGTCCACTGTTCCACGACCAGGACGAAACCCGCACTGTTCTTCTTGAATCCGAGGTTCGACAAACGGTCGGAGCCTCCGTTCCAGCACCCTGGCATAAGCTTTTCCCGGGAGGCTGAGTAGTGTGATACCCCGATAATTCGAGCACACTCTCCGGTCCCCCTTCTTGAAGATGGGAACCACCACCCCGGTCTGCCAGTCCATGGGCACTGTGCCCGACCCCCATGCGACATTGAAGAGGCGTGTCAGCCAAGACAGCCCAACAAAGTCCAGCGCCTTCAGCATCTCAGGGCGGATTTCATCCACCCCCGGCGCCTTGCCACCAAGGAGCTTTTTGACTACCTTAGTGGCCTCTGCCAGGGATATGGGTTCATCCAACCCCAAGTCTTCAGGCGCTGCCCCCTGTTCAGGGGACATGTTGACCGGGTTTAGGAGTTCCTCAAAGTGCTCCTTCCACCGCCCGACGATATCCTCTGTCTGGGTCAGCAGCAACCCTCCCCCGCTGATAACAGCCTGGGGAAGGCCCTGCTTTCCCTTCCTGAGTCGTCGGATGGTTTGCCAGAACCTCCTTGAGGCCAACCGAAAGTCCTTCTCCATGGCCTCCCCGAACTCCTCCCATGCCCGAGTTTTAGCATCCGTGACCACCGCAGCTGCAGTCCTTCTGGCCTGCCTGTACCTGTCAGCTGCTTCAGGAGACCCCTGGGCCAACCAAGCCCGAAAGGCCTCCTTCTTCAGCTTGACGGCTTCCCTCACCCCCGGTGTCCACCACCGGGTTCTCGGGTTGCCGCCACGACAGGCACCGATGACCTTCCGACCACAGCTCCTAGCGGCCGCGTCCACAATAGAGGCTTTGAACATGATCCACTCGGATTCCATGTCCCCAACCTCCCTCGGGATGTGTGAGAAGTCCTTCCGGAGGTGGGAGTTGAAGACCTCCCGGACAGGATCCTCCGCCAGACGTTCCCAGTTCACCCTCACTACACGTTTGGGCTTGCCAGGTCTTTCTGGCCGACTCCCCCGCCATCTGATCCAACTCACCACCAGGTGGTGATCAGTTGACAGCTCTGCTCCTCTCTTCACCCGAGTGTCCAAAACATACGGCCGCAGATCAGATGATACGATTACGAAGTCGATCATTGATCTCCGGCCTAAGGTGCTCTGGTACCAGGTACACTTATGAGCCACCTTATGTTCAAACATGGTGTTTGTTATGGACAAACTGTGACTAGCACAGAAGTCCAACAACGAAACACCACTTGGGTTCAGATCAGGCAAGCCGTTCCTCCCAATCACTCCCCGCCAGGTTTCTCTGTCGTCGCCCACGTGAGCGTTGAAGTCTCCCAGGAGAACTATGGAGTCGGCAGGCGGCGCCCTTTCCAGGACCCCTCCCACCAACTCCAAGAAGGCCGGATACTCCGAAATGCTGTTTGGTGCATAAGCACAAACAACAGTCAGAGCCTTACTCCCCGCAACCCGTAGGCGCAGGGAGGCGACCCTCTCGTTCTCCGGGGAAAACTCCAACACGGCGGCGCTCAGCCGGGGACTCGTGAGTATCCCCACTCCCGCCCGGCGCCTCTCACCCTGGGCGACTCCAGAAAAGAACAAAGTCCAACCCTTCTCCAGGAGTTTGGTTCCAGAGCCAGCGCTCTGGAGGTGAGCCCAACTATATCTAGCTGGTACCGCTCCACCTCCCTCACCAGCTCCGGCTCCTTCCCCGCTAGCGAGGTGACGTTCCACGTCCCTAGAGCTAGTCTATGCCGCCGGCGATCGGCTCGCCCAGGCTCCCTGCCCGGCCCGCCGCCCGGTCTACATAGCACCCGACCCCGATGTCTGTCCCTGCGGGTGGTGGGTCCACAGGGTGGCTGCACCATGATGTTTCTTCGGGCTGAGCCCGACCGGGCCCCATGGGCGAAAGCCCGGCCACCAGACGCTCGCCGACGAGCTCGCCTCCCGGGTCTGGCTCCGGGAGGGTGCCCCGGTTTCCCTGGTCCGGGCGAGGTAGCTACATTCCGTGTGCTGCTATTCATCAGGGTTTTTTGAACCGCTCTTAGTCTGGGCTCTCCCCCGAGACCTGTTTGCCTTGGGAGACCCTACCAGGGGCAGATGCCCTGGACAACATAGCTCCCAGGATCATTGAGCCACTCAAACTCCTTCACCGCGTTAAGGTGGCGATTCGCGAAGGATAAAACTAACCTGTCTCACGACGGTCTAAACCCAGCTCACGTTCCCTATTAGTGGGTGAACAATCCAACGCTTGGTGAACTTTTGTTATGTAATAGCCTATTGCTCATGTGTCAGCCAATAAAGATTGCTGACTGATATATGTATCTCCATATTTTTATGATCCATACTGTAAACCGGATTTTGACTATACTATTTTTGTATAGGCCGATATATTTCTTGGGATGGGGGTGGGGGATTTCACCGTATTGTTGTTGTAATCTTAGACTTTTGTATTTGTACTCTTCCCACTTCGTCTTGAAACTGCTGCACTTAAAGAAGTGTAGTAGGTAAGCAGACCTGTGTATTGTGTTATAATTGTATCATAATCTTCTTTCTCACCTCAGGAGAATGGTCAGCGGCGGACAGAGCAGCTGGTCTCCCGCCTCGACGGCCTGGTGGCCGTGCTGGAGGATCGGAAGCAGGAGCTGGTGGGGCTCATCGCCAGAGAGCAGGACGACAAACTCAAACACGTTCGATCCCTCATCCGCCGGCACAGCGACCACCTGGAAGCCGCGGTGGCGCTGGTGGAGTCGGCCATTCAGTCCATCGAAGAGCTCCACATGCCCTTGTTTATTCAGGTCGGTGAGGCTTCGGATCAGCTGGCTCTTGCAGGTTGAGTCAGATGATTGCAATCATTGTCATTTGTCTTTTGTTTTTCCTGAGAATTTTGTTAGTGACCCATTGATCCGAAAACTTAAAATACACGTGTTGTAAAGGAAATCTCAATGTTTTTTAGTCTCCTTACATGAGTGAATAATTTAGGCCAAGAAAAATACACCAAAAAGTAATTATACTTTTTTTCTCCCATTGTGTATTATTAGTCTGCAGAAAGCTCACATGAAACAGCATTTTTTTTTTTACAATTATTACTGATATATGGTTGTATTATATTCTAACCAATCAGGCAATTATTTGCATGACAGGAGGGAATAGAAAAAAAGTTGTGAAAGCCCATATTTGCATGCTTTGAACACAGCACAGAAAAACACAATTTGAAGAGCTACTCACAGGAATAAACCTGTACTCTAACTTACCCAATAACTGTAGTAGAAGCTATACCTTTTGTCTGATGCATTATATTTCAGTGTGCATATTCAGCTTTGGGAAAAGCCTAATTTTAAACCAATGTCTTGTGATCACAGATGCATTATTTCATGATAATTTCCAAACTTTTGAATGATTTTTGGAGCCTGAGGACATAAATCTTCTCCCAGCCACATGTTTGGCTAGCAAAGGGGTGACTGTGGCTCAGTGGTAAGCAGGTCTGACTTTTAATCAGAGGATCGGTGGTTCAAACCCCGGCTCAGCCAGTCCGTGTTGTTGTGTCCTTGAGCAAGACACTTAACCATAATTGCTCACTGTTGCCGTGTCTACGGTCTACTGTATATCATGTAAGTCGCTTTGGATAAAAGTGTAATGTAATGTTTCATTAGACAGGATGATCCATACTCAGTGGTCCTGAGGCCATGGCCACTTATGCTATTGATGTTCAAGATCCAGGTTTTTAATTGGGGTTTCAATTTTTTGGTCTCATGGCCCAAATGCTGTTTCAAAAGCTTTTTTACCATGATTCCAATAAACCTGTGAACGAGGAGGCATACCCAAAATCACCTCACTAACTCATTGTATAAATCCTAAATTAAATTGTAAAGTGTGCATTTTATATTGCTTTTAATCCTGGTATGGCACAGCTGTATGCAGTATATGTTTTCACTATACGGGATGCAAAAACAAGACTGTGCGGACTAGCAAGCCAACAGCAGCAGTCCAGAAAACTGTATTTACGTTTTGTCAAAGCGTTTTTTATTATAGGGACACACAATTACTCATAAATGTCACAATTTATTTGGGCATTTTGACTGGTACTGTACAAGTCCTTGGATAAGTTTATTAAAAACAAGCTTTTAACGTAATTGAGGGTTGAGTGAAACAAAAGTTAAGAAGTTAGTTAATCTTGACAGCAGACTCCCTCTTATTGTTACTTATTAATTATGCATCCGTTATTTCTGATGCAACGTGTCTGTGTCACCACGTGTGAGAGAAGGTTTGAGCCTCAGGTGTCACTGTTTTATGATCCACAGAGCAGGTGTTAAAGGAGATGGAGCCGGTGGCAGCAGGGCAGTAAACACCATGCGGCCATTCTGCGGCCGGCAGTATTTCTCAAAGTCATGTTTTCATTTTAATGTGCTGACGTGTCTGACAAATGGTTCTGACTGATGTCGTTGGCACGGACAACTGAAGCACAATGTCATTCATTTAGTCTCTGTCTCTTTTTTGTCTGTCTTCTTAACTCTCACAGAGCGCCACCGTCATACTGGAAAAGTAAGTAGAATGTTGTTTGTGGTGAATGTGGTCAGATTTTTATGTTGATAGATTACACAAAGTCCTCGAGGTGAAAGGCAACTGAGTGAAGTATGTCTGTTACTCAAGTAATGCCATTATTGCTATACTTAGTACTTACACTACATTTCAAAGGTAAATGATGTACAGTAGGTTTGACATTAGAGGTACAATATATTTTGAAAATGTAAAAAACCTATAACAATTTAAAATACAATGCATTTGTATACAGAAAATTAAACTACCTACAATGAGCTCCACCTCCACCAGCCACAACATTAAAATGCTGCTAAAGCCACAAAGACCGTTAATCCAACGATACAGTCTCAAAATTAAAAGGGATCATACTATGACTGACTTTTTGACTGCCAATAATCGGCTACATGTTTACGAGATGAAGATTACTGTGTTGGTGTGTGTGTGTATTTGGTTAGCTGATGGATCAAGCAAATATTAGCCAAAATCCATAATCTTTTAAATGGAGGTTTGCATGATTAAGCATTTATTGTTGAAGATATAAATAGTATACAGGCTGCATCTTAGAAGCCTTTAACCTAAAATGAGTCAAGAAGAGTGTATCTTATGATAAGTTAAAGCTAGGCTACAATGATGGGTGCTGGTTTTACTTTTAGAGCAAATCATCCGCTACCTGTGGCTTAACTCAAGAAATGATCCTGATCTGTATCTAAATCTGAACACGACAATATCTGACCATGTACAGTATGAGTTTGACTTTATTCAAAATGTTCCAACCTTACAGAGAAAATTATTGTTTTACCCAGCCATATTCACAATACAAAATACAAATGAACTAAATTAATGTTACAGCCACATGAATATGATGTCTGAATAGGAGCTTTTTTGTTGTGAATAATAATGTGCCTTTTTGAAGTTGAAGGTTTTCCTTTATATTTTAACTTGTACAATTGTTTTGTTTGTATAAGCTTCAGACAAATTCCAACCACAGCTTCAATTCCAGAAATTTTTTTCACATAGTTTATTTATATAATATAATAATCTGTTACCACAAACTGACAGCATTCTGCTAATGTTACTTAACATCATATAAGAGTCATGTTGATATGGGGTTTAGATTTTGAATAAATAAACCCAAACTAGAATTTCCCAAATTCTAATACTGTGCAAATCTCAGCATTCATGTTAAAAACAGTACCTGCACCCCTCTGTTCGTTTGTGTTGGCAGGATGGCGGTGACAGCCAGGGACTCGAACATGGAGCGGCTAGAGCTCGGTTTCGAGGGTATGAGCCACTTTGTCATCGATACTGACGAGCTCGCTGACATGCTGAGGAACATCGACTTTTCACCAGACACGCACCGTGGTACAACATGTGTTACTTACATAAAAATACTCAACGCAGAAACACCTCCCCTGTGACATTATTAACTAGCATATAATATTATTTATTCACATGCATCAATGTATAAGCAGAATATTGGTGTCTTAGAGGTGGAGCTAGTTTTAAACTATTTTATAAAGAGGGGCAATTAATGGTTATTTTATACTGGATTTATCTACTAATTTATTTTCTTGATTAATAGATTGATTGTTGAAATGTCACAATTACACAAAGGCCAAAGTGACATATTCACAATGTTTTTTTTGTCCAATAGTTTAAATTCTTATATTAAGACTTAATTAAAATGTATTAAAATAATTCTCACTGGAACCATCATAAATAACTTCTAAAAGAACTTTTCAATATATTGTTTTGTCTTTTAATTTATAACAAAACATCATATTTCATAAGATTTGTATGTGTTTTGTAGACATCTTTATTTGTAAAGGGACTAAAGCTGTCAGATAAATGTAGTAAACTAAAAAGTCAATATTTTCCACTCAAAGGAGTAGAAGTATCACTGGAATGGAAACTCAATGCTCAAGTACAGTACAAGTGCCTCAGATTTCTAGTTTAGTACAGTACTAGTTATAAATATATCATATATCATACTGGGCATCTTTTCCCCCACTTTTTAAATTGAGGACAGTAAAGGCCTCAAAATGTACATTTTAGGGTTGAGAGTTAGTTTGTTGGTCAAAAATGAAATAAGATAAAAATAAGATAAAATAAGCCG
Source organism: Cottus gobio (assembly GCA_023566465.1). Taxonomy (NCBI): domain Eukaryota; kingdom Metazoa; phylum Chordata; class Actinopteri; order Perciformes; family Cottidae; genus Cottus; species Cottus gobio. The sequence continues at coordinate 21,888,871 of CM042226.1, read as the reverse complement.
ATGAAGTGACCTTGTAGGTTCATGTATTGTCCGTGTGTGTCTTCAGGTGTGGAACATGATGGAGAGGAAGATCCTGAAGGAGGTGGAGAGGAGTCAGAACTTGACTTCTGCTCCAGGTCTTGAGACCAAGACTGAAGCGTTTGTGCTTCTCAATGTCCCGAGGGCAGAGTTGAATTGTTCAAAAGGTTCAAAATCTACATAAAACTGATTTGATATTCTCTGAGAGACTAACAGAAGGATACAGGGTGTCGACCTCTATTAATGAACGATCAGGGTTTTTCTGGACCGGGGCTTTGTGGTGTGTTTGGCTTAGAAAGTGTCTCACATTAATACTTCAGCTTCTACTCATCAGCTGGAGAGAGGTACCTGGAGCCCCTCAGGTCAAATGTTATTTTAACGTTTTATACACGGTAAGCACACACATCAGACAACAACGCCTATCTGATAACGCACTTAGATTGTTTTAATATTTTTTGTTCTAAAGCTCAGATCTGTCTACATTGTTTTTGGTGAGAATAAAATATACAATAAAAAAATAAAAAATAAACAGTTAAATCTCAAAGATCCATTTTCTTGGAGATTTCTTTGAACAGACAAGGGTTTTACAACAAAAATAAATCAAACTTGTATCCCTTTATGTCATATAGTAATATTATCTAAATATATGAAATACAATACATGAAACATAAATGAAAGCATTCACTGTGAATACATACCACTCATTTATTTGCGTTGATATATTTGTTGCACTTAATTTCAATTGTATTATCCATGGTTGGTAATTATTTACTTCTTTGTTGTGCATATTATCACATAATCACTTAGTTTGAAAACTCTGATTATTGTTTTTATACTGTAGATACTACTAACTGTGGGAATAGCTCATTCAGGTGTAAATAAACAACTGTTTGCTAAAAGGTTTGCTGCTTCAATTTAAAGATCATGTAATGTCACTGTGTGTTCACAACTGAGTTTTGCTGCCCCCAACTGGCCTACAAAATCTGTATTATGAGAACTGATTATTTTTTATAAATTCATAGCTTTACTTGTTACGGCTTTCACGTCATGAAATGCTCCATATTTAAAGTGTTTTAATGAACGTGGTGCCGACAAACACATTTCTAAAAATGCAAAAGAAGACGCTGCGCTGACGACTCTCGAACTGAAGTAGTGCAAGCTGTTTATAGATGTTCTTGTTGCTCTGCTGATGAATTGTAATATTTGTAAATGTGAAGTCAGCAGCAGCAGCTCACTGTGAGGGGATGTGTGAAATCATCTCTAACAAGACACGAGAGAGCCGCAGAGAGCGAAGGATTCCCCTCGTCCACTCAGGAAGGAGACGGCATCATTCGTGCGTACTCAGTCAGAGGCAGCAACAATAACAACAGCATCCTCCTCCGTGCTGCGTTTGCGTGACATTACGCCGAGCAGCTGGAGAGTTACTGGTGATTGTTTGGACGTGGGATGATGATGACACTGATCTCATGATATTCGTCTTTTGTTCGAGGTCCTCGCCGCAGTCCTGAGGGAATGCAAAAAAGAGAGAAATGGAGGTTTGCCATAATCCTCTGAAAAACATCCACGACAGTCACATGAAAGGACAAAGAGAACATGAAAGAAAACACCTAAATGATTGATGGATATCATACCTTTCTATACATTACCCATCTGTGTTTCTTTCTGCTGCAGCCTAGATGCAAGACGACTGACCAGATTTTAGCCTCCCACATTGTCGCCTTTTGTTCAGTCAAGAAACCCAGTGTATTGTGTGTAAATATATCTCTCCATGTATAGCTCCAAGGAATGTATACAGTGGATTTAGCACTGCATCCTGTGTTGTGGGAGGGAAAGTAAAAAGATTTCCTTCATATGTGTTTTTCTTCAGGATTTAAGGCCCTCATATAGGTTTTTCTGTTACAATACTTTCTAAGGGCTTTTGTAAACATAACAGTTTAATAATTATTTTCAGATGTTATGTAAATATAACAATTACCAAAATAAACTCACATGAACATTTTCTCTCCCACCTCCATGATTAAGATCGTGTTAGCTCTGGACACCTGAACCCGATTTGTTAAAAGGATGATATTTTGTATTTCTTGTATATTGTCAACATGAAAGAAACTAAACTAAGCTCATGAACTTCAGTTGTACTTTGTGTTTAGACCTAAGATGGCTTTTGAGTGTGACTTTGGCCGCTGAATTGCATAAGTAATACTAAATAATATACATTTTAAGCAAATAAAGCACAAGTTTAATCTATTTTAAAGGCAATTCTTCATTATTCGGCTATGATATGTTTTAATGCCGATCATGATTATCTTCCTAATGCCGTTACTCAAACACGGATCAACATGCTCCTCTAAGTTTTTTGTATCCTGAGAATTCTGATAACTGAAGTTCAAAACACTCTAGAATTATTATTCATTGGACATGAATGTCAATCTCTAAATTACATGATATATCTTCATGCATGAAAAAGTCATTTTACAGCGGTATAACCGTTACGTTGAGTCAGGTGATACCTTTTGAAGTCAAACGCTCTGGAGTTCTGGAGATTAACAGAGTTGAAGTTATGATGACACACATTAGTCATCTACTAAATGATATGTAATGGCATTTGCAGAGTGTAACGAGGGAGATGAACGAGCACATGCTCTCTCTCACACACACACACGCACACAAACAGAGGGTGATTAGGCAAAAGAATCATCAACACACCCACGGTTTGGACTGAGTCAGAAAAACGAAGAACTCAGAGGCCATTTCAACTTCTGTGATTGTTTCTTCTCTCTCTCTCTCTCTCTCTCTCTCTCTCTCTCTCTCTCTTTCTCTCTCTCCCCCTTAATAACTTGGACCTAACCTTCCATCGTCTCTGGGACTTCAACATTGATGGATCTACAAAAATTGCTTCTGTTGCGATGATCTGAAGTGATGACAACTTGTACACTTAAACTTCATTGCAGTTCATACATTGTTATCAATGTTATATACTGCTGACCAAGTGGCAGAAGTTAGGTTTTATTTCATTACTATTTCATTACTACTAAGAAATATAATTGAAGGAACATCAACTAACAAGTCACATTAAGGGATTGTTTTTACAGGAGGCAAGTCGACAGGACAAAGACATTTGCAGTCCAGAAGCTTGCTTGTATTGGTCTTAAATTGGCAATAATACCTGAAAGTAAATATTAAATATGTCCTGTGGGTGGCTCGTGCACATTGGGAATATTATTTGCCTGATGGTGGCGCTAGAGGAGCGTCGTCTGGTCACAACCCCAAAACATCATCAGGAATCAATTTAGATTTCATGAAAATAAAGTACTTTGTTTTTAGATAGTTTGTCATGAACCAAAATTGTGACCAGATGGTGGCGCTGGAAAACATGGTCACAGGGTTTAAAAGCATCATTAAGAATCATCCTCTGGGGGACATGAATATCCAAATATAAGTCAAATGAAATCTGGCAGTGTTGAGATTTTGCTCTGACCAAATTGTTAGATTGACTGAAGTGCAACTGACAGATGGCATTTGGTCCATCAACATGCTCGCAAGATGGACAAAAATCTGTAAATTCCGGTATTTTGATTTTCAGTGTCAGTTTCAGTGTCAGTTGTCTCTGGGAAGGATCCTTTTACCAATCGATCCAGAAAAAACGCACAGCAGTTGCAAACAGTTGTATTCTCATAACCAACTAATACACATGCATAATCAAAACAAGAACAGAATCAAAAGATTTATACTTTAAACTTTTTTATTACAAAATATAAATGGCAAAAAAGCTTTTTCTTTTTTTGCTAAAACAATATGATCAGTGTCAGACATACATTTTTGTGAGGAAACAAGGCTTTTTTTCTTCTTCTTTTTAAGATTAGCATGCTACAGGCGATACAGTACCAGTGATAGTGCTCCCACAAAAGGACAGAAAAGAGGACGTTGATGGACAAACCAACATACAATGTGATTTATCTTACCTTCCACATAAGATCCTGTTACAATCATTACATTAAGTTTGATCAATCAGAGTGGATTTCAAACAAAAAAAGAGACAAAGAGTTCAATATCCATGGAGAGTTTTTTTACATTTCCATCTCACGACTTCTTCACATTAAGCAGAACTAGTTGTCTTTTCTTCTTCTTTTTAAAGATTGATCATGAGCTGTTTGAGTCGTCACTTGACCTGAACAAATGTCACCTAAAACCCTTTCTGGGAAAATAAATTGTTGCGGCAGCAAAACCTTAGTGCTTTACTTTAATATTGTAGTGGAAAGTAAACAAACATAAACAAAATAGTTTAGCATCTTTGTAGTCTAACTTAAATGATTAGATGAAGACCCATTTGAAGGATCATCCTCAAAATGAACAGTGACCTCACTGTTAATTTCCATATTTTCCAATAAAGTCTTCAAATAACACTTAACAATCTTAACAAATTTCACATTTTACTCAGTGATGCAGCGATGCGTAAATTGGCACCACTTGTGCGTAATATGACGTGGAGAGGGAAGCAGGCGCACAAAAAACAACTAATGTCAGAGGTCTTGAATACTTAGACAGCGGGTCGGCTGTTTTTAAAAAAATGATTGAGCTTTACTTCCCGACCTCGTCGAGGACTTTGCGGTTGAGCAGAGCCTGCTCCCTCTGGCTCTCCATCTTGGCCATCTGGATCATATTCCTCAGCAGGTGGAAGGTGAGGTCGATGGACAGCGGCGGGTCTTCGCTCCTTTTCAACACCTGCGCCGCCGTCCTCGCCGCCCCGTCCTCCTCCGGTTGGAGCAGGTGCAGGTGGTCCGGGTTCCTCTCTCGGAGAACCCGCAGTATGTTATCGCCCAGCAGGTCGGAGACAACGCCGTCAACAGCGGCGGCCGCTCGGAGGAGCACTTCGTCCAGCTGCTGCGTCTGGAGGCGGCCACCGCCATCCAGCCAGCCGGGGAGGATGCGCGGTCTGCCGGCGGCGGGGCGGAGGTGCGATGCGAGGAGGACCGAGGAGAGAAGTAGAAGCAGTGGGACTGGCTTCATGTCCTGCAATCAGAGGTATTCATTAAGATGGCACGAAGGCACTTCATCACACAACCATCGGGGAAATGCAGCGTCCAATCAAACTCAACAGTAAGAAAAGCAAATAAGCAAAAATGTTGAACTTTTTAAAAGACTAAACTTGACCAGAAAAAGCTAAAAATTACAAAAGTATTTTGTGTTCGCCGAGTATAATAAGATCTACTTAAGTACAAGATAATACACAAATAAATCAATATAGGACATTTAAAGATGATCTGACTGCACTGTTTGCTTTGTTCAACCAAATGCCAATTCTACAAAACTTAACTCTGTAAAAAACAAATACAAAACGAGTAAATGAGAAGCGCTCTACTCACTTTATTCTCTCCAGATGCGTCAGCTTAACTTTGTGATGGCTAGTTAGATCTCAGTCTGAAAAGTCCCTGTGAGCGAGGACTGGAAAGGACGGAGGGTTTTATACATCCAGCCTGCGGCTTTGACGTCAATGCAAGCACAGACACCGGTTTGGAAACTGGACAACTATCGAGACAACAAGGCAATATAGTCTGAGGGGGGTGCTGTGATGACAGGATATAAAGGGTGTTTTAAAAAAAAGCTTATTTCCTATCTATGAGGGGCCTCCCCGGATACAAGACGGGGAGAGAGGGACCCTTGAAGGGGCTTTGAGGAGGTCCCTGACTTTGGGGGATTTGACTTGAAGGGATCATTAATAAAATCTTGTTACTTGATGTTCCTTTGTGTTGGAAATGACAATTAACACCTGAGATTTCAACTCTTTAACATTTGCACTATTTCTTTATCAGTTTTTTTATGATTTGTTTGTGTCATTTGAGTTTGCAAATGTGCATCAAATTACCTCGATGATATGAACCGAATCAAACCGAATTCAGTCTCAACTTGCACAAGATGAAACAGGAGTCTGTGACACAGACAGCGAGTTAGTAACAGTTTCACCTTAATTACATAGACTTAAAGCAAAGTGAGGATTAGTGCCTCGTTCCTTTGAACCGAAAGTGGTGCAACAAGCACAATACATCTTATTATATAATAATTATTATTATTATCTGTGTTCATCTGTCAATCAAACAACTCTTGAAACAAAAAGATGAAAATCCTTTAAAACTTTGAGTGAATTCATCTGAATGAGCTGTCCATGGTGCTGGTGCTGTTTAAAGCCTGTACCTACTGGACAGGCATATAAAACAGATCATTAAGTTATAGATTATATGATTATTAGATCAATAATTATAGACAACTTACCTACCAGGAATTACCTATTGATTGAGAGATGGTTTTTTTATTACATTCTCAGGAGTAAAATAACAAAAAACCTATTCTGTGCATTCTCAAATTGAGAATTTTGATGATCAGAATCAGAACTTTTCCTCCAGCTACCTGAGGAATATAATATCCAGGGGATGTCAGTCATGTGCTGCCCTGCCTGCAAACTGAAAACCCATCTTGGATCAGCACAAATAGCTGAAGGTAGTTTCTCAGCACAGAACATCGGCGTCATCACTGGTGTACATTCAGTCTTCAGCTGTAACGACTTTGACCTGAACATCAAGTCCATCACTCCTCGTGTACAGGTCAGAGGGGTTAACAAGACTATGTGTTTGTTCTTTATAATGTAGGTCTTCATTTAATCACCACAGTTTATAGCTCATAAACCTGACACAGTCAAAAATGGATTCCAGTTTTCTCTGGAGTGGGATTCGTATCCCTCGGGGGGGGCTAAATAGGCAGATTATCAATGGATTCGTCAGCCGTTCTCCGCTTGCTTTCCCACTGATATAGACCAAGTGTGTTTGTGTGGTGAAAAAAATTAATGTGTGTAGTTAATTTGGTTGGCAGCCGAGTTTGGCAGCCTCCACATCTCCAAACAAACAAACTCCACCCAGCCAGAGCTGGCCACAAAAGTTATGGAGGTCAAACACACACCGACATCATGTAAAACCCTTTATTAGCTTATACAAATGGATTATGTTGTCAAAAAAGCACTTTCTTTTTCTTTTAAACTTCAACAGTGATTGTCGATGCCCCAACAGATTCAAAAGTCTATTTTGCGGTTCAGTACAATGCAGTTAAGCAGAAAATAATTAAATGAAATAAAAATAGTTCAACATTTTGGAAAACACTGGTTTTCTTACTGTTGATCTCGATGACGTGATCAACGCAACTTTCAAGTCTGTACGGTAAAAACGAAGCTAGACCCCGCATCCAATTAGCTTAGCACAAAGCCTGCAACTTTTATCCTGGCTTTGCCAAAAGGTTCACAAACTTCAGACAAACTGCAACATGTATGTTTTACCATTTGGCTTTTATACAGAGCAAATGTACAATATACAACATTCATTTGTGGGTACTGGTAGATGGATTTTGCTACGCATCATTTTACTCTGAGCAAGAAAGTGAACAAGTGTATTTCCAAAAATGTCAAACTCTTTTAACATCAGGTGTAGTTGTGAAGAACAGCTAAGGCTGCACAATCATTATTTGAAATATAATTTGTTTTAATCATCACCACAACGTCCACATGTGCGATAAACACACGGCAAAAGACTTGCATATCGCACTCATGGATTTTTGTAGTTAGTTTCTCGGTAGAAAAATGCAACCAACACTTTTTTAGTGCTCAGTTCAATGCTTAATACATTCAATAAAAGAATGTTGGAAATAATTTCCTTACACTTCTTTGAATTTCAACAAGCAATAGCAGAACATTTAAAGCAGCGGAAAGGCAGAACTGAGTCCGCTTTAATGTCTGTTAAATATAATTGCGTTATTCAACAAAGTAATTGCTGATTTTCCTCATATTGTGCAGCCATAACAGCAACATATTTCCAGTCATGATTTATTTTAATTTTTTTCACCCACAGAAGCCTCAACAGGCCAAAATTCATTGCTACTTTTGCACAAACAACCGCTCACTTTCTGTACATTCAACAGAAACCCAAGGACAGGTTGCTTTCCCTTTCCTGAGGAATGTTATTGGGAAATGGAGGAAAACAGTTATACAGGCGAGACAGGTGAAGACAAAACTAGAAAACCAAGTATGTTAATAACAATACATTATTACAAATTGTGGACATACTTAAAAATCAGTGAGGAAAGAGACAATTAGATGGAAAATCCCCAGTATGAAGAGAATCTGAAATAAAAACATCCTTCATTATCAGACCAATATTTCAAGTGGTGAAAAAACATCTAGTGGATAAGAAAAGTTTCCTTTGTGACCAGTGGGTGTTAGAGTGTGTGTGTGTGTGTGTGCACGTGTGTCTCTGTGCATGTGTATGTGTGGCTACACCGCCACACCATTGCCAAATCCTATTTCCATAATTAACAAACTTTCACAGACATTTATGCAAATGGAAGTTTGACTTTCAAGTGTGAATTTGTCATTCAGAGTAGACAAGCACTTTCTTCCGACCTTTATAAGTGAGTCAGTCACAGTTTTACACATTGCAAATATCAGATGAAGTAAGTTAGACCAGAATGGCCTGTATCTCACACACAAACACTACACATGTGTAAAATCATCATCATCATCATCATCATGACAGGCCGGACTTGTGATGATTGCTCACATCTTATTGGCCTTCCAGGTGAGGTAGGAGTTCCAAGTAACAGCAACAATCTGGACGACGGTCAACCTGCAACCAGGAGGAAATTTGATGCATTTAATTTGACCGAATTCTCCTGATTGCTTCATCATGATATCAGGCTTTTAAAGATGATTTTAGGAGTAACAAGAAGATACATTGCAGTGTTTAACTAGATTTAGACAAATAAGCATCAAGAAAACACAACATTTTAAGTGATCTTAAACCTAATTTAAAGAAACTAAAGCTTCAAGCCAATCTAAGATTTTTCAAGACTTCTTCAACTGGCCAGATATCCAGTTTATTGTCTCAGATGTCAGATGTGACTGTCTGTATGTTACTAAAGCCACACACCTGTAGTGGAGTGGAATGAAGTAGAAATTGGCAATCTGGACTGGAGGCCAAAGCTGAAAGTAAACAGATAACATTCAATATGATAGAGTGAAATATATTACATTACATTTCATTTAGCTGACACTGTTATCCAAAGCAACTTACATGCTATACAGCAGACCGTAGACACAGCAACGGTGAACAATTAGGGTTAAGTGTCTTGCTCAAGGACACAACAACACGGACTGGCTGAGCCGGGGTTTGAACCACCGATCCTCTGATTGAAAGTCAGACCTGCTTACCACTGAGCCACAGTCGCCCCACATTGTATTTATACATTGTTACTTTATAGGACCTAAATGGTCTAAATAAAATGGTAATTGACGGGGAAAAATTAAACTTACGTAGTAATTGGCGATCAGGGCATCAGTGTAGTCCTGTGAACAACATATAAAAGTCATAGTAAGTCACTTTTAAAACAGAGGCCATATTCACAAAAAACGCTAAGTTCAAAAGTTGCTCTTAATTAGCGTAGTTTGAATGTACTCCTAAAATAAAAAGGGGCAACGTATTTGAACACTAAAACTAGTTCCAAAAGCCTCTCTTACACTCCCAAATGGACGCCTACACGGCTAGCTACATGAAGGCCTAGTCCTTGTGTTGATACCATAAACGTTCAGGAACATCCATAAAAACCTGCTGCCATGCCGCTTGAAAGCTAAAGCTCAGAGTTAATTTCTGCGTATTGAAGACCTGTGAGAAATCCCTTTTTGTTGCACATTGATGTGTTTCAACGTCCAAGTGCCTTGCAGGATATAACAGGCTCTGATTTAGAAGGAAAACAACCTTATGAAGACATCGTTGGATAAGGAGTTATCGATATTAGTTCGTTGGAACTCCACTTGGATTAGTTTCGATCCAAAAACAATGCCGCATGGACGTTTTGCAGCCAAAGAAAATATCAGCAAATAGCCAAAATATTGTTGAGTAATCGGTAATGATCAACATCTCTATTAACCCCCAGTATATTCTAGTCTCTTTGTGGTATGGGAAAAAAAAATATACAGTGTATTTTCCTTTAATGTTCACCATCCATGCAGAGGATACATTACAGCATTTAAAAGTATGAATGAAATCATAAAAATAAAAAAAGGCATCTGGGCGGTGCATTTTAGATGGTGGAAGCTAGTTCTTTTTTTAAAACAAACTTGGGAGAGCTTTCTTTGTCTCCATCCATTGAACTAAGCCTTTCCGTGTCTCTGTCCGTGGTTCTGAATTATTTAAAACCATGTGTATTCAAACCTTTAAAACCTGCAGTATTGACTTACAAGCCAAATATATAGAATATAGAATAGCCCACATATACAGTAGATAAAATCATTGTAATTATACAAGTATTTAATAGTGGAAAAGTATATAAAAACTGTACTTTACACATGTACTTAGTTACTTAGTTCATTTCCACCAATGGGCCCAACAATACAGACATAAATGCTATTATTGCAGTGAAAATAAAACATACAAGTGTATTGAAATAAGTGAAAATGTGAGTAATGTAGCTAGTAAAGTTCTTTTGACTTTGCTAAATGATGAAACAAATGGTGGCAGATGCAGACCTTTGGACTCCACAATAAATACAAAAGTGCCCCCCCCCCCCAAACACACACACACCTCAAAATGTCACCTCCACATGTCTTGACATATAAAAACAACAAGCCAATGTTCCATTTTTTTTTTTATCTTCTTGCAAGGTTGAAACTGTTTTCTAATTATGGCCAAACAAGCTACTTTGCCACCGGAGGGGAAATTGCCTTCGCTGTCACAGGAAGTGACATTATATTTCAATATTTTAATTCTATTTTAAATTTGATTATTTACCTAATGTTTTAATAACTTAACCATAACACATCTTATTTCATTTCCTCGATCACATTTTCATGTGTATATACGGGACCGACGTTGGACCTTAACAATTGTTTTAGTGAGCGGCTCAATTTCGTATTTCATCTCACATCCCCTCGATGCCGGATGGCCTCTTTGTAACAAGCACGTTTGTCATTTATTTTCTGTCCTTTCTGACATTTACCTGGTTGGCCTTTCAGGTCTAACGCGCCTCCTTTTGTAAATAATTGATGGTGACCAGCAGCACGCTGGGTAAGCAAACAGGGGTGTCGGACGTTTGAGCAGCTGGCACCAAAGTGACAGTTAGCGTCGACCTGGTATACAAATACAAACACACACACGAATGAATATGAAGGTATGAGTCACTTTCCAGCCATTTCCAGTGTCTCTCCCCCACACCCCCCGCGTTCTCTTGGTTCCTCCATCACAGGAAATAGTTTCTAATAATAATAATAAGAGGTGAGTGTTGGAGGTCAGATACTGTGTGCTCTCATTTACCTGGGCTGTTCATACAGAAAGAGAACTGATCTCCAGCCAGATTGTGTCAAGGCTCGGGTACAAATTGTAGCACACAAATCGAGTCAAATCAGAAACAAAGAAGAGTTCTGTACCAACTTAAAAGGTTATGAAGGAGTCTGAAGTTAATACGTTCTCGACAGACTGGTTTTAAAGACCAGAAGAGTATCACATTTTTGACCAATAGAAATTGGCAGTGAGTATTACGTTAGCCCAGTGGTGGGCCGTCAAAGCCAGCTAAGCCTTCTCTGCTGGCCTAAACAAAATCACAAAGTTCTAGATATTTTATAATTTGATTGTTTGTTTTTTTACAAATACACTACATGTATAATATTTTTTCCATATTTGCTTATTTTCTCATTGCACAGGTCCTGTCTTCATCTGTTGCTCTGCTTCCAGTTTCTGTTAAGGAGAGCTTTTATCCAATCAGATTTTACCTCTATGTCTCTATGGAAGAAGACGTATTGTTGATTGTCATAGACTTCAACAAATCAGATCTTTAGTTTGACATGCTGGGTGTATTCTTTGACACGTCCAAAGCCGTCATCGATGTGGCCCATGGACGTGTGATTGGTCAAAGGGCCAGCATGACCATGAACATGAGCTGTGATTGGTCAGTGGACCAGCGTGACTTAAGTAGCTGCTAGCTATCAGAACTCAGGAGCAGTAAGAACAGTTCAGGCTGAAACATAAGAGAAGTTATGACATTTTCAATGTTTTACTTGGTGTAGTTTGAGTAACACTCAATGGCTGAAGGAGGAGAAACGGACTTGGTGGTGGATTTACTGACAACGCGGACATTTTCAGCCCCTGAAAAACATGGAAACTTGGGCTGTCACTGGCGTTCATGGCCATGGAGAACAAACTGGTACTGGCGTGTTTGTTAACAAAGAGAGGGGGATGGACTTTTTCTTTATCAAGTGAACAGCATCTGGTGAGTGAACTGCTGTTTGTGTTTTTACATCTGCAGTGTATTTAATCATAAACAATCCACGGCGGTTTAGAAGCCGCTGTTGCTGCTGCTCCTGCCCGCGTCGAGCCGGGGACTGGTCCGCTACGTTCGGTGGTTGCCGGGGAGCTAACTAGCTAGCGCATGTAATTTACTTTGACGAGCACTTTTATATCACTCCGTGGGCAAAGGTTCCTCCCGCGCGGGCAAAGGTCAAGGTCCCGCTCGCAAATGTTTAACCTGCTCGCTAGCAAGTGGGCGGACCCAGTCACCATCGTATCGCTACATCTAATTGGTTACAATCTTTGGATTGGCTGGATATCACATACATATACATCCAGGAAGAGACGGCTGAACCCAGTCTGGGTGACTGACCATGTCTGTGTTTGTGGGTTTTGTTAATTTCAAACCTTGTGCTATCGCCTGAAGAGAAGTCCAGGATTCAATTAGTTATAATAAAAAAGTATTTAATAAAAAGGATGATGATGAACAGAATATAGTTCCCGGTCGGGGCTGTCTCGCTTCAGGCAGTCCACAGGCCACTTACAGTCGTGCTGTAAGCAGTTAGCTGTCTGTGCGATTCACGAGAAGGAATATTCACCCCGTATAAATGTTCGCGCGAGTTGTTAAATACTTTCATTCGCTGAGTTTAAGGCCTCTCCATTGGTTAGTTTCCCAGCATGCAAGATAACATAACAATAACATAGCATGCTAATGGCTAAACCCTTCACAGGGGCGGAGTCCTACTCAGGTAAACAGTCCTACTTTCTTACTGGCTTTCTTACTGCCGGTATTTCCGCCCTCCTGTGCTTCAACAAAATAGTCCCTTCTTACGCCATGCTTGTTCCAACCCCCCACCACGTGCAACCTCAATTTGTCTATGCCCTCCATCTTTAATGTATTCCATTCACACCTGAACCATTTCACAGTAACAAAAAACCAACAGTGTCTTTCTACTATGCTACAATACACATCTTCATAATCTTAATTAATATTCCATATTAATTATTATTATCCTTCATAAGTATTGCAATTTAAACATAGGCATTCTTTATATACATGTGCAAGTTAAAATAAACTATTACAACTCTACAGTCTACAGACATTTAAATATACCAAATGTTTTTATTTGAGCGCCAGCGATGCTCTTCATCGAAACGCTACTGAAGGAACAACAGCCGGACATGGGACATGACATCTCTTGAGATACGAATACCAACATACTTTATTAGTCAGGAAGTAAAAGCTTTCTTGAACGATCAACGTTAGTGACGCCTTAAGTTATCTGCTACAGTTGACGGTTGAGTTAGCTTAACCCAGTGGTTCTCAAACTTTTTTTGTCAAGCCCCACTTTGGAGGAAGAAAAATGTTGGGGCCCCACCGCCCCTACAAAATTGTAACAAAATGGTCCATGCTGAATTTTTATTGAAATAACGACATTTTGTGACTCCTCTCTGTGCTTTTATTAATAATAGAACAAAGAAAATGTCACTTTCATGTAAACCAGAAATCCATCGGACAAAAACAAATAAAACGTGCAATCACTTTGTTAGAACAATACAAAGTTGTGCAAAAAAAAAAGAACTAATATTTGGCAAAGATAGCTCATTGTAATAGCCTAATTAACATGTTTTGTACTGAATATCTTTTCAGGATAATAACAATAAAGTTCAACCTGTGAAAAACAAAATAAAACCAGTTAAAAATATTTGGCAATAAAGAGTTTTACACTGCATATCTTTTCAAAACAACAATAACGTGCAACCGGTGCAAAACTAAACTAAATTAGTGCAGATATGAGCCTGCTTTCCACTACAAATCTTTGTAAAACGGGGTTGTAGATTTGATACGGCCACTCTCAATTCATGCTCAAAGTTGAGCTTCGATCTGTATTTTGTTTTGAGAGAGGCAACAGCAGAAAAGCCGATCTCACAGAGGAAGCTCTGCGCGTCATCACAGCCGTCCGGCCGGTGCTGAATCAAACAGCTGCTGGTAGTATCGCTGGCAGCGGCCGTCATTCAGACGCTGTTGTGCGGCTACGGATGATATTATGAACCCGGACACGGGGGCGTTTGATGGTCTGACATTAGAGGGACTTCCACAAGAAGTTTAAAGCAGAACTAGTGGTTAGTTTAATGGTGGATGGGGGAAACGGTACTGTTTTTACGGAGATAAGCCACAGAGATAAGCCCCGCCCCCTTCAAGGGGCGAGTAAAGCCAGTAGCGAATGACGTGAATTAACCACATAAAGTCGAGCGACTAAACTCACGCGAGTAACACACCAATAGGTCTACAAGTGTGAGTCGCAACTTGCAAAAGGATCTGTCGCGCATGCGGAACCGTAACGGCGTAATTTAAACCACAGATTTGAAAATGCGAAATGCATTCTGGGATATTGGCTGTCCAAAACGTATGTTTTGGACACTCGGGTGAAGAGAGGAGCAGAGCTGTCAACTGATCACCACCTGGTGGTGAGTTGGATCAGATGGCGGGGGAGTCGGCCAGAAAGACCTGGCAAGCCCAAACGTGTAGTGAGGGTGAACTGGGAACGTCTGGCGGAGGATCCTGTCCGGGAGGTCTTCAACTCCCACCTCCGGAAGGACTTCTCACACATCCCGAGGGAGGTTGGGGACATGGAATCCGAGTGGATCATGTTCAAAGCCTCTATTGTGGACGCGGCCGCTAGGAGCTGTGGTCGGAAGGTCATCGGTGCCTGTCGTGGCGGCAACCCAAGAACCCGGTGGTGGACACCGGGGGTGAGGGAAGCCGTCAAGCTGAAGAAGGAGGCCTTTCGGGCTTGGTTGGCCCAGGGGTCTCCTGAAGCAGCTGACAGGTACAGACAGGCCAGAAGGACTGCAGCTGCGGTGGTCACGGATGCTAAAACTCGGGCATGGGAGGAGTTCGGGGAGGCCATGGAGAAGGACTTTCGGTTGGCCTCAAGGAGGTTCTGGCAAACCATCCGACGACTCAGGAAGGGAAAGCAGGGCCTTCCCCAGGCTGTTATCAGCGGGGGAGGGTTGCTGCTGACCCAGACAGAGGATATCGTCGGGCGGTGGAAGGAGCACTTTGAGGAACTCCTAAACCCGGTCAACATGTCCCCTGAACAGGGGGCAGCGCCTGAAGACTTGGGGTTGGATGAACCCATATCCCTGGCAGAGGCCACTAAGGTAGTCAAAAAGCTCCTTGGTGGCAAGGCGCCGGGGGTGGATGAAATCCGCCCTGAGATGCTGAAGGCGCTGGACTTTGTTGGGCTGTCTTGGCTGACACGCCTCTTCAATGTCGCATGGGGGTCGGGCACAGTGCCCATGGACTGGCAGACCGGGGTGGTGGTTCCCATCTTCAAGAAGGGGGACCGGAGAGTGTGCTCGAATTATCGGGGTATCACACTACTCAGCCTCCCGGGAAAAGCTTATGCCAGGGTGCTGGAACGGAGGCTCCGACCATTTGTCGAACCTCGGATTCAAGAAGAACAGTGCGGGTTTCGTCCTGGTCGTGGAACAGTGGACCAGCTCTTTACCCTTGCAAGGATACTGGAGGGGTCCTGGGAGTTTGCCCAACCAGTCTACATGTGCTTTGTGGACTTGGAGAAGGCTTTCGACCGGGTCCCTCGGGGCTTTTTGTGGGGGGTGCTGCGGGAGTATGGTGTGCCGGACCCGTTGCAACGGGCCATCCGGTCTCTGTACGCCTGCAGTAGGAGCTGTGTTCGTATCCTCGGCAGTAAGTCAGATACGTTCCCGGTGAGTGTTGGCCTCCGCCAGGGCTGCCCTTTATCACCGGTCCTGTTCGTGACTTTCATGGACAGGATATCTAGGCGCAGCCGTGGGGCGGAGAATGTCAGGTTCGGGGATCTCAGGATAGCCTCTCTGCTGTTTGCAGATGATGTGGTCCTGTTTGCCTCCTCGGACCATGACCTCCAGCATTCACTGGGGCGTTTTGCAGCCGAGTGTGAAGCGGCGGGGATGAGAGTCAGCACCACGAAATCTGAGGCCATGGTGCTCTGCCGGAAACCGGTGGATTGCTCCCTCCGGGTGGGGACAGAGTGCCTACCACAAGCGAAGGAGTTCAAGTATCTCGGGGTCTTGTTCACGAGTGAGGGTAAAATGGAGCGGGAGATCGACAGGCGTATCGGTGCGGCTGCAGCAGTAAAACAGGCGTTGCACCGGGCCGTCTTGGTGAAGAAGGAGCTGAGCCGGAAGGCGAAGCTCTCAATTTACTGGTCGGTCTACGTCCCAACCCTCACCTATGGTCACGAGCTTTGGATCGTGTCCGAAAGAACGAGGTCGCGGATACAAGCGGCCGAAATGAGTTTCCTCCGTAGAGTGGCCGGGCTCAGCCTTAGAGATAGGGTAAGGAGCTCGGACATCAGGAGGGAGCTTGAAGTCGAGCCGCTACTCCTTCGTGTCGAAAGGAGTCAGCTGAGGTGGTTCGGGCATCTAATTAGGATGCCTCCAGGACGCCTCCCTTTAGAGGTTTTCCAGGCACGTCCATCTGGTAGGAGGCCCCGGGGAAGACCCAGGACACGCTGGAGGGATTATATCTCCCAGCTGGCCTGGGAACGCCTCGGGATCCCCCAGAATGAGCTGGTAGATGTTGCGGGTGAGAGAGAAGTCTGGGTCAGCCTGCTTGACCTGCTGCCTCCGCGACCCGACCCCGGATAAGCGGTGGAAAATGGATGGATGGATGGATGGATATTGGCTGTCTCAAGTACGCACAAGTCTCATCCTATGCATCCCCGGTAAAATGGGCGGATCAAATCACATCCGGGCATTTTCACAATTATTTAAAATAAAATAAAAAAAAATCTACATTTCCCCAACCCTCTCGCGCCCCACCTGTAATACCTCCGCGCCCCACAGTTTGAGAACCACTGGCTTAACCTCTCCGATAAGGGGTTGAGCTAATGTTACGTTAGCAACATTTTAATTTGAGGCTTGGTTCTCTGCAGTTCCGTTTCGCCTTGGACGTCAAGAGTAAGTTAACTTAGCTATCTAATAGTTTATTTTTCTTTAACATCAATGGTAGGTTATAGGTTTCTCTGTTGAACGTTAGCTTACTTTATCAAAGGTTAGCTAAGGTAATGCTTAGCTATAGGTTAGGTTTATTACTGTGGCAGGTCGGGTAAGACACTGAGGGATTACGTGCTACAAACTTCATCTAATAGACACGTTTTTATTGAAGTGCTTTGAAGCGGGTTGCAAGCAAACACACGTGTTAGATATGGAGGTTTGAGGCTAATTTATACCGGCAGCATGACATTAACATATCCACTGTCTGTTAGCTTGTTGTCGGGACGGTTGTCAGGACGGCTGTCCATGTGACCGCTTATAAACACGGTCAATGCTGTAGCGTTGTGTGCACGCTTTTGTCAAGACACAGAACAGCTCCTGAGAAAGAGCTCCGAGTGGAAGGATGCCGCGATGGCGCAGCACGATGTGAAATGACACCCAACTCACCCTCTTGAGCTTGGTGACGTTCTCCTCCACCGTCAGTCCGTTTAGAGCACCAGAGATGCAGAGGAAAGCTCCCAGGAAACACGGGGCGAAGCACAACTACAATGCACAAGTACGAAGAGAGAGTCAACTTCAGAAATAAAAGAGGGAAAAAATGAAGAAAGAAAATCTACTTAAGTGGTAGTTAAACACTAAACTATATTCATCGGTTGGTTATGTTACATGTGAATGAGAGAGATACAAGTTAAATGTTGTACATCCATAGTTCAAAGGATTACACACACACACACACACACACACACACACACACACACACACACACACACACACACACACACACACACACACACACACACACACACACACACACACACACACACACACACACACACACACACACACACACACACACACACACACACACACACACACACACACACACACACACACACACACACACACACACACCATGTCTTTTACTTGTTGTCAACAAGTGCATCACATTACAAATATAAAACAAATTGGTATTCATCAGCTGAGGGATAATACACACAATCCAGAGGGTATGTTCCATGTCAAGCCCTTTGTAACCATGCATAATTATTATTGTGAACAAACATTTGGGAAAACTTTTATAACCCACTAGAGTGTAAAAGCAAACAACCTTAGAAATGATCAGTTCAGGTTGTTTTCTCACTTTAAAATAACTACACACATAATTTCAGTTTGTTTTATCTGTCTCAGACTCAAACTGTTGTTACGGACGGATGAACTTTGCATTGCTGTCAAACAGTAATCATAAACATGAAGACTAACAGAATACAATGCTGCTCTCTGTTGGTGGTCACTCATGATTACAATAACATGAGCCCTACTTCAGATGCTATATAAAGACCGTTTGTTGTTAAACCTGTCTGGAGTGTGACGTAGGCTAAATATAGACAGAAGAAAATAGTTCATTTAAGAGATTTTTCAAATGATGAAGATTGTAAATAATGATTAAAATGAGTCTATTGTTAACAAATACTGCTTTCAATCACGGGACAGTGTGTAATAACCCATTTATTAAATGTCCATAGTGCTTATAAATACTGTAAACATCCTTTCTGCACACACACACTCACCTGATCGTAGGAAAATATGAAAAGTCTAAAAGTATATTTGGGTACATATAACCTGCAGAAAATGCTGTAATGTATAATTTGTCCTGTATAATGGGTATTAGGTAACAAATCCTGTGTAAGAGGATGTGTTTTTTCTTTATTACCAAATAAGGCAACAAACTTCCTGTAGTCTGTATGGCTACATGATGTATGTGTAAGCGTGTGGACCGCTTCTGTGTCTATAAAAGAGCTCCTCAGATAAGAGACTGCAGATTTTACCAGTTATCTGTGTCTGGATAGGGAATCCTCCAATTCTTTGGAAAACTGGACTTAATAAACTTCTTTACTAAAAGGAGAAAAATCACATTTGACCGACAAGGCTCCCAGTTTTATAGACTGGATGACACTTCTGAATATCAGAAGACTTGGAATTCCTAGGCTCTGTGAGTATAGACAGGAAATCTGCCAGCTTCTTAGAAGGCTGGCAGCTCCTTTTGACTTCCAGAGGATCAGGCTAGACTTGGGGACAACATATGTAGAAAAGTCCTAAAAAACACATTTTGCATGTGCCACTACAACTGTTTTTATTGAATTGAAATTGATAGTGACTTGTACTTGAGAAGAAGAAAATGAAATAAGTAAGTAAGTAAGTAAAATTTATTTATAAAGCGCTTTTCACAAATAAAATCACAAAGTGCTGTACAACAGAATAGGTAGGACAAACAGTATAAAATACATACATATATCAAAGGAAAGGGACGCTAGTGAGAACCCATCAACCAAAAGCTTTCCTAAATAAGCAAGTTTTCAGGTCCTTTTTGAAAGAGACAACAGAGCCAGCCAGACGCATGGACATGGGCAGGGCGTTCCACAGTCTGGGAGCAACAGACTGAAAAGACCGGTCCCCTCGGGTCTTATAACGAGTCTTAGGGACTGCAAGCAAATTTTGGTCAGAGGACCGAAGAGTCCGGCTAGGGAGATACGGCTTCAAAAGGTCTCGGATATACTGTGGGGCCTGACCGTTTAAGGCCCTGAAAGTCAGCACTAAAACCTTAAAGTCAATCCTGAATTTTACAGGGAGCCAATGGAGAGCCGACAAGACTGGAGTGATATGAGACCTTCGAGGGGCACCTGTTAAAAGTCTAGCAGCAGAATTTTGAACAATTTGCAGTTTGTTCAAAGCAGACATATTGAGACAGGTAAACAGAGAGTTACAGTAGTCAAGCCTTGTTGATATGAAAGCGTGAATTATCATTTCCAGGTCATTCTTTGACAACAATTTGCGAATTTTAGAGATGTTCCTAAGATGATAAAAGCAATTACGGACGAGCTGTTTTGAGTGTGTCTCCAAAGACATGGCCTGGTCAAACATAACCCCCAGGTTTCTGAGGCTGGGTTTGACAGAGAGGCCCAGGGAGCCAAGGTGCTGTTTGATCAACGTGATCTTATGGTCTGGAGCAAAGATCAGTGTTTCAGTCTTGTTTGAATTTATCTGCAGATAGTTATTGGCAAGCCAGTCTTTGATGGAGGACACACACTCCAGGAACAGAGACAAACGATGAAACTCAGCATCATTAAAGGAACAATACAACTGGACATCGTCTGCATAGAAATGATATGATACATCTTTGAAACAACCAATAATTTGACCAAGTGGCAAAATGTACAGTAAAAACAAAATAGGGCCCAAAACAGACCCTTGTGCCACTCCGCAGGACAAATTGGTTACATCGGACTGTACATTGTTTACAGCAACGTTAAAGGTTCTGTCATGTATATAGGACGAGAACCACTGAAGGACAGATCCCGATAGTCCCATCTCATTATGAAGCCGATTGATCAGTATACTGTGATCCACAGTGTCAAAAGCAGAAGTCAAATCTAGTAGTACAAGTACAGTGTAGCGGCCAGAGTCTGCTGCCATCATCACATCACTAGAGACTTTGATAAGGGCTGTTTCAGTGGAGTGTAATTTTCGGAAACCAGACTGAAAAGTATCAAACAAGTCATGCTGCTCCATAAAGGAGGTCAGCTGGCATGCCACGACTTTTTAAAATAATAAAACCACAGCCCTACCATTTTGTAAGGTGTTTGAACAAAAAATAAAGACTCTAGTTCTTTAACATAATCTAACCTTCTTCCTCTGTCCTGAACAAGTGTGATACTGAGGTTACGACCAACGCGACTTAAGGTAAGAACCTTGGTTGAAAATGTTGCAGTGTCTAAAATGTGAGTGGTCAATATAGGCAATAGTAAATTACAGACGAAGTAAATGGCTATTAATACTGGGTTACAGCCTACTGAAAGCGCCTAAGGGCTTAAAGCCTTAAAAAAAGGAAGGCATTCCAGGAAGGCAATTAATTCCGTAAAAAAATCCTAATGATCAGACTACGGGGTGAGATAAAAGGCCGAAGGCATTACACCTATATCGATGAGTATTATCATTTACTCCGGGATCCCTGGGATAATAGCTGGAGGAGTGACCACTGCGGAACCTGTTATTTTCATCAATTAACAAAATGCAAAGTGAGCGAACAAAAGAAAAATCTAAATCAATTGATGAAATTAAACTGTTAGCACTTCTATTTTTGAAAGCATTCTTAGTTTACAGCATTTTTTCACACCTGCCTAAAACTTTTGCACAGTACTGTACATAATCAAAGTTATTGAGGGAAATAACAGATCACAAAATAAAAAAAAATTATAAATGAAGAAAGTTGTTTGAGGTCCTTTTGTTGTTCAGACCTACAATGAACATATTTTAACTAGATGGTGAACCAGAAAACAAATCTAATATATAACTTGAGTTTAACCTGTGATAGTCTTCACTCTGGAATGAAACTCTAGCGATCAGTCCGCTCAGCTGCAACGTCCTATCACATAACTGATGAACACTGAGGGGGCGTGTCGAGCAATAAAACACTTCCTGGAAGCTTGCTGTGGTGGCTCCTCGCTCCTCCGAGACAAATATGAGCTTTGGGACGGCCGTCAATATGGCGGCGCCGAACAACTTCCGGTTCAATCGAGGAGCGAGGAAACGACAATTAAGAGACTTGAGATGCACCCATGGTCTGTTGGTTAGTATCGAGCTACAGAGGGAAGGGTTGATGCCAAGCTCATCTAGTTTGCTATTCAGTTTGGAGGGGATGACGGTGTTGAATGCAGAACTGAAATTGATGAACAGCATTCTCACATAGGTGTTGTTGTCTAGGTGGGAGAGGTTACTGCCATTTTGTGGTGGACAACCAATCCTCTATTTGGGTAAAATACAAGTAGTTGAGACTGCAGTTGTTTTAAGGTTTAACTGTGTAGATTAAGTATCTTATCACATGTAACACTGTTTATGTTTCTACAGAAGCATGGAGTAATCAGCTCAACAATAGAGAGCCAATTGTGGAAGCTGTGAATTTGATGCAGAAGACAGCATTCTGCAAACTGGTCAAGTTGTTTGACATTGCCTACCACATTAATAAACATGAGAAGCCATTTGCTTACTATCCATCTCTTGTCAATCTGGAGAAGCGGCATGGAGTTGATTTGGAAGATGCCTACATTAACCCCAAACAAGCAAGGGTTTTTCCCCAGTACCTCGTGGAACAATTTTATGAAATTAACTTTTTTCTTTTGTTTGTAAATTTAATTTAATTAATCTATGTATAGCCCTTTTATTGCATTTTGTTTTTGTTCTTTTTTTTGTATGTCCTATCTGTATTTCATGTACTAGGTAGGTACAATGTGAATAAGGTAACAAAAAATTTGAAATTATGAAATTTGTTAATAGTTGTTTAAAAAAAATGTAATAACAATAAATAACTACAAATAAGAATACAATTGAATATGATTGTCTGATTTATGTTTTCTGTTTGTTTTTTTGTTAAGAAAATGTAAGAAAAGACTTTGAATCTGTAGACTACTGCCCAATAGTCTTATTTTTGCCATTTGATGACAATTGCTCATATACTGTAAGCATAAATACGTATATTTATTGTTTTGAACAAAGGTTAAATATTATTTCACAAGTTTCAAAAAGGTGCCCCCAATTATTTTTTAAATGCCCCTGGATTTCAGTCAGTGGGGGCAAAAATTGCCCCCCTAAAAAATATGTAAATGTCCTACCCTGGTTGGAGTTGTTGTTAAAGTACTCCTCAGTCCTTAGCTTATGGCTGTACTTGGCCCTCTTGATGCTCCTCTTTAGGTTGGCTCTGGATGAACTGTAGGCTTGTGCGTCACCTGATCTGAAGTCGCGTGCCTTCAGTACTAGGCAAATCAGTAGGAAAATCAGTAAATGACGGCCCAAGTAGAGGATTAAGAAAAGATCCAATGAATAAACCGAAGCAGAATTCAAAAGTATTAAACGTAGAACTTCCTGCATATTAAGGGATTGTACACGCCACTACAGAGAGATCAGGAACCCCTGCAGTTGCTTCAGGAGTCCCTGATCTCCGTGCAGTTGTTCACGTCGGTGCTAAAGTGCCGTGAGACTGCCCCTTAAATCTTTGTATGGCACTTTCGTTACTGACGCAGAGGGAGCAGTGTACAGATAGCTATTCAAGCGAAGGAGTGGACCCTTTTGCTTCGGTTAATATTTCAGTAGAAGGGAGAGATTGAAAGTCTTGTTCGTAGTGGTCTAGTCTAATCTTTGTTTATCTGCTGCAGTTTGACTGAATAAAACACCAGAGGGCAGAAAGCGCGACGCAAAACTGTAAAGCACGCTATGACAGGATTTGACAGTTCCTTCCCATCAGCGTGACAAAGAGACGTCTGTCAGGTTGATTACATCAGCAAATTGTATCCCTGTGGTCCGGCCTCATCCCCCCCATTAGGCACAATCAATGAGCGGAAGTCACACAGTGGTAAGGGAGGGGATCACTGAGCTGAAACCACTTCAGTTTCTTTGCCATACTTTTGACCGGCGCTCCAACACCTCCTTAAACATTGAAATTCACTTTCTAAATAAATAAATGCGAGCACTTTTAAGGACCTGTGTCTATGAAATGTAAGGCATTCAATCGTCAATGACCTGTTAGAACCATGAACAGCCACAGCAAGGTAGTAGTAGTAGTAGTAGTAGTAGAAGAAGAGAGGGAGGGAGGTTTTTCTCACCTGGTCAACTAGCATTTTCTTCATGGCAACACTTTTCGTTCCTCCAACCACCAGCCGGTCCAAAACTTTGTACCAGCTGCCGATCACTGGACCCTTTGTTGTAAAACACACAGAAGACAGGAGGATTAATAGGACCTTTTTTCTAGTTTTAAATTTTTCTTTAATACATCGTTGTTTGAGTTGTTTTTCTGGCCATCGCATCGTTCCCTGAACTTTAGTATCTGCATGCGGACTGCAGATCTATTGACTTGAAGCCAGCTAAACGTACAGTATATTATTCATGTGAGGAAGAACGATACATGATGTATGAGTCATGAGACAGTTGTCACATTCCAGATGAAAGAGTTGAAACACGCCTTGATGCAATACAAATCCTGTGCAAGATTTGAAGAGCCACCGTCAAGACAAACGTCTACAAGTCTTCTCTCTATAATTCACGAGGGCGAGGCAGCCGATTGGCCGAACATAAGACAATTATGGGAATATAAATAAACTTTGCTGACGTCAAAATGAATAATGCAGCTGTCACTGGACTTGAAATGAGTGAATTCACAAACATACAAAAGGCATACGAAAACGCTGTGCAACATGGATGAGCATGTAAGCGTCACTTCCACAAGACAGATCTACAAATGGGGAGAGTTGTATGCTGTTGGGCGGCCGTGGCTAAGGGGCAGGAGCGGGTGGTCAAGGTTGACAGTTCAATCCCCGGGCGCTTTATAGTAACAGCTTAAGAGTATTATTATTTATTGCATTTTCTATTAATTGCTATATTTCAATTTGCTTGACAAATTTGTTTGACAAATAATTAAATAAAATAATCACCATAAAAAGAACATAATTATATATTTTGTTTAAATGAAAGGCCCCATTCACATTTGCTGCATCCTTTCATTTCAGCATTCAGTACACAAATCAACTGACTGGAAGTTTGTTTTAGATATTAAATCAAAGGATCACAAAAACTTGCCACTCACGTCTGTTTTTTTATTCATGTGTTTTCATGTACAACAAGAGTCATGGGGACGCTTACCACAAAGAAGAAGCCAATGCCCATCATCTTGGCCGTGCGCCGCACATTGTGATCAGCCAATCCTCTTCTTTCGATCAGCTGTTGGGAGATGACATCACCGACACCCACCAGAGACCCTGGAGGACAAACAGGGGACAGATGCTGCGTCTGAGCACGGTGGTGACACAAATGTAAATTGAGTTTACATTTTTGGGGATATTTTCTCTGCAGCTACAAGATAAATAAATTAAAATTAAAATAAATAAAAAAAGGAAAGAAAATGTTCCCAACATGTTCCCACAAATGCTAATGCTGCATGTTCCCAAGTCAACAGTGGCACATTTGGAAACATCCGCATTAACCGGACAGAAAGCACAGGTATAATTGATAATGTGAGATAGTTCCACAACATACACAACGCACAATATTGTGTGAAACCCTGAATTAAATTCAGTACTTGTGGGTTTATCACTAAAAATGACACCTATCACATTACGAGTTGTCATTTGACCCATTGTCAAAGCAGCAAATATATGAGTGGAATTCAGAAATCCATTTAACTCCGTTCAGGATGAGATTTAATGTAGATTTATTTTTCCCTAACTCTAGAAACCTGCCCAATTGTGAAAAAGTAGCTCTTTTATTACTTTTTCTATGTATATATATATATACAAATTCACGTTAGGCATGTGACGATTTCACAAGGCAAACTTTGGCAAAATAATTGCGATTCACACCGTTATCCCAATAATCATCTAAATATGGTTAGAACTATTAAAATGGCACCAAAGTATACAGGAATTAATTTATCTTATCTTTATTTTAGTTCTATATTTAAATAGCAAGTCAAGTACAACATTTCCCTCTGAGATGTAGTGAGAAGAATCACAAAGTAGCTCAAGTACCTCAAAATTGTACTCAAGTCCAGCTCGACCTCTGCCACTTCTGCCCCCGCCTCCACAACAGCTCCACCACCATCCTCAATCTCCCCTACCTGATAAAGACTTTAATTGATATCTTCTGGGTCCGGACTACAAGGCTAATGACACTACTGATTATCTCCAGGAACAGTCGGGGCCCTGTATGCAGCTAGCGTTCTCAATTCCTGTCCTGACTCATAGAAAAGGAAAGGTGAGGCTGCGAAGAAACATTAGTAAATCTGCAAATGTATCAAACTTAATGATCATTCCTCGTCAGCCTGTCCAGATACATAGGACAAACAGAGCTTTAAACACATTAAACTTAGCTTTATTAAATGTCAGGTCTCTGTCAGGAAAAACATTTTTAATCAATGATTTCATTGTTAGGCACAAGCTGGATTTTTTGTTTTTAACCGAAACTTGGTTAGACCAAGATAACAGTGCAGCTGTTCTTATTGAATCAACACCTCCCAACTTCAGTTTCATGAGTGAAACAAGAGCGCATAAGAAAGGAGGAGGAGTTGCTATTTTATTTAATGAGTCTTTGCAATGCAAGCAGATGTCTTTTGGTCATTTTACTTCTTTTGAATATGTGGCTCTGAATTCCACTCGAGCTTTATTCCTTAACATTTACAGACCACCTAAATACTGTGCATCCTTCTTCGATGAGTTTACTGAACTGCTGTCAATAATCTGTATTGATTTTGATTTTGTTGTCATTGTTGGTGATTTTAATATCCATGTTGATAATCCCCAGGACAGAGGGTCTATACAGCTATGTGGTGTCCTTGATAACTATGAGCTGACTCAGCATGTAACAGGTCCCACCCACAACAAGGGGCACACTCTGGACCTAATCATCACCAAAGGTCTGGACATTTCCAAGGTTGCTGTGACTGATGTTGCACTCTCTAATCATTTCTGTGTTTTCTTTGAGAGTGCAATCTCCCTGCACACAAATGTCCAAACCAAGGTTGTGACAAAGCGTTACATCACTGAAAACACGGGTGAACTATTTATTCAGAAGTTCTCCTCCACACCAGCCCTCTCTTGCATCTCAGTCAATGAGCTTGTAGATGACTTCAATTCTAAAGTAAAAAATGTTATTGATGCCATTGCACCCACTAAGGTGAAGGTTGTCTCAGGTAAGAAAAGATCCCCTTGGAGAAATGCCACGCTGGTCCGAATAGAGAAAGGAGCGTGTCGGAAAGCTGAGCGCAGGTGGCGAAAGACTAATCTCCAGGTTCACTGTGGTATCTATAAAGAGAGACTTCGAAACTACAATTTGGAACTTAGAAATGCAAGGCAGGCCTTCTTCTCTGACATCATAATCAAAAACAATAACAATACACGGGCCTTATTTGCTACCGTGGACAGGCTAACAAACCCTCCAGTGTCAGTAACTGCTACGCTCCAATCCACCTGGGCATGCAATCAATTTGCATTCTTTTTTGCTGACAAAATTCAGAAAATTAGACAAGCAGTTGGTGGCTCCACACCAACCACAGGATGTGTGTTGTCCCCATCTTTAAATAACATCCATCCAAATATCATGACACAATTTCATTCAATTAACCAAAGAAGCTTAGAAGACATTATACAACATCCTCATGCTGCTTAGATATTCTACCAACACACTTTTTCAAAAATATTTCACACTGCATGATCACTGACCTTTTACAAATTGTAAACACATCCCTTCTCTCAGGTGTCTTCCCACAAGCCCTAAAAACTGCAGTTATTAAACCACTCCTAAAGAAGGCTAGTTTAGACCCCGAAATAATGAAAAATTATAGGCCAATATCAAATCTCCCCTTTTTAAGTAAAATAATGGAAAAAGTAGTTTATCAACAGCTAAATAGCTTCTTGGCCGAAAATAACTGTTTTGATGTCTTCCAGTCTGGCTTTCGTCAGTATCACAGTACTGAAACTGCTCTTGTTAAGGTTTTCAACGACATCCACTTAAACACAGACAGTGGCAGAACTTCTGTCTTAGTATTACTGGATCTCAGTGCTGCATTCGACACAGTCGATCACAACATACTACTAGACAGACTGAAAGTCTGGGTAGGACTCTCTGGCGCAGCACTTAACTGGTTTGACTCTTACTTGAAGGACCGACAATACTTTGTGTCGGTAGCTTATTACACATCAGAGCTGACTGGTATGACATGTGGTGTTCCCCAAGGTTCAATACTGGGGCCTCTTCTGTTCAATATCTACATGCTTCCACTGGCTGAGATTATGAAAAACAACAAAGTGTGTTATCATAACTATGCAGACGACACACAAATCTACATAACTATATCACCAGGGGACTATAATCCCATACCAGTGCTGGCTAAATGCATTGAAGAAATCAACAACTGGATGTGCCAGAATTTTCTTCAATTAAATAAAGACAAAACAGAAGTACTTGTTTTTGGTTCCAAGGAAGAACGATTGAAAGTGAGCGCTGAGCTACAATCACTGACGTTAAAAACCTCAAACCAAGCCAGAAATCTAGGAGTAGTTATGGATTCAGACCTCAACTTGAACAGCCATATCAAGACAGTTACAAAATCAGCCTACTATCACCTGAAGAATATATCAAGGGTTAGAGGACTTATGTCTCAACAGGATTTGGAGAAACTTGTTCATGCATTTATCTTCAGTAGACTTGACTACTGTAACGGTGTGTTCACAGGTCTCAGTAAAAAGTAAATCAGAAAGCTGCAGCTGATTCAGAACGCTGCAGCTCGAGTCCTTACTAAGACCAGGAGAGTGGATCACATCACTCCGGTTCTGAGGTCCTTGCACTGGCTTCCTGTCCAAAGAATTTACTTTAAAATCCTGCTGCTGGTTTATAAAGCCCTGAATGGTTTAGGGCCTGAATACATTAGTGATCTGCTGTTGCCTTATGAACCATCCCGACCCCTCAGGTCGTCTGGGACGGGTCTACTTTCTGTTCCAAGAGTCAGAACTAAACATGGAGAGGCAGCGTTCAGCTTTTCTGCTCCACACATCTGGAACAAGGTCCCTGAGAGCTGCAGGTCTGCTGAGACCCTCAGCCTCTTTAAAGCCAGACTGAAGACCTTTCTGTTTGCTGTTGCCTTTAATTAAACCAGATTCTGCATCTTACTACTGCATTTTATATCTTAAACTGCACTGCAACTTTTATTCAATTCTGTATCCATCTATTTTTGCCTTTTGCTTTTTAACTGTTTTTTATTGTTTTAATGAATGTTCTTAATTGTTTTTAAATCTTTTATTTTGGATTGTGTTTTTATGCTTTTAATGGTTGTATGTGAAGCACTTTGAATTGCCTTGTGTTGAAATGTGCTATACAAATAAACTTGCCTTGCCTTGCCTCAAGTACAGTACTCAAGTAAATGTACTTTGCTACATTCCACTACTTCTAATAATAGTAACATTTGAATCATTAAAAAGACCCTCCATCACCTCTGGTTGATGACGTGCTTCAGACAAATGGTGAGCGTTGCCGCTATCTAGTGGTGATTAAATCGGACTACAATGAAACACTAATTTTCCAAACATGAACATTTAAACATTCTTTGAGACATAGGAAGAGTTACATTTTGCAGTAATAGCGTCAGACTGTCGTCAGATTAATAGATATGCAACAAGCCTGACATGCTTCCTGCACGTAAACATGTTGCTGACTTTCAGAGCCAAGTAACTGGTCAAAAAAGGTCAAGAGTTCCCAATTCTGAGTGTGTTTCCCCCAATCCATTTGGAAAACTGCCTGAACTATAAGCTTCCCTTTTCACATTCCAAAAAGCTGTTGTTGCTGTTTCTACCAAAAACCTTTTTTAATTCATCTTTTCGTTATTTATTGTTCATATTGACGGATTCATCCTTGACGCTCCAAGAGTAAATTACAGTTATATGATTATGGCCTCATTTCAAGTTAGTCTGATTGCATACATGTTTCTTTGGCTCCATTGACAAAAACTTACAAGTTAAGAGAGCTTAATAGGCATCTTATAATTGCTTAATTTGTCTGATGAAGAACTAAATACATAGATGTTACAAGGAAGAGAAAAGCTAGGAAGTCCCGTAAGCAACAAGGGTTTTGCATTTTCAAAATCCATCCATCCATCCATTTTCCACCGCTTATCCGGGGTCGGGTCGCGGAGGCAGCAGGTCAAGCAGGCTGACCCAGACTTCTCTCTCACCCGCAACATCTACCAGCTCATTCTGGGGGATCCCGAGGCGTTCCCAGGCCAGCTGGGAGATATAATCCCTCCAGCGTGTCCTGGGTCTTCCCCGGGGCCTCCTACCAGATGGACGTGCCTGGAAAACCTCTAAAGGGAGGCGTCCTGGAGGCATCCTAATTAGATGCCCGAACCACCTCAGCTGACTCCTTTCGACACGAAGGAGTAGCGGCTCAACTTCAAGCTCCCTCCTGATGTCCGAGCTCCTTACCCTATCTCTAAGGCTGAGCCCGGCCACTCTACGGAGGAAACTCATTTCGGCCGCTTGTATCCGCGACCTCGTTCTTTCGGACACGATCCAAAGCTCGTGACCATAGGTGAGGGTTGGGACGTAGACCGACCAGTAAATTGAGAGCTTCGCCTTCCGGCTCAGCTCCTTCTTCACCAAGACGGCCCGGTGCAACGCCTGCTTTACTGCTGCAGCCGCACCGATACGCCTGTCGATCTCCCGCTCCATTTTACCCTCACTCGTGAACAATACCCCGAGATACTTGAACTCCTTCGCTTGTGGTAGGCACTCTGTCCCCACCCGGAGGGAGCAATCCACCGGTTTCCGGCAGAGCACCATGGCCTCAGATTTCGTGGTGCTGACTCTCATCCCCGCCGCTTCACACTCGGCTGCAAAACGCCCCAGTGAATGCTGGAGGTCATGGTCCGAGGAGGCAAACAGGACCACATCATCTGCAAACAGCAGAGAGGCTATCCTGAGATCCCCGAACCTGACATTCTCCGCCCCACGGCTGCGCCTAGATATCCTGTCCATGAAAGTCACGAACAGGACCGGTGATAAAGGGCAGCCCTGGCGGAGGCCAACACCCACCGGGAACGTATCTGACTTACTGCCGAGGATACGAACACAGCTCCTACTGCAGGCGTACAGAGACCGGATGGCCCGTTGCAACGGGTCCGGCACACCATACTCCCGCAGCACCCCCCACAAAAAGCCCCGAGGGACCCGGTCGAAAGCCTTCTCCAAGTCCACAAAGCACATGTAGACTGGTTGGGCAAACTCCCAGGACCCCTCCAGTATCCTTGCAAGGGTAAAGAGCTGGTCCACTGTTCCACGACCAGGACGAAACCCGCACTGTTCTTCTTGAATCCGAGGTTCGACAAACGGTCGGAGCCTCCGTTCCAGCACCCTGGCATAAGCTTTTCCCGGGAGGCTGAGTAGTGTGATACCCCGATAATTCGAGCACACTCTCCGGTCCCCCTTCTTGAAGATGGGAACCACCACCCCGGTCTGCCAGTCCATGGGCACTGTGCCCGACCCCCATGCGACATTGAAGAGGCGTGTCAGCCAAGACAGCCCAACAAAGTCCAGCGCCTTCAGCATCTCAGGGAGGATTTCATCCACCCCCGGCGCCTTGCCACCAAGGAGCTTTTTGACTACCTTAGTGGCCTCTGCCAGGGATATGGGTTCATCCAACCCCAAGTCTTCAGGCGCTGCCCCCTGTTCAGGGGACATGTTGACCGGGTTTAGGAGTTCCTCAAAGTGCTCCTTCCACCGCCCGACGATATCCTCTGTCTGGGTCAGCAGCAACCCTCCCCCGCTGATAACAGCCTGGGGAAGGCCCTGCTTTCCCTTCCTGAGTCGTCGGATGGTTTGCCAGAACCTCCTTGAGGCCAACCGAAAGTCCTTCTCCATGGCCTCCCCGAACTCCTCCCATGCCCGAGTTTTAGCATCCGTGACCACCGCAGCTGCAGTCCTTCTGGCCTGCCTGTACCTGTCAGCTGCTTCAGGAGACCCCTGGGCCAACCAAGCCCGAAAGGCCTCCTTCTTCAGCTTGACGGCTTCCCTCACCCCCGGTGTCCACCACCGGGTTCTCGGGTTGCCGCCACGACAGGCACCGATGACCTTCCGACCACAGCTCCTAGCGGCCGCGTCCACAATAGAGGCTTTGAACATGATCCACTCGGATTCCATGTCCCCAACCTCCCTCGGGATGTGTGAGAAGTCCTTCCGGAGGTGGGAGTTGCATTTTCAAAATGTTAAAATTTAATAAAACAGCCACTTCAAATCAGTCTCAAAGCTGACAGTGATAAGGAACACACAATAACAAAAAAACGTGGTCACTAAGTTCAAAGCCCTCTCTTTGTTGACTCTGAAACTGGCGCAAGGGTCGAGCAGTTAAAATGTGAAGCCCGGTGATACAGCCATCACTTACACTTTCCTGTCTTTCTGAGAAAGAACATTTCTGCACCTCCTAATTGACCAATATAACTTTGTGTGGAATATATCATGCATACAATACATTTGCATCTTCAGTGGCTACATTTAGGCTCCTCAAGGTACTTTCAGCCTACTTGAGTATTTATATTTTCTGCTCCAATACAACTCAGAGGAAAATATGAATTTTAGATAGTTAATACAAATATAACAACAGTGAATGCATCCATAATTATAATCCAGTATTATAATACATAGTATTCTTAAATGAGCCAGTCTTCCCATCGAGTGCGTTACTTTTGGTACTTTAGGTATGCAGTGTCTATCTGCAGCATGTAAGGACGAGTTATTCATACCAGCAGTCACTAACTGGACTGTCCAGGGGTATTTGGTCATCAAGACTTGGTATGATCTCCACAGGCCTGCCATTCTCCTAGGAAGGAAAAAAAAAATCACATAAAGAGGGATGCTGCAAAAACGTGATTTCCCAAGTAATCTACCCACCCCGCCCACCGTAAGGCAGGCAGTGGGACTCAAAACGAGCCGACCCCGCTAATAAATCCGCGATATTGTCATTACCGGCTTGTCGATTAGTTAGTTGAAGTAGATAGTAAAAACAGCCTCCACTGGATGAAACGGCGATATACAGTTAGTTTTAAATTAAGCTGTGTCCTCTGATAATATTATGTCAACGCCGAATTGAAGAGTGGCTTCAAATAATTAAGTTGCAACATAAAACAGGTTGTGATAGACACAAACAACAACGCAAACAACCAAGACAACTTAAAATTGTCGCATTTTGGAGCTCGTTTCTGCGTGACGTTGAGTCTCTTCCCGGCTAAAGACAACGTTAGATTGCTGCTAACTAGCTTAAAGTCTGCAACAACTTGTGAATAAATAAACTTATCACGTCATTAGTGTCGTTAAATGTCGTGAAAGAACATGACGGTGAGACCACTTACCTGCTACTGCTCACAAGCACAACTACCACCGCACGTAACACAACTTAAACATGCGTTAGTACTCACTACATAACAGTTAACGTAAATCAAAAGTGCACGTGAGCCCGGTTCAGCAGGGTGAGCTGCTGGTGATGCGTTCACGTGTCTGCATCTGCTCCGCCCTTTGGGATTCTACTGTTAAAGGTGACATAAGCAATGCAGACGGTCTCGTTCACTTCGTTGTAAATTGTATCAGGGATTTAAATGGGGAGGCTCTCAACTAATTTGTGTTGAAGCTGAATATAAATCCCTTTCTGCTAAAAAATAACCTTTAAAATCAATCAAAAATGTTTTAAAAATAATATCCAAGAATACAAGAAATTAAAGATGTTGCACAAATGTTATTGCGCCGTCATGTTATGTCAATAATATATGATTTAGATGAAAGCATACTCCTTGAAAAGCGCATACAAAGCAGAATGCATCTGCAGATAGTTTAGAATTGTCTTGTACACATTGCAGTGACACAATATAAAATAAAAACGTAACAGTAGTTGTATTGTCACTTCATTAGGCTTCAATGCAAAAATGTACACTTGCCTTTTCTTTTTAGCTCTACTCTTGCTCCTAAATGTGTACCATACAGAGTAAACTATATTATTTCCTACAATCCCAGAAGGCAGCATGCAGTGTGTGTCACATCCGTTGTAAACAAGAAATATTGAAATATGCTGCCACACTGTGGTAAACCCCGGTACAGGATAAAATTAAATATACACATTGTTGTTTAAAATTCACATCCATACACTTATGATTCTGTGCAAGAATGATTCCAACAAAATCACTGATGACAAAGATTTATGTATAACATGTGACCAATGGCCAACAGGTAAGACACTCCAGTGAGCTTAATGGCGATTGTCAGGCCTCTTGAGAAGTGTACATGAACTTTTAAGACCCTCGGATGGTGTAAAGGACAGATCATTATTTGTTTGCATGTGATTGAACATGCATCATTAATGACCTCCTGGGATGTTAATGTATAGCTTACAAAAAAAAAAGTCTATGACGAGCATGTTTTATTATGTTCAAGTTGGGTTCACTGGTATCATCTCCATCCTCGCTTTCTGAAGAGAGGGGCCAGAAGAAATCTGACCCCAAAGAGCCATCTTGTTGTAACTATATTTGAAAGTTAATAATGAAGGTGAGAATTAATGAAAGACAGTTTACATTGAGAGATGATAAACATTTTGAAACGTCAATAAAGAGACTGAAGAAGACGATCAGTCACAGGTGACCACATCGACCCAACAACACCAAGGGGTTTCACTGCGTAAAGCTGTAAAGCACATGTGTCAAACTCAAGGCCCGCGGGCCAAATGTGGCCCGCCACGTCATTTTATGTGGCCCGCGACGGCTTGGACCCGTTTTCAGTCTGTCGCGGATCCGTTTCCGGTTCGTCGCGGACCCGTTTTCAGTCTGTCGCGGATCCGTTTCCAGTTCGGCGCGGACCCGTTTCCGGTTCGTCGCGGACCCGTTTTCAGTCTGTCGCGGATCCGTTTCCAGTTCGTCGCGGACCCGTTTCCGGTTCGTCGCGGACCCGTTTTCAGTCTGTCGCGGATCCGTTTCCAGTTCGGCGCGGACCCGTTTTCGGTTCGTCGCGGACTCGTTTTCAGTGGGTTGCGGACCTTTGCATGGGCAATATAAAAATCCTGTGATTTTATTTTGAAGGGAATTTTGAATGCAGCAGAGTGCGTCTATTCACTGCGTTCACTACACACTTGCATGAGTTTACACACACACTATTTGTGATAGTTCACTTCATTCCCGACCTTTTTATTATGTTTGTGCATGAAAGCACTGCTGAGTCTGTTAAAAAAGGCTGAAGTTATAAAATGATTATGTGTGTTGTATTACTTTGTGTCCTTAAGATGCACTTTTGGGTTTTTTGATTGAGTGTAAAAGGGAATATTTCAAACTAGTTTTTTTGTGTTGGCATGTGAGATTCTGTACCATTTCAGGCTCAAACTGCACCATCTTTTCATTAAATCCATTTGAGAAGTTGAACATGTTCCTTGCTTTGGATCTCGGTTCATTCAGGGGTGATGGTGCAGCCAGACCAGTTGAGAACCACTGCCCCAGACCACATGCATGTTCTTATTGGCTAGTTATGTCCTTCTCAAAGGTGACAAAAAAAAGCTTTGAACAAAGTTAATATAACAACGATTGTTTGATCTTTGTCATTGTTATTTTCTTCTGTTTTAAGTTTGATCTTTGATAGAGTAATGTGGGTTTATATATATATATATATATATATATATATATACACATGTATATAAATGCATGTACAATATTGTTACACTTGAATAAACAATACAAAGACAGTTATTTAACAATATGCTTGGTAGTAGTTACATTTATAGTGTTACAGTTACAACCGGCCCTTTGAGGGCGACCATGATGCTGAAGTGGCCCGCGGTGAAAATGAGTTTGACACCCCTGCTGTAAAGGAAAGGAACTCCATGTGCATTTTTTTGTTTTGTGCCAGGATGTTTCAGCACATATTTGGGCGTAACTAGTCGCTTTATTTTTACATTAACATTATCATCATTAACATAACTCCATTTTAAAGCCTAGGGAACATGTGAACTGTTATATCAGGAGGGGAATATTAAATATGTTTATGTTCCTTAAATGTGACCATCTTTTATTAGATCAGAATACATTTAACAAATTGAGCTGTCAGGTCAATCTACTTCTTAGTTGCAAGACTGAGACTCACAATAGTCCAGGAGACAAGAGACGGCTCATGTTTCCATAAAAGTTTAGCAGAAGAAAACACATTTGTTTACCCCGATCAGCTGTTGTCAGCTTTTGTCTTCAGTGTTTTTGATGCTTTGCTGCTGTCTTGAAGTCTGTTGAGGTTATTATTGTGAAGAATATTGCACGCATTGGAAATTGGTGGCATTGAAAGTATCTTTACCCACCAAAACAACTAAATTACAATGGTATCATCAATATTCCGTCACATCTGCAAATGCTCACACTAAATCTGTTTTCCCCTAAATGTAAATCCGGCAACGTGTTTCCTATCCATGACGTTTCATTTAAAGTGTGATGAATGTTTTCAAGTTTTCCATCAGGGAGGATGACATAACTGCTCAAATTAACCCCCGACCGACTCATATTTTATTGCAAAAAAAGACACAACATTGGTGGTTTACAATTTTACCCTGCACTCAAAGGTCAAGGTCAAAGGTCAATGTCGCTTTTTACAAATTTGGCATACGGTGGTAGAGGTGGAAATTCCATTTTTTATTAAAACCATTATGTGCACAATAACAATGAAACACAACAAAAAACATTGGTTGGTGATGGAAGGTGAGGATATAGTTGTCCCTCTTGGTACGCAGCTGACTCAGTCACACTTGCTGTGAGAGATATGAGGAGATAAAATGTTTCTAAGGCGTACATGTTTATTGAGTAGCATGTAACACTCTTTGTCCTCAAAAGGTCACCTTTGGGTGCCATAATAATAAGGACAACCTTGACAAATAAACTGGTTATCTTCGCAACCAGTGAGTTTCAAAACTATTCGCATTCCCAGTGATCTACTCTCACTGGGAGGACTAGGATTTGATGTACATGTGTCACGGAGAAGTCGCGGTTCTTAATTCTGTGCATGTACCTGATGAGTTGAATCCTGATGGCCCGTTTCACAGCTGCAGCGGGCCTGGTGAGGACAGTGGGCAGGTCCAACAGCTCGAGAGTGGGCGGATTCTGAGATCGGGTGGGGGGGGTAAGACACTCAAATAGGAATACATCTTCGATGACTCATGTTTCTAAGATGGTTTTAACATACCTGGTCAATTTGGACTCGCTCGCTTGTGGTCTTGGGCTCAGGAGTGCGGGGTCTGTCAGTGCTCGCTGGACTCACACACTGAGGCGGACTCACACTGAGTGAGACGGCCGAGGTTTCATCAGAACAGGGGCCTTGGGTTGTTGGCTCCTCACCAGACTTGAACCTCTTGGATGAGGCCTCTGGGTGGGGAGAATGAGGTCTCCTCCGGTTCTGTGGATTGGGGGAGGTTGCAGCAGGTTGGCTGGACGTGGACGCTTGGGCAGCGATGCAGTGAGCCGCAAATGCCCATATCTGAAAAGATCAAGGACCTTTTTTGTTTTTGTTTTTTGTTTTAACATGGTTGATGCATTTCTTCTTGGATTACATTGACATCAGGCATGTTAGATGAATACCTTTGCAAAATAAACGTTTATTTTTAGTTTAGTCAATAAAGCCAGGGATAGTTTGTCTTACCGTGTTAGCTCTGATCTTCTTGGCTCTCTTCTTTGATTGACAGTAGCCTTTTCTCTTCCTGGCTGGTTGGCCTGCAGCTGGTGAGGTGGCAGGGATTTGATGGCTCACTGTGGGCTGCGGTTCTGGACTAAGAACCTGTTTGATATGTGCGCTGAGGTTGTCCTTAGCCACGTACTTGGCCGATACGATCATCCCCTCTTTGTAGACCCTACAGCTCACTGCCAGACTGTAGACTGCAACAGCACCGCACACAAGTACGAGTTAGAATAACACAAATTGCTTGATTTCTATTGAATTTAGATCAATAAAAAAGTTAGAAACGTACTTGTATTAGTGAAGGACAGGAGGGAGCAGGGCAGGCCTATTTCCAGGTTTTCAAACTCCACGTTAAAGACCAGTCCAATCAACCACTTTGTGATAAATCTCTTTCTGAAACAGTAATACAGTAAACACATCTAACTACCAAAACAACAGGGCTAATACTCAAGAGAACTTCCCGCCATAATTAAAATATAACCCCAAAATCACTTGTCCTTACCTGAGCTTGCTGATTCTAGAGAAGGACTGGACGTTAACATGGGCTCGCTTAACGCACGGATTTCTTTCCAGTTTTCCTACCAGGAGTCGGATTTTTGACTCCACCAGGCTAACCCTGACAAGAGTGAGAAAAAAACACAATTTTCAGAAAGCTCAACAGTATGTGGAAATGGAATATTGAATTTGTTGAGATTGCAAACTCCTCTGGCCCCTGGTTTTCCCTAAACTTGGCTTCTAATCTGTCTTTGCTCTGTGTGCTCACCATTCGAGATGTTCCTTCTCTGTGGGCGAGGAAGCTCGCAACTGGATGAAATGCCTAGAAGAAGAAAAAAGAGACAGAACGATGGCAACAGATGTCACAGCACTGAGCCTTTGTTCACAGGCTGAGCTCTTACTAAGTCGTCTTATTTCCTATTTCACCAATAGTGGACTCAAGCAGGTCAAGCTGCAGCACAATGTGTATCATCACTAAACAAAGATCTTCATCATATCAGTCTGAACTTTAAAAGACAGAACCTCTGCTGACTCTGTTAAAAGCTGTGGCTCCTATGATGAATCTGCGTTTCTTACTCTTGCATCAGCCAAATTAAGACAAAGGATTATAAAGAGTTTACAATAAAATATAAAGAGCGATCAGAACACAGAGCTGATTTATTACGAGAGCAGGAGACAATAATGCAATAATTAACAGAAACTCCTGGAACAACAAATTAAAGAGAGACAGAAGACCTTAACAGCTTCTTAAATCCACTGAACAAGCTTCAGTCCATATTGTTGAATTAATAACAAACAGCAAAAACTGGTCCGCGCATCGGTACAATTAACATAAAAAACAAACTTGTATCAGTGGCAACAATCAAAAATTCAGCAAATACAGCAAAGATTACAGTAAATTGCAACATCTGTTTTGTATAGTCATTCCACAAGAGCCATTTGACAGTCAAGTTAAGTTACAACAAAAGCATACCAGTTACTGTACATTATGTTATGTAAGAAGAGTAAGCAGCCTACTGACAGCGGCAATCTAACTTCAATATCAATTCAAGCATTATGTTTAAAAACGAATGGATTCAGGACTTACTTCAGAGTCAGACATGCAATACAGAACATAAATAGTGCAACGTGTGAGAGTTTTCACAGGGTTTTTACATACATATACATATCTTTATTAAGCAATAAACAAAATGAAACATCCGATATACAGCTCTTTAAGGCATTATGGTTGTATATATAATAAATAATAATGAATAAATAAATACATCTAAATTACAAACAAACTTGGTGACAATTAAGTGCTATATATCTGAGTGTATAATGTGTATGGCAATCCACATTTTCATCTTGAGGCAGCTTAATACATACTCGTATTTCTTTAAAAAGTTTGACTTTTCAAACAGTTTGGACCAGTCCGCTTTGTTCTTTTGTATATTTTCAGTGATGTCATAGCCTGTGAATGAGTAAGGGGAAAACCTGTCAAACAAAGTCACTTCTTTGTGCACAGAATTGAACCATATTATTTAAGTTATCTTGGTATTGTTAGCTTTAGAGCAAAGAGGAAAGGTCTGAGATGTTGTCAATGCACTGTGAGGACTTGGTGGACGTCAGCCGTGTGTCTACACACCCCGTTGGATCTCCTCCGTCATGATGACCAAGGTGGAGGGAGACACGTTGAATGTTGTGTTCTGCTGCGGGTACGTCGGGGTGATGATGGGCATCAGGTGGTAGCGGTCATTTCGATTAAACTGGACATGCAGAAGAACGCAGCAAATACTCATGTGTTTTTCAGCTGATTTAAAAACGTTTTACAATTGCAGCATACAAATCCTGATTACAAATCCTGCCCAAGGCCTTACAATGGGATTCCAAACAGGAAGGTTTAAGTTGCAGTTCTCCGGACGCATCAACTCAATCGGGATGGGCCACTCCCTGAAGCCAAAGAACAAGATTTTGCAACTTTTACAAAGCATTCACACGCAGCTCTATTCAGGGGAGGAGGATCTAAAGATTCGATCCAACATGCTATTTAACTCGTTCCAGTTAATATTAAACTGGCCACACATCAAAGGGTGTGCTCACAAATGGCTGATTGTTTAACAAGCTCAAATGGGCAGTCAAGGCATAAACCAGAGCCACTCGTGGTCACGTAAGGTGACCCGACAGTGGATCTCAGCGCCAAGTGACTTCTAGTTAACCCAATTCCATGTTTTGTTTGTTTTGTTTTTTCATATTCAAAAATTGGAGAACTAACCACAGGCTGTAAACTTTAAAAAATTTGATGACCAGGGTGGACACTGTGGCGTTTGGATACACTTGGCAGATTCTGGCCACCAGTATGGCCCACGACACACCTCCCAAGAAGCCCATCTTGCTGGAGTAAATGTTTCGACCTGAAGAGGAATAACAGGGTGAGAAAGAAAAAAGAAGTTAAGATTTCCAATGCACAATATAACCAAATGTTAACAACAGCCTGCTCTAATTTGCACTGAAACTTTAAATGTATTAAATAATATATGTACTTCTTTTATTTCACATTAAAGCAGATGCTACTGTTTGCAATTTTCAATTGTCCCTAATAAAACATGTATAATTGGGGGAAAGGAATACAACTATGTGGTAAAGTATATTACATAAAAACACAAATCCATCCGTCTTACAAAGCAGGATGGATAATTTGGCGTAATTATTCAACTATTTTCGCACAAAAAAAGCGATTGGGCTGTATTAACAGAACTGGAGCGACTAGCAAGCTGAACTAGTCACGTGTGTGTTGAACTCACGTTTGGCCCACAGCTTGATGGCCCTCAAAGCCAGTCTGAAGTTGTGGATATTCGGCACAGAACTCCGGATCGCTGTAGTGACTCTGTAGCCTACAAACGACACAATGAGGAAAAGCTGAAGAAACAGCCACACAAGTACAGCTGACAGACTAGTTGCGTTTCTTATTACATTACATTTAGCTGACGCTTTTATCCAAAGCGACTTACATGATATACAGTAGACACAGCAACGGTGAGCAATGAGGGTTAAGTGTCTTACACATCGACATGGACTAGCGGAGCCGGGGATCGAATCACCGATCCTCTGATTGAAAGACGGACCTGCTAACCACTGAGCTACAGTCGCCTGTTTCTTCAATCCAATGCTCACCATTTACACTCAGGATGCACTCTTTGTTGATCTCTTTCAGCCAGGAGTTATTTAGAAGATCCAGATCGTCTGGGACGCTTTTGCGTAACACTCGGGCAAAGAGTAAGTCGATCTAGGAAATAACAGGAACGCCGAAAACAAAGATTAAGACACGCGCAAACAGATCTGGAATAGAGGGATGCTGCACAGAGTTGGGCTTTCACTTTTTCCCCCCTCTTACCTGAATTCCATCATACGACATTTTGATGACAGGGACCAATGCATGTTGAATGGCCTAAAGACAGCAATATTGTCAGTCACATGCAACGGGGAGAAGAAAAACAGCTCTTTGTCTTAAATGATCATAGATAAACAGCAATAGCAAGAAATATGATTATAGACTAACCTGTATGTATTTGACCTCCTTCTGAGCTTTCAGTTTCTCAAAGAAGGAGGTGAAGAAATCTTTTCTCTGGACGAATTCGGGTCCAACGCAGAGGGCGTCGATATCAGCGCCTGTCAGAACAGCACAGACTCACATGAGGGGAAATCTAAAATGCCGCCATCTTCCCCATGTACGAATTCACATGCTCTCACAGTTGAGGAAAGAAACTGGCGACTTACCTTTGGAGTCAACCCCCAGATTATAGGAGCCGAATGGGAAGAACTTGCCTCTAGCTTTTTCTGTCACATAATAAGGTAAGTCCTAAAACCCCCCAAAAAACTAAAATTATAAAGGTATCATCTGTACAAAAACATGTTTCCAATGTCCTATGTGGAATTCCTTGTTCAACAACAATACAGATAGAGATAGATGGTCTTACCAGTTCTTTACATATTTCTTTGATCCACTCCTCAAAGAGGGACTCCAGGTGTTTCACAACTTTATCCCTGCAAAATAAAACATAAAGACCATGTTCAAATGGTGTCTTTTCTCTGGAGCAAAGCACACCCTTCCACTTGTATTCAGAAGTAATGTGTCACAAAAATACACACACAAAAAAAATTCTAAAATGTCCCCCCGCCCACTATTACCCCTCCAAGCTGTAGCCCAATAATTACTATATGAAAATAATGAAAATGATGGCTCATACCTGTGCTGCAGCTCTGCGTCGTCCTCGAACAAGTTGCATGTTTTCAGCATCTCAGTCAGCTGTTTGGTCCAGACCAGGTCTTCCTTTCTGGGCTGAGCCCAGCTGATGGGAGCGCTGATCCCGTACTGCAGAAGGGGGGCTGGGGATGAGGCTGCCATGCGCTTCAATGGACTTTAAAGGTGGACAGACAACAGTCATGACACAAAAACAGTATTTATGTTACACCCCCACACACACACACACACACACACACACACACACACACACACACACGCACACACACACACACCACACAGCTATTTCAAAGTAACATTGGTTGGCACGTTGGTTAAAAATAAGGTGACTTGAGGCTCCAATTGCGCAAACAAATCTGAAATACTACGTACATTACTATCATCATATGCTAGGTATCAATACCAGTTCAAAACATTTACAAAATCACAGGTTATAGCAAAGTAGAAAGACAGTTGTCCAATGGTGAAGACTTAGCGTCAGTCATTAGCCCAGCTTAATTCTTTGAAAAAGTGAGTAGAAATACACAACAAAAGTATTTACCTAGTAGACAGGTAAGTTGCTGGAATGATTTGCCTGTTTGTTTAAACTATACTTTCTTACCTCAACAAGCCCCAATGACAGCACATGAACAGGGAAGGGAGAAACACGTGTTTTAGTGCTACGGTCAATTCGTTTTTTTGTATTTTCTTTTTCAAAATTCCATAGATGTTACCTCTTGAAATGTATTGTTTTGAATTAAATGCTTTTTTTTTATGAATGAGTCCATTTTGGAACTGTAGTAAAATATTTTGGATTGAACCTTCTACAAAGAAAAAGTGCATCTGACTTGATTAAAAATTATATTTGGTAAAGGAAAAGTATAAGTAGCAGGATGTTGTTTTTTATAGATGTGGCAGTGATGTAGACAGGTGAGCCAAGTGTCCAGTTAACTGAAGCAATATTTAAATATAGCACAAATATAGCACACACAAAAACATACAGATGCATCCAAACAATTTTACTTTTATTTCCATGGTGCTTGGAAAATGGACTTGGAAAGTAAAAAAAATATATTTTATTCAAGATAATTCAGTCGTTATGAGAAAACTAAGCCCTTATACTCTTAAGCCTCCATGGCTTCCATACTATTTTAACATTTTCTTAATGACAGCAGTTCAGCTAAACATGTGCTAAACATTTTGATATGGCTCAATTTGAAACCTTGACCACTTGTTTACATGAACCATCGCTTTTGGGGGCACAGAAATGTGCCCCCAAAATTGATTTAAATTATAGAATTTGGACATCTGTGGTATATGATTTTGAGTTTACCCAGAACCATCCAAGTGTATGCTTTTATGTGAAATCAGATGATGCTGAAGCATAAGTTATGCGGACACTCGTTTTTTTATTACTGTGTGATAATCTCCATTTGAATTCAAAACCTTTGTAAAACACATAAAAACACATATTGATTTTCTTAGATTTCAGAGAAAATAATGTCTTAAGTCTGTTTCTTTACTAAAGTCTCCCAAAGACAAACAAGGCAATGTTCGGGAA
The DNA here is from genome assembly GCA_023566465.1 of Cottus gobio. Taxonomy (NCBI): domain Eukaryota; kingdom Metazoa; phylum Chordata; class Actinopteri; order Perciformes; family Cottidae; genus Cottus; species Cottus gobio. Next base: position 21,845,008 of record CM042226.1, on the reverse strand, counting down.
TGAGGACTAGATTTGGCCTTTAAGGGTTTTAGTCAACTCTCTCAATCTTTATCCCAGATACTCTGATTGCATGACACTGACAATTTTTAGAAATATGAAAATGTCTTGAAGCATCAGGATCAGAAAAATAGGCCTTAAACTACAAAATTTGCATTTGACACCATTGGTGAGTTGTTGTTTGTTTTGCTTTATTGCTAATTTTATTCTGTTTTTTTTCACCATTTATATTTGTGTTTCATTTATTTTCTATAAGATTGGTATATATGTGGCATTGCAGGGCCACACAGTTCAAACAGCATCACAACAATACTGTTGATCACTTGATGAATGTCCCTACGGCTCTTATAATATTTTAATGCTAATATCAATGCAGTACCTTTACAGCTTGTTTTAATAATAATTGCATGGGGGGCTAGCCGCTGGTACTGTTATTGTCCCCAAGGCCTCAGAGCTGTTCTTTCCCAGCCGTGCGTAAATTCCTGCGCTTTTCAAATTAATTTTGCGCACGTACAACGTGCGTTACGGGTTTTCGCTCCACACCCGGAAGCGCCGCACGCTCCCGCACTCGCCTCTCTGCCGCCTTCTCCTGGCACACAGGAGTTTAACTTCTGCTCTCATATGGGCAACTTACTAACGTCCATCGTTCATTAATAATCGATTCGGGGTTTGAGAAGAAAAAAACGGCTTCGGGTGAATTAGTGTCTCGCGGTATCGCAAGGCGGAAGGCTGAGCAGCGCGCGTACCGAGCCGCAGTCAGTCAGTGACATTGACACGTTAGTGGTGTTGTGGTGCTGTGCACAAGTTAATGTGTGCACTGTAACGCGCGGCTCCGGAGCGCTTCCCCTGCAGTTCCCCCAACGTCTGCTACCATGAGCGAATACTTCAGCCTGTCGGACGGCGATGTTATCGGCTTTGACCTGGACCACACGCTCTGCCGCTACCACCTGAAGGAGACCTCCAGGGTGAGCGCGCGCGTGTGTGTGTGTGTGTGTGTGTGTGTGTGTGTGTGTGTGTGTGTGTGTGTGTATGTGTGTAACGCGTGCAGCTAGCTCCGATACATAATCATACGGTGGCCGTGACGCTTCGATCCGCAACACATCTGTATTAAAAATAGCACGCAGCCGTCAATACGCTCTCCGGTCTACTTGTCGATTAGGTTTTCCCTGCACGAATACATCGTGTTGAGAAAGCTCTTTTTGGTGTGCTTTGTGGCTGTGGAGAGGGATGTGTGCAAGGGGGGATTGGATGCTCCTGATGCTGCAGTCACTCTGCGTGACTCACAGGTTGAACGTCGGCGGCGGCGGCGGCGAACATATATGTATCTGAATCCTCCCCGGTGCCCGTCTTCTCATGTCATACTGCACGAGGAGCTACAGTCAACCACAGCTGGATTCTTTGACACCGAGTGGCAAACCCTATATGACTGTTGAATTCCGAGCCAATCATTATGGCCTGGTTCATCAGGCCTGGAGTTCATGTATGCTTTCTCTTGTGCCATGCCAGTGCAGCAGCCTAGGATAGGGGACACTATAGGGGTGGCCCAATAAAGACATTATCCATTGACTACCACTGATAGGATTTATATCTTTTCTAAATGGCTGATTCAATTGAAAACACCTTTTCTGAAACAGTCACAGTCATGCAAAAGATTTCTCTCTAAATCCAGTGTGTACCAAAGACCTATGCATAGTGCATAATGACTATTATTATCACGCCAACTTCCCAGTAATGATTTAACCTTAAACAACTTAAATAACATGATTTAACTGCAACAATTCTGCCTACATTTTAAAATCAACCATTTTGATGTTTACATTGGATCAAAAGACTTATTAATATCAAAGGTGTCTCTTGATAAACTCACAGTAAATTAAAACCCTAATGAGTAGTTGCTTTTTAGCTCATTGTTGGGGTTTCCAGTCATAGCATGCTCATTTATGCTGTTTCCAGCAGTCTCCAGAGGCAATTTTCAGTGAAAAAGCTCTGACCAACCCATGCAGTACCTGCAATACATGGCACGGAAAGAGTTAATGTATGTTTCTTAGGAGTTTGAAAGGGTGAAGAAGAGCTAAGAATAGTCATAATGTGAACACAAACGCGACCCAGAATCAACTTTGTGTCTGAATAAGCAGTAAATGATCGCTACTACAAGTTTATAAGATGTCAATGTTGTTTACATCTGATGAAAAATACAATAAAATTAACAACAACCAGATAAATCACCCTGTGCAATGTTTTGTTGGAAGAATATTACGACTGCTGCTCGTTCTTGCCATTGATGATGTTTTTTCCTCCTTGTTTTTGCAGCTAATCTATGAGAGCTTTGCCAGGTATCTGGTGGACCATAAAGGCTATGACAAGGACCTGCTAAACCTAACCCCTACAACCTGGGATTTCTGGTGAGTCAGCAACTGTAGCGGTTTATCTGCCTGTTTATGTTTTAAGGCTGCATTTATCTTATACATATGGCTAAAACAATACAATCCTGTGATTATGCGTCACTGCATTACTTAGAAACGTGACCCTCTCCTTGTTTCTACCAAAATCCAAATAACATAATTATTAACATTCTGACAGACACAAACAATTGAAAGCATTCCCGAAATCCCTTTAAAGGCCAGGTGCATTTTACTTAACAGGGTATTGTATGCACACATACAATAAAGCATTTGTGTTGATTTTGGCGGTCCCTGTGGACAAAAGTGGTTGTGTTTCTGAGTGCCAGTGTCCCTTTTAGAAAATGTCAGATTTTACTACAGCAGGGTCTGACAGTCTGCCCCCGCACAGACTGTGTACTGGTTCGCCGGAGCTCTCACTGCAGGTCTAAGGCGGCGGCAAAGCCGGATCTGGTGCAAGTCTGTTGTGGGCTGGTTGTTGCCAGAGGATTTGTGGAGTCTGAACAGTTTTTGGTGACCCTGCAGGATTTCGTCTTTTTTTATTTTGTGCAAAATCTGACCTGGTGGCACCTTGACAAACATTTAAAATGCTTATCATAAAAACATATAGTAATGGTAATAATTATGTTCTCGTAAATGTGTTCTACATTTTTGTTAATATAAGCAGATAACATAAACAAATGATTTTGATACAAATATTTTCAATATTTTCTTTGTAAAATTGTGACATTTTTCAACTATCAACGTTGGTCCTAAAACAAGCTAAAATGTATTTTGGCAGTTATGTACTGCAATGTATTTTTACTTATTGGGCATCACATCAATATCAATATGTCTTCATTGAGCTATTATTGGTCCATATCATATAACATCAGCTTCTGCTTATCAGGTTGTTTTAACTGAAGGGGCAAAGAGGTGAAGGAAGCAAGTATTTTCAAAGATATCCAGTATTTACAACAGGAAGTAACAAATTGTTGCAGGTACTTTGAGTTGAAATGTCCGCACATCACTTGAAGATTAACCCCGACAAGACGGAATTACTTCTCCTTCCAGGAAAAGTCTCCCCCACTCACGACCTGACGATTACTTTCAACAACTCAGTCTTGGCCCCGACCCCGACTGCCAGGAACCTCGGTGTGACCCTTGACAGTCAACTCTCCCTGACTGCCAACATTACCGCAACAACTCGTTCCTGCAGATTCATGCTGCACAACATCAGGAGAATACGTCCACTTCTCACCCAGAAGGCGGCACAGGTTCTCGTCCAGGCTCTGGTCATCTCACGTCTAGACTATTGTAACTCCCTCCTGGCGGGTCTACCTGCTGGTGCCATCCGACCTTTGCAGCTCATCCAGAATGCAGCAGCTCGACTGGTCTTTAACCTCCCGAAATTCACCCACACTACTCCCCTCCTCCGCGACCTTCACTGGTTACCGGTGGCCGCCCGCATCCGCTTCAAAACACTGGTACTGTCGTACCGTGCTGCAAACAGATCTGGTCCAGTCTACATCCAGGACATGGTGAAACCTTACACCCCATCTCGTGCGCTCCGCTCGGCTTCTGCCAATCGCCTTGTTGCTCCGTCACTGAGAGCTAAACACTCAACAAAGTCTCGACTGTTCTCTGTCCTGGCTCCTCGATGGTGGAATGAGCTCCCCATTAACATCAGAACAGCAGAAAGTCTCTACATCTTCCGTCGCAAACTAAAAACATATCTTTTCCGACTATACCTTGAATAAAGGATGTAGCACTTTAGTAGCACTGTAATGGCTCTTATTGATAGCACTTTGTAGTTGAACCTTTGACGAAATTGTACCTTCTTGATTCTTGTTGTTCTGATTCTTATTTGTAACCGTAGAATGCACTTATTGTAAGTCGCTTTGGATAAAAGCGTCAGCTAAATGAAATGTAATGTAATGTAATGTGACTTTATCGTAGTGCAAGTGAATCTATCTGTCCTCTGGAATTGTAGTCTCCTGCTGAGTGACTGTATAGAATGATGGCTGTATTTATAGACTGTATTTTTAACATGCATACTTTTGTGTCCAGTTTTAAAGGACTAGTGGTGGATCTGGAGGATGGAAACCTTGTGAAGCTGGCTGAGGATGGAACTGTCTTGCGGTATGCTCTTTGGTGCATGAAACGTACTAGATCTGCCTCCCAAAACATCTCCTTTGTCAATGTTGTCATTGCTTTTACTGACCTTTTAAAGTGGGATAGTAGAAACCTTTTATCTCTTGGTTGATTAGAGCTACACATGGAACCAATGACCTCAGCACAGAAGACATCATCAAACATTATGGTCCAAAGAGGGAGTGGAATCACTTTAACAGCCTCAATACCTCCTTCACAAGATCTGGTATGATGTTTATGTCTATCTTTATTACCTATTAGCTTTATGCTCTTTGCTCTGATGTAGGCTGAAGTGTCTGTCTGTCTGGGATTTCTTCACATCACCTGTTCCTAGATTTCATTGTGTTTTTATTTTGGTATTGGCAGCAAAATACTATTTCTATGACAACTACTTTGATCTACCTGGGGCTCTCCTCTGTGGAAGAGTTGTGGACATGTTGCGCAAGGTAATGTTCCATGAGATATGGTTTCAAATGAATAGTTGAAATTGGAAAAACGTTTTCAATTGTAACTTTTGTTTTGTGTTTTTTTAAAACAGCGAGGAAATGAGGTGAATTCCGACTTTTGGAAAGACATTGTTGCTGCCATCGACCACAATTACAACACAGCTGCATTCAAAGGTACACCTTTTAATCCAAAGAAGCACATTATATTTCTTATTTTTAATTTATTCTTGTCAAGGACCCATAGTGTGAATAAGAACAACACAAACGCATGATACACAGATTATTTTTCTTTTTCAAACTAAAAGTTTTATTCTGTGTTTTAGTCAGTAAGTGGTACATAACTTAACACATACAATGGGACATAGTTGTTTAACAAAAAAAAAGCAATTTGTATTTCAAAATCTGTGTTGTTTTGCTGATCACAGTGCTTGTGAGAATGTACTGATCTCTAATAACATAATGCATGAGTATTAGAGATCCAAGTTTTGTGTTGTTTGTATGTATATTACAGGAAAAAAATAACAGACATTAATAAAAACAAACAAAAATAAAAGACGTGCTGTAAATGTTACAGGCAGTTCTAAAGAACCACTTAAGATGTCTGCCAATATTGTTTCATGTTTCTTAGAATTACAAAGGCAGGCACAGGGTGAATTGGGCTAAGGGATCAATTTAAACCATATTACACATTTTACTCATCATTAATACCTCTGCAAGTCAATTCATTTGTTATCAAATTAAATACTTTTATTATTGTAAATATTTGAATGAGACAGTTAAACTTATTCAAATTACAATCATATATTGTTTCAATCTACAATCTCAATTTGGAATTTAGTAGTAGTTAAATGATTTGCAAAGTTTTGAGGTTTATTTGGATTTGTGAAATCACGTTGAGGCAATCAAGAACCCAGAGAATGCGCAGTGAACATTATCTGCTGCAAATATGCCATTACTCTCATCATCTGGGACCTGGACATAGACTCTGTCATCTGCATGCAACATGAGAACAGTACTGCCTGACATCTGATCCAGGAAGCCTTTGTTGTACTCATCATAGCTGAACATAACTGGCTCCTCATTTTTGTAGAGGGCCACCAGTGCATTGGCACCATTGACATGCACATGATAGCTGAAATAGTAGAGGCCTGGAACCTGGCAAGTAAACACACCACTGTGATCATCATAATGGTGCTCCCCGTTGTATAGAACCTGGTTGAACTGAATAGGAGTTCCAGCTGGGGGGTAGGGTCTGGTCAGCACAGCACTGAAGGCGGACATGGGAGCCTTCACCATCTCATGAGACATCATAACTTCGTGGGACTTGATTGGCATGCTCTTCTCATTGTGGTAGACCATCTCTCCTGGTTGGCCTGGAGCACCAGGAGGACCGGCAGGGCCTGGGTGACCATCTTGACCTCTGGCACCAGGATTTCCAGGTGGACCCTGAGGACCAGAAATTCCCTTAGCTGTAAGGCCAGCTGGGCCAGATGGGCCTGGAAGACCTGGATGGCCCTTAAGTCCAGATGGACCTGATGGACCGGGGGGTCCAACTGGTCCCATAGGTCCTGGCCTTCCGTTCTCACCACTTTTTCCTGGTCCTCCTGAGATGCCTGTGTGTCCTTTTGGTCCTGGGGCACCATTTGAACCAGGCATTCCTGAGGGACCAGCATGGCCTTGTACACCCTTTTGACCTTGAGGACCATTATGCCCTGGAATTCCTGAAGGACCTGCTGCCCCTGGGGAACCTGGTTTTCCAGTGAAACCTTGAGCTCCCTGTTCACCCTTGGTTCCCCTTGGGCCTGGTGCACCTACCATACCAGTGTCGCCTTTGGGTCCTTGTGGGCCTCCCTCACCCTGGAATCCCCTTGCACCCTGTGGACCAGCTTGGCCATTAGGACCAGAAGCACCTGGCTGACCAGTAAAACCAGTTGGGCCTGGCTCTCCTTTCTGACCAGTGGTTCCTGGTGTACCAGGGCCTCCTCTGCTACCTGGTAATCCATGTTCGCCTGGTTTGCCAACACCTGGCATGCCGGTTGAGCCTGGCTGCCCAGCTGGACCCTGTGGACCTTTAGAACCCATAGGTCCAGGCATACCTGGGTTACCATTCTGGCCTGGTTTTCCTGATTCTCCTACACCTGGAGCCCCAGTGTGACCCTTTGGTCCTTGCATACCCATTGGTCCAGGAGCGCCATCTCTTCCTGGCACACCACCTTTGCCAGGTTCCCCAGGATAGCCAGTGGCACCAGGTATACCAACTCCAGATTTGCCAGGCATTCCAGATGGGCCCATTGATCCAACTGCGCCTGGTGGTCCTTGAACCCCAGGAACTCCATGGCCTCTTTCTCCTTTGGACCCAGGAAGACCTGGAATACCAGGATGCCCCTTCAAACCAGGCTCACCTCTTTGTCCCACTGCTCCAGGGAAGCCAGATGGTCCAGGTTTTCCACTTGATGAAATTCCAGCCGGTCCAGGGGATCCGTGGGAACCAGGTGAACCTCTGGCACCCATTGGTCCAGTTGCGCCAGTTTCACCTCTCTGACCAGGGAGGCCAGGGCTACCTGGTTTTCCATGGCCCCCTGGGGAACCGGGTTTACCAGGTTGAGAGTAGCCAGGGGGTCCGGGAGGACCTGAAGGGCCTGGTTGTCCAGTATGTCCCATACCACTCTTTCCAGGAGGTCCAGATGGCCCCATTGGTCCTGGCTCACCTGGAGGACCTGGAGGACCTGGCTGGCCTGTAACGGCTAGGGAATAAAAAAATACAGACACCTGAATGTAATTACTCAGATTATACAACACAAGTCGGATCGTCTCAAGTATTTTTCTTTGATCAATTTGGTTAAGTTTGATGTTTATAATTGGATTTAGTGAACTGTTACTAAAAATGGTACTACACAGTATGCCACATGTTGTAGGTGAAAATATAAAATACAATACACATACAAGCACACAACAATTACCAGAGGGAATGAAAAACTGAAATGGGGTGTCTCTTATAATCAAGAAATGGCTTCATTTTGAAGTATGTTGGGCCTTTTCAATGCATTACGTAAGAGGCTCTTGGTCATTGAATAAGTTTAGGTTTAGTATTCTTCTCCATATTACCACAACCTGACATAAAACACTACTCCCCATGATTGTAGAGCGGGTTTTGGGAACAGCACTCTTTTTTTCCCCCCAGGATAGTCTTCACAGCACCACTGGTCTGAGGTGATGTTCTCACAAAGCTTATGTCTGTTGGCGTGGGAGCCAACACACCAGTTCCTGTGCATTTTGGTTTAGTTTACCCACACTTAAACCCCTAATTTTCTGCACTGCTCATGGCCTTCAATGTATAGTTAGTTGTCTGCAAATTGTCAACATCACCTTGATGCACTTCCTGCCACATAGTGTAGAGTTTAAGGTCAAATTGGTGTACACAACACAAGTTTGTTATTTTAATGCATATTTCTTTCGCTTCTATATTTATCCCAATAGTCAACATAACAATAACCCCCCAGCCTATAAACACAACATGTGGCAGTAGGGACATTGTTTTTTCCCTTTCATTTATTTAATTTTTTTTAATTATAGGCTTTACTTTGATGTTTGACAATAGAAAGAAAGAAAGATGACACAAAATGAGGGGACAGAGAGAGCAGGAATAGCTTGCAACAAAGTTGCCTGGCCAGCCTCCGGGGAACTCCTGGTGCCCATGCCCTTAGGCCAACAGGGCATCCAGTTGTTTTCTCTCATAATTTGTTCGTCATAAATTTATTTAATTAAATTTTTGATGGAAATTTTAGAAATGATTGTGCTTGTCTATATATAGATACAAATGTGTGTCTACCAGGGCTTTAACATCAAAAAGGCATCACTGAGAAAAAATCACACTGCATTGCTTTTTTATATACGCCATAATTCTGAATTCTGAATTCTTGTCAAAATGTATGATGTCAAAGAATCACGTCCAATAGTGTTGACCTCTCTTTCAAAATGTTGTTTTGAGAAGAAAATGATTTGACAGGGCTGTCATTTTTAAGCCACATAAGTATGTGCCTGAAAACCCCAAAGGGGAAATTTGTGCCAGAAGTAGACTTTTTGGAAGCCAGAAACACCACAAAATGGAGGTGATGATACTGGCCACAGTAACTGAACCTTGTATGACCTGTTAATGCTGCAAAGCACTACTATGGTCATATTCAGAGTTTCCTTCAATAAACACTCCCTTTAGTCGGAGTCTTTGCAGTAAACTTGTCGTGGTTTGTTTGTTGGATTCACTGTTTGAACTGGGTTTCTCTGCAGTGTGTGTTGTGTTTTTTTCTTTCTAATTACGTAGCGTGAATTTAATACCACAAAGCAGTTTGTTAGGGCGTGCCTGCAACGTGGTAACAACATCTGCATTGGAGATTTGTCAGATTTTATGCTCTTATTGTCGACTTTTTGTTCTATTTCAATCAAAGAGTCAAACCACATCATAACTTCCTCAGAAACAGAACTGGGGAAATAAATCCCAGTGTCAAAATCATAATTTTAATATTTGTTTATTTGGGATATGAAACATAGTGTTATGCATCATCCTATGACCACTGCTTTGAGTTTTTTTTTATGACACGCAGAACTGCTTCCATTTCATTACCTTTATTTATCCAGAGTACAAGTGCTCTTTTACAGCTATACTCCACATCACAGTTATATACAGTTATAGATGTTCACTGCAGTTCAACCAGTTCAACCACAGCCAATGAGAAGCTGCATTGGACCTGCTGGGTGTGCACCCTGATGACCGTTAATGGAGGAGGGCGGTGTTTGGGCCGCCTCATTTACTGATGTGTATGAGCCTACAGTTTGCCAGGTTGCATAATAGATGGGCTTACTGAAAGGTCAGGAATAGTGGTGATGAGAATGGTTTGGTTTGAATCTGTAATTAAGAAGTTTGTCTGCCATATTTCCAGGGTTCACAGAGGTTAGCATGATTTTCAGATCAGTGGTTAAAGTTATAGCCTTAATTGGATTTGACAGTGGGTCACAGTGATCTGTTAATTAATTCCAGGGGGAGGGCATCATAATGTTTTTTAAGTGAATAGTTATATGTAAGTGCAGGCTCTAATTCTATATTTTATTTGTGGATTTATTTTAAACATCTTTGGTGGACGCCTGCTCCCTTGCTTTTCAGAATCACAAGTTTACATTTTAATGTCTGTAAGCATATGACCTCAAAATGCCATTGTAACTGGAAGTGTCACCGGGTGCTATTTTTGCAGGTTAATTTGTCTCGATTTGTCTGCTTATATCCCCCAGTTTAATTTGTCATTTTTTCACATGAACAAACAACCCTGGTGAGAAATGACATGTGTGACTTACCTTGGCTTTTCACTGGGTAGGCAGACTTGGTCATTTTTGGCACATGGTAGTACCTATCAGCGGTTGCCTCAGCCAAAGTTAGGAGGACGAGGAGAAGGCTTGTTACCCTCAGGTCCATCTTGGGAAGCTAAACCTGCAAAGACAGAATCCATTTATTAGAAGAAGCATCGTTGTATAATTGCACTTGTTGGCAACCAAATAACCACGTAAGATAACCAGAAGAGTGGCAGAGCACCTGTGCTGCTGCGCTTCACTGACACTTGACGGTGAAAGTGATGTGCGGTATAGTTGGTGCATCAAGAAAATTGGTTGTTGCAAGTAAATATCAGAATGTTTCGTTTACTTTTCTATCAGTTTTGCGATCCTGAGAAGCTGCTTTGAAAAGTACCCCATTTTACCAGTAATCAGAACAAAACGTCATCACAGGCACCAGAATCTTTCCCAGTGTAAACACAGCCATAGCACATGGCTCATTACACTTGTAATGCCCTCAGCGCTCGACCGGCTGCCCTCCCCTCAGCAAAAGCCAGGCTTTAAGTTTGCAATCCCCCATGCACTAACAGCCACCTTACCGGGAAGGTTTACACTCCAGAGAAATAGTTGGGGGGTTCGGGAGGCTGCTGTCCCGGCACTGCACTGTTATATCCTTAGTTGTGGAGTCTGTCTGTCTGAGAGGCAGCTGCTTCTTCCCAGGGCACTGGACTCCAGGTATTTATACCGAGCCGGTCTCTGGCATCGTGGACGATCTACCTCGTGGGGAAGGCCCTCCCTGCTCTGATGTCATCTTTAATGACGGGTGCCATGTACTGAGAGGTGGGACCGTCACTCTGCAGTGACAGGATTTGCATGCCTCTCCTCCCGTCTCCACTCTCTCTTCATCTGGTTCCCTTTGTCTGTGCCGAGCTGCAGCGAGGGCATTCCTGTCAAATTTGCTTTGGGTGTATTTTTAACATAAGTTAGATTCAGGATTGGTCTTGGTTGGTGTTGAATTTGTGGTGCAGATCTTGAAGTTAACATCCTTCAGTCAAATATACACATTAATCACTGTGTTGGCACTTTTTGACATATGAGTCAGACGTGTTAAACACCTTGTCCTTGTGTCCTTTTTTAGCCTGAATTTGCATTTCTTTACTTCACCGGTGTTTATGGCTTAAAATATCATGTTATTGACAAAGTGGCTTGTGACAGGGTGTTTTTCTGGAAAAGTAAATAATGATAATATTTTCCTTCAGTCTGAAGCCTATTTATTGAGGAGGCTGTGGTAAAAAACACGTACCAGACAGCTATTTTCTGTCAGTTTTAGTTAAATCTGAAATGACTTGAAATGAGTGAAATTGTGTTCACTGTTTTATTTATTGAAATGTTCATGGCACACATGGATCAATAGTACAGTTAATGGGGTTCAATGCCCATTTCCAGAGAGGTCTATGTACAAAGTTACATGGTGACGTATAGAAATATTAATAGTGATAATAAAACTGAAGTAAAACAAATCTTGACTCCCAGCTTTTAACGGGATGCTGGAAAGTTGTGGAATTTCTTTGTTATGTGACATTTTTTGGTTTGACAGGATGCAGGTCATTGAACTCAACATTGACTTGATATGTGCTCAAGTTTATATATCACATGTAAAGCCTATCATGATGCTGGCAGATTTATGTCTATATATCCTCTCCTGTGATTTTTGCAAACTGATAAGTGGTTTGCTGAAGGTATCCACAGTGCCGCTTTAAGACACCAGGAGGCAGAAGTGAGGTTTTGTTCCAAGTTAGTTCCTGCTTCATCCTCACAGTTGAATGAGTGCATACTTATCATCCTCATCCGTATTTTCTATTATAAAATACAGTAGTAAATAAAGCTGTAATGTAAAATATCATACAGTATGGGTTTACTGGGACATAAACATAAATACTCTGTGGCATTTAGAGATCAATATCAGAATGTATTGTCTATCAGTAGAATCATATCATACTCATACATCTAACTGTCTCAGAAGGACCTTTGGTAGTTATGTACTGCGAATGGATTGGGTACATGGCCGTAGCCAGCAGCTGGTTAGCTTAGCATAGCACAAAGAAGTTCTTACATGGAAATCGTGTTCGCTAACACGATGAAATGAACGGCAAGCTAGCCAATTTCAAGCAAAATCAGCCGCAGGAGTCTTGGTGAATTAGCTAACGTTATCCACTCAAGAAGACAGTATTTTGCAACATCAACTAGCTCGCAATTCATTCAATTCATTCATACAAACTTTACGTTTTTTATTTTAATATGGGTCGAACAAATATCTACAGCTAGAATGAGAATATTCTACATTTCTAATACAGATCAGCTTGTTTCAAAAGAAAAATAATTCACAAGAAAGAGATGAAACAAAAGTTGAAATGAAATAAATAGTGAGAAAAATAATCAAAGCGGTAAAGTTTGAAAATAGTATTCAAGAAAAACCTTGACAGCTGAAAGTGAATTTTAATATTGTTGTTGTTTTTGTTGCATTGTTGATCCTCATCAACCTTACAATAATTCTAATTGGTCAAGCCATTGTGTAATATATCTTTGGGTTTGGAAAAGCCTCTCTTCCTTTTGCCCTTATCATTTATTTTAAACTGTCAACGTCTCAGTGGCCGCAGATGAGCACTCAGTATGCCGTGGGCATTTTAGGTAAACTCTTAGAATTAAATTACAGAGCAGTGAGGGGGTGGAGTCAGCATTTAACAACTTTTTAAGCTGCAGAAATGCCACTGCATCTCATCATGAAAGTGGCCGTGACCGCAGTGAGGCAAAGCTGCCTTTTTATTTCATCTGGATTTTTTTTTTGGTTTCTCAGAATTAATGCCTCCCTATCTAAATCTGGCCATTGTGAGGTTTAATGTAAACGGCTACTTAGATTTCTTAGGTTTCTGAGTAAGCTTGTGCTATGTATGGTCAAAGACAGTCACATAGCATAAACATGTAATTTGGATGAGAAATGTACTGTATGGAAAGCAGTGCAGACAGAGCATGATATGGAGTTCTCGTCCAGTGTTTTTAGACACCTCCTGACAGCAGGGTGGGTGGTATTTCTGGGAAGGGTCTGCTCTAACCATTGTTTTGCACCTCCAAACATCTTAACATGCTGCTGCTGCTGCTGCACGCCAGACGTGACTTAATGCTCCTTCAGTGGCTTTAAATTAAGTCTTCTGATGACAGGGGTTGTCCACCCAACATGCACAGCCTCTGTATTCCACATTATCCTGAAACAATGCATACACCTCATTCCGGTTTTTGTGTCTAAATTCTGATGAAATGTATTTTTTGCAGCATGGTCATCACCATGAAGAGAGGACCAAACGAGACCTTTCATTGTCTGGTTTACACCTTTATCCTCTGAACTTAACTGCATTTAAAAAAAATTGGCAATAATTATTGTCAATAAGTAATATTGGTTATTTTGTTCTTCTTTGTATGGGACTTGTAGTTTGATCATTTGACGAGTGATTATTTGGTACCTTAGATTTGGTACCAAGGCCAAAACAATTCTATTTTCAATACCTCGCTTTTACAACTATTTTTATTATTTTTAAAGATGCTAAATGACAAATTCAGAGAATTAAAAATGCTCACAATGCATACAAAAGGATTTGTAAAGATATAGTGAAGTAATGTCTACCTAATCATAGAATGAAGATGTGCTCATCTGTGTGTGTGTTGTTATCCTTTTGCGTTTTTTGTTCAACTCCTGAATCTTGCTCTTTAGCCGCTAAATTGTTCCACTATATTCACCAGCTAGCCACTAAGGTTGTCTGCTGTTTCTTGCTGGGCAGTTAGTGTTCATTGGGCTTATAAGAGCCTCTTGACGGAAAACAGCTGCCTGCTGAGTCTGGAAACAAGATTCATGAGAACGCAGGGACTAAATCAAAAACCATTAGCTGAAAGATGCTAAACAGCTCTGTAGAGCTGAGGGGGAACTAAAGAGTTTAACTTTAAATTAGGCCATTCTTTTTTTTTTTATTTGAAGAAAGTTGTAAAGTGTCTCCATTACTGTTTGTCCAGTAGAGAATAGGGCTGGGACAATATGCTTAACTCCTGATTTGATACTATCACTTGGATGCCGATTTCAATATCTATTAAACCAACTAATTCCAAAATCACAGTTTTGATTTTGGCAGGGATGTACAATATACATTTCCTTTTGTGTAGTCAATTTTTGTATGCCTTGCTTTGTATTTTTCAGTTGTTTAACTGTGGTGTCTCCTTTTGATCCCAGAGATTTGAGGGGGGAGGGAGAAAGTAATTGCAGGTTGATGTGCCTATGCCAGCAGGGAAGAGTGGAAAGAAGGAGCTAAAGATAGAGTGTTTGAGCTGGGAAGTGACGGTGGTTCAGATTTAACGTTTTAATATCCGAATGCCACTAAGAGGCACTTAGAGCTTTGTGAATGGAAGAACTGAAGCTGGACCTCCTGGCTGAGTGTTTGCTGCAATTACAGAGACCCAAAGACGAAAATCATGGTTGGATGTTTGACCAACCTGAGGCTAGCTGTAATTCAGAATAGCAACCAAAAGCCTTCACTGCATCCTTCTTCTTTTCCATCTTGACAAAATCGTGCCCAAGTCATTATGAAATTATGGAAAGGTCGGTCTCATGAGAAAGTGGAATTAGAGCCAAAGACACTGAATTTCTTGGTTACAAAATCCGATTTTGCTCTCATTTTAGGATTTATTTTTGGTGCAGGTAATGGGTTTCTTTAGAGCCAGTTATCCTAATCAAAGCTGAGTAAGTGCTATAATGACCAGTACTTTTCATTTTTACTGTACCTCCCTCAACAACTCATAGTCAGCAGCTTTTACTGGGCTTGTGTTGCAATCTGTTTATCCAGCAGCTGAAGAAGATCTCTAATGCTTTAACACAATCGCACGTCTTGGTCTTTGATACGTTATGATATGTTGCACATACAGTATATTTAATGTCTGGGATTCATAGTGTGGAGGCCCCAAACTGACAAAAGGCAGTAAAAAGATGATCAGATGAGTCAAAACTAAAATCAGTTAAATAATTAAAATGGTAATAATCAATCAATTGGATAAAAAGTATATAGCTTTACTCTAATTTAAACTGTAGTGAAAGCATGTTAGCTGGCAAACTAACACCAACTAGTTAACCAACACAAGTAGACATTAAATCACAATATGTCAAGGAAACAATTAAGTCTACAACTTATTTCCATTGTTGTCCTTGATGAAGACAACAGACATGCGTTTGGGGATGAAGATAATGTTGTAAAGAAAGAAGCATGGGCTGTGTTCAAAATTACTCCCTGTTTACTACAGAGTGCACTAGATTAACTGTATGTCATTTAATTTGAGCATCCAAATCCAGAGTGTGTCAATGTATCCACTTTGCAGTGACCTCAATGACATGTGCACTACTGCAGTGTGCTATACAATATATAGATAATCAATTACCTGCACTTGCTCATGCATTTGTATTAATTCTGAATTAATTGATTATGAACTAGAAGGGCATTTGAAGAGCGCAGACCAAGGCTGTTTCTATAATTAAAAAATAATTTGTGTACCAGCCGTGTGATTCGGATTCACACCAAAATCTACTGGGTTCTTCCTTTGCCAATGCTTCACCATCATCATGGAAATTGGGCTTTTTTACAGTGGTATTGATTTGGGTAACAAAAGATCTTACTGGTATTGGAGTCAACGGCTAAATGTTGGGTGTTGTGACATTCCTAACTGAAGCAATTCAGCCGTTGCTCTCGGACTCCTGTTGCATCTGTTGCATCAGACCATTGTAGCTGATATGTCCGTCCTCACATCCCTTCCCCTGGTCCTCCAGACTCAGGCCTACTGAGCGACTGTGGAGGTGGTGTTAGTGGTGAGAAAAGGCGTTGGAGGCCAAACCCAAGGTCTTTAACAGCTCCAACGCTATTATGTTTATGTTTTTCTGAAAGGAGTGCTGGTGTTTACCAAGTTTACGCAGAGCTCAGAATAGTTATGGTGCAGAGATCAAAGGCAAACACATTATACTACTGTTTTTATTGATTTTGAAACACTATGGTAAGTTAAAGCAGGACACAGAAAAGGAACGTAATGGGAGGCCAATCCCTGGTGGGGCCAGAACTGACCCATCACCAAGGGGACGTTCATTGGACAGGGTTGTTGTTGTTCCTTTTACATTCCTTTTGCACTCTCCCTTGAATCGACCGAATCTAAGGTGACAACTCCAACACATGTCGTCAGCTCTTCAAACCCAAATAAACATAAAATTGGTGAATTGGTTCGAGATTTGTCTCAGCAACACACTATTGCGAGATCTGCCAACTAATGATTGCGAATGCCTTTTGCTTATTAGTTATGTACATAGTTATTTTTAGTGCTAAATATGGCATCATCCCTGCAATCGTTAATATACAATCCAATCGCCACGTACCACAAGACTAAATTGTGTGGGAACTCTGTCTAATTTCTTAATGTGTCCTGTCTAAAGCAAACCTGTTTTACGCGTCAATTATATTCAGTTTGCAATGGCAGTGTAATAATGGCTTGCGCATAAGTGTGACCTAAAGCTTCTTTTGGTTTTCTTTTGACACTGGAATTATACACGTTAACGTCTTTGCAAACCCACACAGAAAAGGATGTTAATGGTAACTGACTGTAAATTGCGTTGGAGCCTAATCACATGCCCATTAATCCTTCAATCTGCACTAGTGTACAAGAAACACACATGGGAACATGTCTGGATGACACAAGGGTTGGGCTGATTAGCGATACCATTGTCATTGCCGATGGCTGACAGTCAAAGATCACTGAGCCCAACATCGGGATTTAAAAGCCTCAAAAGGACATTTTTAGTCCTCCGTCTCTCGGGCATACAATGGAACTGATGTGCCTCATTTTGATCGATACAGCTGTGGTTTTTTAATGGTCATCTGTGCATACCTGCTGCCGATACATTGGTCCTGTGTGAACTGCAGCTGCTGCTGTGCTGCTTTCTTTACATGGCTGCTGTATAAATGACTGTAATAAAAGGAATATTTCATAGTAAAGTGGTCCTGATTGAAGGCTTGAATTGCTTGACAGGAAAATAAATTCCTCATCATAATTGAGGGTCTAGAGCATGGGTCACTAACTGGCGGACCGCGGTCCGGGTCCGGACCCAAACGCCGTTGTCTCTGGACCCTGGACCGAAAACCAATTATTATTACCAAATTATTAACTGTTGGTGGATCGCTTCTATTTCACCGGCGCAGCTTTTCCTGCCTTTACGGCTCTCGTTCAGCGGTCCAGGAAACACTCCGACCAATCACACGCCTTGAAAATCCTGTCACTTGATCCTACTCGACCAATCACATGTGTGTATTGCGTTAAGCCCCGCCCTCGACTCCAGTAAGACATTCGCACACACGGGAGCGACGGGAGAGACCTGATAGTTTGAAAAGTACGTGAGTCAGAGAAGTTATTTCACTTGGCGCTCCAAAAGAGAAATGTGGACATCTTAACCAGAGCCTTGAACCAGGAATGGACAGACTTAAATGTGTATTATTCCCACAACCAGATCTTTAGAGCAAACGGACCGACTCACATCAGAGATTAAGGCCCAGAAAAATAAACCTAAGAGGCCAATATAATCAGAACCCTAACACATGAATTAATATGATCAGAATCCTAACACATGAATTAACTGACCAACAATAATGTTAACAGAGAGGAGAAATGAGCTGAAACGAGTGGGTTAATAACCACAGATGAAGTCCATGCAAACACATTTATCTTTTTTGAAAACAAGGATATAATATATTGGCTCTTTGGATTGACATCACTAGATGCCCGAATAAACTGAATTTGAAGCTGCAAGACAATTCAGTTAAATTAATCTTTCTAACATGATTTATTTAATTTAATTTATATAGTCAT
Organism: Cottus gobio; assembly: GCA_023566465.1. Lineage (NCBI taxonomy): Eukaryota > Metazoa > Chordata > Actinopteri > Perciformes > Cottidae > Cottus > Cottus gobio. The sequence goes on along the minus strand of CM042226.1, from coordinate 21,826,785 downwards.
GTTTTTCAAAAGCTTTCTGTTTTAAATCCAGCCTTTATTTGCCTTGAAATAAGATATGATAATTTATGTATTATTAGAGTATGTATTATTTATAATTATTCAAGGAAATCTGTAATATTAAATATTGTTTAGATGTTAATTAATTTAACTTTATTTATTTTACAGTCAGTTGTTGACTACATATAGACGTTAATACAACTGTTGGCTACTTCAATACATATGGCACAAAATCATAGCACAAATTTGACATTATTGGGATGTTCCGGACCTTTGCATGAGGAAATTCTCTCGAACTGGACCTCGCGGAATTTTAGTTGAATACCCCTGGTCTAGAGGTAGAGGGTGTCATTTATTGTTTAGGTCCCCTGAGACTATTCTGTGATTTTGATGAATACGATTTACTTTGTATTGTAAAAATTTATTTGGGCATCAATTAACCTTTTTTTAAATAATACAATAGACTAAATCTTCTCATAGCCCTAAATAGCCTCACCCGTAGCCTTACCTGTTGGACGTTTAATTTGTAATTATAGTACTGCCGATGAACTCAGGTCCTAGCGTTTAAGAATGTGTTTTAAGAGGTCTTGGGATGTGAACCCAGTGCTTATCAGCCCTGGTGGCCTGTGTCCTGAATATGCTGGGATCTGTGTGGATTTCCCCGTGCCGGGCTGCTCTCTTAGCACAGGTCTGCTGTTGTTTTTGTTGGTCTAGATTTTATTTTAGGTGTTGGGCTGGAAAGCATCCCTGAGAACCATTCTTAGTGTGGTGGGAAGAATGTGAAAGGAAGTGCAGAAGCCCTTGGCCCTCCAATCTAAAGAAACCCTGCATCCCTCAGTGGAAATGAATAAGGAGCAAGTCACGAATAGCATTTATCTCACGGTCAGTATAAATATCTCTGGTTTGATTTTTACCACAGCTGATGAATAGATAGTGCAATTGGACAAGAGTTTGTATGTCATGCAAGTTTTTATACTCATTAGAGTGGCTTAAATAGATGTAATATGTACTGCCAGAGTAAATATACATAGTGCAAAATTAATTGAATAGTATTTTACTTTATCTTTAGGGTAATTTGCACATCACAGAAAAGGACACATTTGGATTTAGATCTGCATCTGAATTATTCATTTTATCAGCATTGTTGTGCAATAGTTCCATATTCCCTCTGTTGCTTTTGGCTGCAGACAGTTAAACTGTTCCAAAAATGAGTGGGGAAAAAAAAGATAAACAGCTAACCAGCTTTTTATCTTTGACAAAATTCAAAGACTAAGGGTTCAGTGTGCTTGAAATGAACGAGGTTGTGTAACGTGTCTCCACGTCTAAAAGCAAATGTTTTTGTACCTCTTTCAAATGGCCACATTTTAAGGTGAGGTGTAAAATCTTGCCATCATAGCTTCATCTTGGCTCCATTGCACCGTCTCTCCAATCTCTCTCCAATCTCTCTCCAATAACTCTGCGGCTTATGCATATATTTGAAGTTTCAACACAACACATTTTACAGATATTATACACTTGATCCCACATTTACTGTGTTTGTTTTTTTCTTTTTTTGCACTTCCGACCGAAATATCTTTTCAAATATGAGAAAATCTTAAAGTTTTCATATCAGAAAGCTTGCCGACCCCTGGACCAGTCAATTAGACGAGTTGTCTTTGAAGCTATTTTTTTTTTCATTTGATGTGGGGGTCATTCAAGTAATTATTCCCCCATTATTCGGAGAGCAGCCGGTCAACCCCGTAGAGGGTTTGACTCGGTCCCATGTATGATATAGGGGGGCTGCATGCAGGACTGTAATGCCCATTGGTTAGGTGCCTTCAACCATCCATCCTCTACACTGTAATTACTGGGAGGACATAGCCACATTCTCTTTTGAGAAAGGAAATCAAAACAAATGTTTTGGGCCATTGCCTTTGCGTGCGCAGGACAACACACATTTAACGTAACACACGCTCGTAGCTGCTGCTGGGATTGATAGGGAGTGGTAAAAGAAACACATTTTTATACTGAACATTTAATTTAAACCTCTAGATTTGGGTTTTTGTGCTGCAAAAAATTAATAATATAAAAGCATTTTATTTGCTAATAAAATGCTTTTATACTTTTAATAAATCTTTTTTGAAATGTGCACGTGTGATTCAGCTGTTAGTTTGAAGTCAGTGAGCATCTCCCAACATTCGTGGTGCAAGTAAATAAAAGTTGAACCTAATTTTCTCAGTAAACTAGGGGACATGCATTGGCTTTTATGGTTATCCAGCAAATCCAAAATAAAACAGCCTTAAAGTCAGCAGTTTCATTTCAAACATGGAATTAAACTGCAAAAATACCAAAATACTCTCATCAACTCCACCACGTCTCCGACCGCTCATTCACCTCAGTGTCCACTGCTAAATTGACTGCTGAATTTGTTTAGCTCCACGTAGAGTAATTGTTCTGTGCTTCCTGTCTGATAGCACGGCAGCTCTCTGGGTACAGCGGAGTCTCTTTTAACTACAGAGCTGTGGTTTGTTGTTTGATTCTCCTCCTGCACAGTAAAATCCCTTTGCCACTTTGCAGCGTTTCCCCCAAAAAACCTGTCTCGTATGCAACCTGCAGTTACAGACCAACAGTGTGCACCGTTGTTTACCCTTTATCGTGGATTATTTTCAACTTCATTGATTTTTTTTTGGAGGCCAACCCGGAAATTGATTCTCAGACCTTATGTCAGGTATCTAACCAAAACCCATTGACTTCGAAGAAGGAGGAATTGTAAAAATGCTTTTGGGGTTTTGTGACACTTTTATTTTGACATTTCCATGGTGATCCTGGTGTTGTCACAGCCAATGTTTATCTCAAAGTGGTTGTCTTAAATTAACTTGTCAAGAAGGGAGCACATATGTTGACATAGCAACTGTATCCATGTTTTTACAGCTTCATAAAGATTTAAGTTAGACGATGAAGTCATCATCCATGCCACAAGCCTGAGACCTAAAGTGGTCTGCAAAGTGGCAGAGTTAATTTGATGTCTTTATTTGCATTTCTAATGTGCTCACGGCAATGGCTTTGAAATCAGATGAGCATTCTCTTAATGAGGAACATGTATAGAGAGCCGAGCTGAAGTATTTGGCCACCTTGCAGTTTTCACATTCTCTCACATTGCCATAGTTGTTTTGACAGTGAGTGGGTACAAATGATCAAAGCTCTTTTCATCAAATCTGTTTACAAGAGAAATTTCCTAAAACTACAGAAAGGACACCAAAACTAATAAGCTATCTTTTTTTTTGTATTCGTCCCTGTTTTGTAATTTCTGTCTGAGATTTCAGCCTCTACTCAAATGCAATGGAGGTGCTGAAATTGTATCTGGGATTCAATTCAATTCATTTCAGTTTATTTTGTCCAAAATCACAAATACAAATTTGCCTCTGAGGGCCTTACAATCTGTACACATACGACATCCCTGACATCGAATCAGGAAAAACTCCCCCCAAAAAAAACCTTTTACTGGGAAAAAAAGGGAAGAAACCTGAGAGAGAGCAACAGAGTAGGATCCCTCTCCCCGGATGGACAGAAGCAATAGATGTCATGTGTACAGAATCAACGTAACAGAGTTACAGCACATTCAATGAAAATCAAAGAAATGATTCATGCAATGAGTAGGAAGCATGGACCACGACCCAGACAACCATGATCCAGGCCAGCAGACGAAGGTAGAGACGAGGGGCATCAGCAGGGCCGCCATGGCAGGGAGCAGGACCGGCTCTAGACAGCCACAATCCATGGAAGCTTGAGGAGTGGAAGCACAGAGGCTCTCGAGAAAAAATAGAGTTAGTAATGTGCATTAAAGAGACATTAATTCATCCAGAAGGATAGAGAGCGAGAGAGAAGAGGAGAGAGGAGCTCATTGTATCCTAAGATGTCCCACAGCAGTCTAGGCCTATGGCAGCATATCTAGGGGCTGGACCAGGGCCGGCCTGAGCCAGCCCTAACTATAAGCACTATCAAAGAGAAAAGTCTTAAGTCTACTCTTAAATGAGGTGACTGTGTCTGCCCCCCGGACTGAAAGTGGAAGCTGGTTCCACAGAAAAGGAGCTTGATAACTGAAGGCTCTGGCCCCCATCCTACCTTTTAAGAACCACATGTAGCCCCGCATTCAGTGAGCGTAGTTCTCTGGTGGGACAATATGGTACTATAAGCTCCCTAAGATATGATGGTGCATCATCAGTTAAGGCTTTGTAGGTAAGAAGAAGGACCGTAAATACGATTCTCTGTCTTACAGGTAGCCAGTGGAGAGCAGCTAGTACCGGAGTAATGTGATCTCTCCTCCTAGTCCTCATTAGTACACTAGCTGCAGCATTCTGGAGAAACTGGAGAGACCTCAGAGACTTAGCAGAGCAGCCTGATAATACAGAGTTGCAGTAATCCAGTCTTGAAGTAACAAATGCGTGGATCAATGTCTCTGCATCCCTTCGAGTCAATATGTGCCTGATCCTTGAAATGTTGCGTAGGTGAAAGAAGGCAGTCCTTGAGATCTGCTTCACATGGGAACTGAAGGACAAGTCTTAATCAAAAACAACTCCCAGATTCCTCACGGTGGTGGTTGACGCCAGAGCAATGCCATCAAGAGAAACAATATCATTTGATAATTGATTTCTGAGATGTTCTGGGCCAAGCAAAATAACTTCAGTCTTGTCCGAGTTCAACATCAGGAAGTTGCAGGTCATCCAGGTTTTTATTTCTTTAAGACACGCTTGAAGTCTAGCCACCTTGTTGGTTTCATCTGGCTTGATCGATATGTATAGCTGAGTATCATCGGCATAACAATGACATTTTATTAAGTGTTTCCTAATTACAATGCCTAATGGAAGCATACACAAGGTGAATAAAATTAGTCCAAGCGCAGAACAGTGCTAACAGTGCTAACAATGCTAATAGTGTTGGCACAGTTGAAAGTAATTACGTACGTGGTCCCATTTAGGGTAAAATAGCAGATTAGCAGGGTATGCTTTAGGGCGGAGCTACCTTGTGAGCAACAGGTTGCTGCCACGGCGGATCCGGCCTGGGAGTTGTCCGTGTTTTTGTCTTCTACTTTGCTTTGTCTTCCAACCCTTTTCACAGTGTGTTTTCAGTTCATGAAAGGTTATTGGAACATTTTAGATACCTGCAAATGTCTCAGCGTTCAGCAGTTGTACTTAGCTTGTGTAACTTTTTGTTGCAAAAAGACAAAATGGCGAAGCCAAAAATCAAGATGATGACGTCCAAAATACCAACTCTAGGCTTCAAAACCGTAGTCCAAAAACAAATGGGCGACGTTGCATTGAAAACGTCCACTTCTTATTTACAGACCATGGTCTCATTCAAGGACAAGTCTCCCTATGAAATCTTGCGTCACACCCACTTTGTCAAAACCAGATAAATATTCAGCCCTGACATTGAAAATCTTTTCATAACACTAAACCGTGGTATCTGTACTCCAACACAACAAACTCCCCAGCGGGAGTTCTCTCTCAGACGCTCACGCCACAACTACAGTCTTCCGGTAACAAGACACCTCTTGAAAGATTTCGAGAAGAGACTTTTCCTTGAGCGGGACAGCTTATCTTATGGTCTTTTCCATAATGTAGTCAGACACTTTTAATAAAAGCCAGCACTTTTAATTGTCATACATTGACGTTGAGGAGTTGCTCCAAAGGATTACATTGCAGCCTGTTTCTTTTTTCTTTTTTTTAAGAAAATATTATTTTTTTTAGAAAGAAGCAATTACAATATTCATGTAGTATAAACAAACATACTCAACACCAATTTACAAAAACAAAAAGGTTAACATTTCTTTCCAAGAAAAGTATGATTCTGTAGGCGTTGGCGCTGTCCTAGATGTTCACACTCTGCAGCAAGGTGATATTGTCTCCTTTCAACATGACCCTTACCAGGGCTTCCTGTTCTTGGCATCATCTAGAACCAGGTTCATGTACTCCAATAATGCAGCCCTCTATCCACATCTTTCACCTGTTCATACAACCAGACCTGGATCCGTGAGCGATTCTGTAAATACCTGAAATTAGATTAATGGACTGCTCCATAACCTTCTGGACCTTCTGTCCTTGTCCCCTGTATGCCATTCTTCCAAGAAAATACCAGCAGTATGTATTTGGTTTAAAATAAATTGCACCTTTTTTAATAGAGTGCGCGTCAATGCTCATGTTGTGAGGTTGCTTTTGCTTTAATGGCCTGCAGCCTGTTTCAAGGCTACCGGCTGCAATGTTCTTGTTAAATACTGGATGAATTGCAAAAATGATTGTCCCATTAGTCACTTAGATACTAAAACATGGTTTGAAATGGACCAAAGTTTCTCTTTAACACTGAGACAAATTTAACCAAAGCTATTGGCTTGACTAGATACCTGCAGAGGTAAGTGAGAAAATACATTTTAGTAATTTGGGTGAATCTACCCAAATTTAAGACAATTTGACAAATTTAAGACATGTGCTAAACAATACAGCAAAACAAAAGTAGCGACGCTTAACATCAGGCCAGCTTTGCACACCATCCATCTGTCAGATGAATGGTGAGACATGATGGTGTTTATCCACTTTATAATATGTGTGTTCAGGAAAGGCAACGTTTACCTTCACCCCTCCCGTCTCTGCCTTCTGTCTCCGAGGACATTGCTACATGTAAACACCACCAATCCACAAGCAAGATTTAAATGCCAGTTCTCCCCTTGTTAGGATCACTGTCAATCTATTTTCATGTATCAAATTATCTGTTTGCTATTCAAGGCCCCTTTGCCATTCCCTTACAGCTTTGTAACAATTGTATACATGTGTCACTGCAAGACGTCACACGCCAGGGTGGGGATGTACACTGTTATGTCTGACTTGCTAAATTACGTCGTGGCGGCACTTGCTCTTTGATCTGGTCTGGCTTTTCTCTCAGATAAGCTAAATTTCTGTTTTGCATGCAACAATAACAGTTACAGCGCTTTATTTTTTGTAATATCAAACAAACAAACACACTCCACACTCATGAAGTGGTAGGTTGGGTTACATGGACTTTGCCCTGTGGAATATGGATGTTAGTGTTGTATCGCACACAAGGATAGGCTGATATGCAACCATGATTAATCATATGGTCGGGTGTTAGATATGTATCTGTAGATTTCAGTCTTCAGGACTAAGGACTCACTGCACCTGGAGGAAATGTAATTTACCTTTTTTTTGTGGTAACACAGGTATGTTGTAGGAAGAGAGAGACGTTGATCTGATGGGACAACGGACTAAAACCGTTGCTTTTCTTCAGATAACAAAAGAGGGAATCTCTCTCCCTGTTGAGCATCGTCATCATCATGTCGAAGACTGGAGTGTGCAATAACACTTCGGCCTTGATGAAAGCACCAAAGACCATATTTAATGTACTTAAATCCTGAGACAACAATAGTTTGTTTAATAAGCCCTTAGCAGCCCACCTCAATCTTTTGTGGTTGTGAAAAACAATGAATTTGTGAAGTTGTTGCCATGTTGAACCAGATCCTGGCAACATGAAAAAAAAACTAACATGGACTGTTAGGATGCACATAAATTCAGGCTTCAAGTTGAGGGCAGGTGAATAATCTAAGAACTCAAAGCACACGGCAGTATTCTTCAAATCTATTTCCCTTTTCCCCTTGTGACAGGGCCCACTAAAGGCCGGGTCACACCAGCATTTATAGCAATTACATTTTAGACTGGGATCAATTCATTTCAGTTGAATTGCCTCGATTAGTGCAGAGAGTTCAACTTTTACATTCTGACCTGTGTTGTTGGCCATCAGATGGTTGCCATCAGCGGCGATGATGGATGATGGCCAAGCTGATGTTGTTGTCACTTGAGGGACCCATACTCCAAGACCTCAGTGCTGAACGGACCAATGGATCTGTGGTGGGAATCACTATAAAAGTATTTGAAAGGAATGAGCAGATGAACAAGCAAATAGTGACTTGCTGGGTTCCTTTTTGAGTGATCTGTGAAGAACATAACAGCTGCATATTGTTTTATGTCACATTTTCATTATTAAGTTGACGTATAACTAACTGCATTGTGTTTTATTTACCATTAAGAGATTAGAAACCTGGAGAGAGTCCAAAACACTTTGCACCAAAAGAGATGTGCTAAATCTGACATGCTTTGCATTAATATAACACTATTCATATGTGAGATAATGTGACAAAGAGGAGAGAGAGACTGGATCAAAGTTGGTCAGAACCGAGGGGCATGATCTTACTTCTGACGGGACGTAGGAGAGCATTGAGTTCAGAGATCGTAGACTGTCAATTAAGCTCATTTAGAATCTTAGGAAAGATTCACAGGTATTCAGAGTTGCTGCATGACAATTTGTAACTGCAGGGTTTGATTACTGTATTTATTATATCAAATAAAAGACAGTTTCTGGGAAGATACTTTTTTTCAATTTAGGCTCTGCTCTCCTGCAATCCTGCCTAACCGCACAGATTATGGAGTTAAACAAGAGGGAATTAAATCTGCGTCTTCTCTAGTAAAACCATCAGAGGATCATGTCACATAATTTTAATGTGCATTCTCCCAGTTCATTCCAACCATGAACCATGAATAATAGCAATGGGATATTCATACATTGAGTCAATTTGGTACAGTACGAAAAAACTGTTTGTAACGTTACATTTAGCTGACACTTTTATCCAAAGCGACTTACATGATATACAGTAGACACAGCAACGGTGAGCAATGAGGGTTAAGTGTCTTGCTCAAGGACACAACAACACAGACTGGCTGAGCCGGGGTTTGAACCATCGATCCTCTGATTGAAAGACAGCCCTGCTAACCACTGAGCCACAGTCTCCCCGTTTATAAGAAAGCTGTGATGATGCTTTTGTTTTGATACAGAATTGTTTGATTGTTAAATGCACAGTTTGAACTAAGTTGGAGTTCCTTCAAGTAAACTCCACGTGTAGCGTGCGAAAGCTCTCCCTCCACTCCATCACGTGTCCTACAGCAAGCCCAGTCTGCATGCTGCCACACAAAGAGACGCTCGCAGCCACTGTGACCATGAGACGGCTATAAACTGCACATCTGGACTGTTTGTTGGGGTGTTTTGTGCTGGAATTCAGAAAGCCCATTTCTGCTGAAAATGAGAAACTGGGAAATAGTAAAGAACCAACCAGGACTGTCGAATGTTGAAACATTGTCTGCCAAGAGAGAGATGACTCCCAACATGCTCCTTTTGGCCCGAAGCTATTGTTTATGGAGATTGCACCTTGAGATGGGAGGCTCATTCATCACTGAAGTGCCATAAACCCCCTATGATTAAAAGGAACCTGGTCGGGCTTGCTCAGGATGTTCCACGTTTTGCTTTGTGTTTATTTTTCTTCTGTGAGTCAGCACCCTTCAGCCAATATAGATTTACTTAAATATACGTTGGAGGGTAATTTAACCTCTTTAATTGGGCTATTTCAATAATTTCTTTCAATGTATTTTAGATGCTTCTGCACATTGCTTGAGCTGCAGAAGTAACTGCATTGTGTTTTGCGAGGATTCATAGTTCAAGATTTGGTCCTCCTGAGATCAGACCTTGAGATAGGAATCTTCACAGTTTAAGATAGATCTGGCTAAATATAGCTCTGGTTTGGTGTAATGACAGATTGCACTGTCCCTGACATTTTCTCTGAGGGGAGAGTGACTGTGCGACTGGCGTCAATGTCCCCCCTCTGGGATCTGCACACGTATGTCCTAAAACCACTGTCCCTTTCTTTCCTGAGCTGGCTTTGTTCTTTATTGTTGCCTCGGCGCTGTGCTTCGGCAGCATTTCTTCATTTTGGAAGTAGAAATCATTAAGACAAAGTAAAAAAAATATATAACTGCTCCTAGAAATCTGCTATCGGCCTGATTGTGACTTATTTGTGTGAAGGAGTAAAGCATTTCCTGCCTTGCACTTGTCGTGATGTAGTTACATGTCCATTGTGTAAATTATTGTTGCAATAGCATCTGTTATATCCGAATTTGAGAGTATTTCTTCAATGAAAGAAGAGCAAAGAATGGCACTGAGGGCTTTTCTCCATGGCAAAGATGTTTCTGCTCTTTGCCCGACTGGCTTCGGCAACAGTTTTCACTGACAGATGGTCTATCCAATCACCTGCCAAGTACCAAACATTTTAAATGTTATCCTTTTACTTTGTTATTGATTTCTATAGTGGTTGTTGGCATAATTTATTTTTATTAAAATATATTCATTAGCAGTTTTGTTGAGGCTGGTGTTAGGAAATTAAACAGTTAAACATTACCTCTCTAATATCTCATATCTATTTTTACACATCATGATAGCATTTTGATTTACATTCTCCTGACACTCATTTTTAGTAGAGATTGAACGTACCATAATGAAGTCAATGCAACCTCCATTAATGTTGGCTGTTAACATCCGTTATAGGCAGGACAGTGTCAGGGAGAGACCCCTTGCTGTTGGTCGAAGAACAGCATGGGAATGAAATAAGATATGATAACTGTCTGATCAAGTTAGTTGTTCCAAATGTTTTTAATGTGGTTCCTCCACGACTTATTTTTGCCTTGCAGTTGAGACAAATTGTGAGCTCCATGTCTTCTTCACTCACTGACCTAGGTGGGTTGCATTGCTGTAATACTACTGTCTTTCCCGCTGTGTGTGTGCCGACGTAAAACTGTCATGCAGCATAATGAAGAAATACAAATCATTATTGTACCTTACAGAACAATAATAGAAAACCTACATTTACCATGATGTTAACATTTGTATGAATTTAGCGCTGAACATTTGTTATTGTACTTTATCACATTCTACCAATGCACTGTTAAAGAAGGACATAAATCCCAAATACTGTATATTAGACATCAACGTCATATTTTGTATATGTCAAGAATGTGCCCTTTGTTCAGGCTTTTTATTCAGTTTTATTGCACTTTTCTCCTTGCAAAAGACGTAAAAGAAAAAAACCTGCGTGGACCACAAAGGACATGATGCAGTAATTTGCGGTCATTCTGCTAAAAATGGAAAGTCCACACAGACAAAGTGGCCCAGCCACTGTTTTCCACATGGTTCCAACAGGTGCTGAAAAACACAGCGTGTGTGAAAGCTTCAGGGAAAACACTTGGGATTATAGCTTCCCTTCAGAAATCACCCCCATGTGCTTTGTAAAGATATACGCAGAGCTTGACTTACAATGGGGTAAATGGATTGAATGTATCAATTTATTCGTATTTGTTTTGACAGCCTTCATCTTCCTTGCTCATTAACTTGATAACCTCCAGATTCTGTCCCCTCATCACATTTTGGTTTGGCTGTTTGTGAAACGCTCCCGTCCTCGCCCCTAATTTGCACTGGCAACTGTTGATTTGTGCATCCTGTCAGGCCCCTTTGATGTGTGAGGGAGATTGAGACTGCCTGCTGCGGTTCTCTCTCTGATGTTGGGCAGCTCTCTAGCCGTCCGGGCCCGGTGCCTGGCCACAGGCCTGCGGGCCCTTCAGGGCACTTCAGTCCCATCACAGCCGGAGGCTGCAGAGGCACATTTCACTCCTCAGCAACCCACGTGCTGTTTGGAGTAGGCTGGCACTGGTGAGAGCCCAAGTAGAGTTTGAAATACGCTCCTATCTGCAGGACTTGTAGATCGATCACGCGTCTTGCTCGGCCCCCAAAATGCACCACAGTATTAGCAGGGCCTCTCTGCTCCCGGCCTAATGCCAGACAGACATCAGACATAATTTCTGCAAACAGGAAGTTGTCGTTGGGAGGTTATGGCAAGGTTGTGTCAGGGCTGGAGACACCCCAACCAAGCAAACTGATGTGGTTTTATGTTAAAGGGCGGTTTCAATGGATTCCCTGACTTGCTGATGTTCAATGGGCTCTGTGGATCCCTCATTGAGAGTTTCATACATACCGGTAGATATTTGTCTAAAAAACATGATGCCTTCAGTTAGCTGTCTATATTCTAAAATAGAGTATCCCCAATACTACGACTTTTCTTTTAATTTGCTAAAATAAGTTTTACTGCTGGTATTTTGGCAATTATACACAAGACCCATATTGAATTTCGTACTAAATGAGTGGACCCCTTTTCCAAGGACCACCGTGCTTTTGGTGGTACATATCAGGTCCCTGTGGAATAAAACTGCATCTGCACTGCATCTGTGGAGCATGGCATTTGATCAAATGTACCGCAAAAGGATGGTGGCGAGGTCAGTTGTTTATTCTATCACACACATCAGTGCGACATGGGACCTCTTAACCTCCCTCAGCTGACCTCTCTGGCCATGGGTAATGAGACATGACAGGCTTTCTACGGTCGGGGTCCCCGAAGACAAAACAGCGGCACCGAGGGCCTAATGTTGATATGGCATCCTGCTTTTTTCTGTTTCACTGAAGGTGTAATGATTTGTGGATACAATGAAAGGGTAAAAAGAGAAATTTGCTGATGATCAGAACCAAATGTTTACGTGTAAAACATTTGCAAAGGTTGAAAATGCTTGTTTGTGTTTGTCGTCATCTTCTGGTTAGAAACCTCTACTGTCCTCTTAAAGCCTAAAAGAGCCGTTCCCTCCCCCATGACAGTCCTGTGTTCCACCACAGGAGGACAGCATGTCCAAACTTATCAGACGCTCACGGCAGGATTTACATGAGCTGCTTAAAACTATCATCCACATTTTAGGCTCACGCACAAGAACCGAGTAGTTTGTTATTTATCAGTTTCCGATGTCAAAAGATTTGGGGTCATTGTACTCAACTCAAGGAAGTAGGGAAAAAAGCATACTCTAGGTTCAAGTTTCCCCACGAGAAATCAAGGTCCAGTGACTTAATCCCCTTTCTTCAAAAGTTTAGCAAACCTTCAATCAACATTGTTTCTTTAAGGAGATTTGAAGGATTAAACATAAATACAGTTTTTTGTCTGATTCACAAGCCTCTAAAGGTCCCATTAGGAATCTATAGGCGACATCAGAGATTCCAAGAGCACATTTTGCTACAAGGTCCCACGTCCTAAACCAGTGGTCCACAAAATGTGTCACATCAACAACTTCTAAACTGACACAAGTTGGACCATGGACTCCTTTTTGATTTTTGTCTCATAGGATTGGATCTTTACTTTTCATTGTTCTGTAACTGAAAGTGTGTAAATCCCTTAAAGTCACTGGATCCTACTTTGAAAATTACTGGCAGCAAGGTTGATAAAAATATGTTGTGTTTTTATTATCAAATAATTAATTACAACTTAGGACATTTTCTCCCACTCCTTGTAATTATGGTCTGTACTATGAAACATGAACACCATATTTTGCCCAACTGGCAATAGGGATGGCAATAATGTTGTTAACTTTGTCATACAGTAAGACATGTAGTTCAAATAGTCATGGTCTCCAGGGGATACTTTCTACTGCTTTTGGTGATCTCCTGACCTTTTTGCATGTGCAACCATGGGATACATTTTTTGTAAAGAATAAATATCAAAAGTGAGCTGTCAGATTGCCAGCTGAACACACTGAACACATCCCATGAGGATGAACCCCGGCTAGTGTGGACACACCGTGAGCTTTCCCCTTGCACCATCCTCAAGTCAAAATGTCAGCAGTGCTCACAAGATATTCTGAAACGGAATAGACAGTTGTCATGCTCCTAAGAGGATAAACCCATTTGATTTTGGTGACCAATGACCTTTTATTTTCCTTGCACAACCTTCGTAAAACATAGTTTTACGTAGTTATTTTACATGGACTACTACAAGTCCTCTTGGAATACAGTAGTAACACTTATTGGTGTGTTTTTCTATTGGGTAAAAACATCAAAGCATCAGATCTGTATACTTGGTTAGCCACAAAAATGTGACTCCGTGGAGCTTTTTGATGTTCACACAGATAAGAAAACATGAGACCTGTGTCATGTGTCAGGCCGCAGAGTCTATCTGACTGTCTGTGTCGCTCCAAGAGGCCGGCGCTCTCGGCCAGGGTAAACACTGAAGCTCATGAATACACACCACTCATCCACAACCTGCCCTGCTTTTCTAAGCCCGCTCTTCTCCTGCTCATGGAAGAAGCAGTGCCACCTCTCACCTATTGGTCCCCCTCTTCGGCTCAGCATGTACGGTTCGCCCCGTTTCTCTGTTTCGATAAGGTTGCACAACGTTTGCATCAATGTTTTGTTTGCATCATTAGTTCATGCTTATTTAAATGTAATCGCACAGCAGAGTAAAGGGTGGTGTTTTTCTATGTGACTCATTAGGATTATTTGCTGTAATTACAAGACCCCCTCCCCTCAAGATGCCATTTTACCAAGTTTCCTCACACATTAGGTCACATTTCGTAACCTAATCTTCACACATATGTTTTATTTGTGGGTTTTTACTTTATATTCACAAGGATTTGCTGAGAACATTAGGTATATTAGGTATATAAAAGATATATTCTGTGATGGACTGGGATTGTGTAACGCAGATCAGAGCGCTGCTATATTTAGCTCTGTACATACTGACAGGATGTTCTGAAGGGCAGCTAAAGGGGGGCTTCAAAGTGAGGAAAGCCCATTGACAGTGCCTTAGAAGTGTGGGGAGGGGGATGACCCCGAGCTCCCCTTTACCTCCGTGAAAATGAATGTGCAGGATTCCACAGAACAACCCAGTAGCTATAAAACCAGCGTCTTAGCTCTTAGAGACACAATCTAATGTAGAAACTACAGTCTGGTAATGTTGAGCTTACAGACCTTGACATAGTTTGTGATTTTGAAAGCAAAATCCACTCGGGCCTGTTCAGCACACAAACTGAGCAGCTCATGGCCACACGATTCACCCTCGACTCAAGGAAATGCAAGCATGTGTCCTTTGATTCCTGTCTGCTGAAAGGTTTTATGGGATTTTGTGAAGAGGCATTATAATAATCCATTGTGATTTATTTCCCCCATTTGAAATCATCTTAAGCTCCTAAATATTCAAAACTTTCAACCATATACCACTCTACCACTATTTTGATGTTTTGATGCGTCTTCAGACAAATCCAATGAAAATAATTGACTATGTGAGTGTCATTATTTGATCCCCAAAAAAAAGTATTTTAATTTATCTAAATGCTTTACAAACTTGATGTAGCTTAATTTCTTTTTGTATCTGTCTGGCTTGTCTGACTGCGTTTGTGTCTCCGTACAGCGGACGCAGGGACGTACTTCCCCAGTGTGAAGAGGGACCCGGGCCGGTACCTGCAGCCCTGCTCTGACTCCGTCAAGACCTGGTTGCGCAGCATGAAGAGCGCTGGGAAGGTCCTCCTCCTTATCACGAGCTCCCACAGTGACTACTGCAGGCTTATCTGTGAACACATCCTGGGGTAAGACTTTCCATACGTGGGACCCGCAGACCCCCCCCCCCCCCCCTCTGTAACAAGACCAGGACCCGGTCTGCAGCGCTCACCATAACTCTCCCCGCAGGATTTATAACTTGGAAAAGTCGAAGTCAGAGCAATTGTGTCTGCTGTCAGTCGTTTCTTCAGTCAACGCCAGCTCGCCTGTCTTTACTTGCCGTCATCATCACACACATACGCAGCATAACTCCCAGCAGCCTCATCAATAAGAACAGTTTTTTATTCAAATGTTAATTCTTAACAGTCTGTCTGTTTGTTCAAAATCCCAAAAATGTGCATGCACTTTGTGATATGGTCACCCTGCCTTTTTTCTTTTTTGTCAAGCTAGCATGCTTGAAAGCCCCAGAAGTTAGTAGAAACTGTCAAAAGCTTAATACATATTTAAATATAACATTGGAACTTTGCTTATTGCAAAAAATAAGCTCTGTGGCAAGCAAATAACTCTGATACATGCAGCATTTGGCAAGATAATCTTCAGAAATGAACAGCACGTTTATGATTTAAAGCATAAATACAAATTTGTTAGAAGTAAAAAACTTAAGACTTCAAAATTCACATGAGTGGTACAGTATATACTGACGTACTGTATATCGTCGAGCAAAAAGTGCTAATATGTTAAGCGTGTGCTAACCACTGACCAGACTTCAGGCACCCGAACCAAGAACCAATGCAAAGAAACAATTGACTTTGCGATGACAATAATAACAATCAGACATTGTTTTATTTCTCTGGAGGGTCCATAATGTTGAGCCAAAAATACCAAAGTAAGTTACTTGAAGTTTAAAGGGCAATCATTGGGTCTCCACATCTAATTTCCTTATTTGGCAAAGCTTATGATCACTGGACTCTGTATGCTCACAGTTAGCTATTTCTTACACTTAACACCCAACACTTCATTTTATAATTGTAAGTGTGCATCAACAGGGTTTCTTGTTCCAGCAAGCCGTTTGTGGTTTAACGGGCCTCCCTCTGTCTGCGCTGCACACCGTGTTTTTGTAGCGTAAGTCCTGTTATACACTCGATCGAGCAGCAAGAGAGCCTCGAAACAAACACAATGTCCATGTTATTTCTGTGCTTTAAACATATATAAGCCCCGCTTGTTCTTTGGAACGTGTTGGTATCTTACACTCGCCTGCTCGGGAAGGGGAGGAGGAGGGGGGGTCTGCTTTTTCACTTTTCATGCTCGGAGCTGATTGTTCTCTGTAGCCCAGGAGAGGCAAAGAAAAAGACGGGTTGGAGGTGCAGCCGCTTTGCTTTGCTCTGGATGGCCGTCTGTCTTACCCCCTTCAACCTCACACTAGTCCACCCCCCCTCTCACCATTTCCTGTGAGGCAGCAAGCAGCCTGGTCACTCCTGTTGTTCCTTACCCCTTTCCCTTGCTCCCCCGCTGTTTCACTGTTCCCACCCATCCCCTCCCCTTCTGTGCCTTTGACCTCCAGCTGTGAATGAGCATGCGTGCTCAAAATCATGCGTGCTCAAAATCATGTTCAGGTCAGCTCTTTACAAGGTCAGGGGGATGCAGATTTATGTTGCCGCAAGAGGAAGTTGGGCCGACCCTCATCTCGCCAGAGGTTGTTGTAGCTGGAGAAATGTGCTTTGTTCACGCAGTCGGTCGGCCTGCACAGTTTGTGTTAAGGAACTTATAAGGAACTCTTAAAACTCGGGCGGAAAAGGATCATTTCTCCCTCTCTTTGGTTTCTCATCGTGTCTGCACTTCACTGTTGAGAGGGCACTTTTGTTTTGCAAAGGCCGCCCTCTCCCACATCTCGAACAAGACCTCCTTTTCTAGGGAAAACCGCCACTGGCCTCCATCCGCTGTACTGTGGTGAGCCGGCTGGATGCCAGTGACAGGCGGCTGTCAGAAGTAGCACAACAAGGCCAGAGCTGTCTGACAGGAGGTTGATACCCACCGAGTTGGCCAGAGACGCTGCTGCTCGGCACGACTGGATGAAGGCTTTTATTGCTGGAGCGCTGCACGCTTTATTGATTTGTTGGAGGCTGTTAATTCTTCTGATGTGTTGGACTAAATGTGAACAGTCCATACAGAGCCTTGAGAGGCTTGATACCATGTAGGTTCTCTTTTTACATGTGTATATGTATACATGTGTAAACATGTGTATATGTGTGTGTATATGTATATAGTTAAATTACCTTTTAGTCTATTGTATAATGATGTCTTAAAAATGTACTATATAGAACTCCAACCAGTCAAATGTCCTTCCAGGATAAGCACAATTCAGACAACTAATAACTCAAATTCAGCTGCTCAATACATAACTATATTAGCAATATTTGACAACTGAAATAATTGATTGCCCTTTAAATACAAGAAACGGTTGAATACAAGTAAAAGTAATGGTAAGTGTAGCACACAAATCATAATATTATACAAACAAACTGTTATATTAGTTTCTAGAAGTTGTACTGAGAAAGTATGGCAAGCTGTATTAACACACGGTATGCACATACACACTCTCATGCATCAAACTCATGGGTTTACATGTGTTTAATTTCCTGTTGCATAAGGCTTTCTCACATAAAATGGAAGACGGAGATTTTCTTTATGTATACTGTACTGCACTTATACATACCGTACTGCAGGTCTCCATGGAGCCACCATCCAGCTCCCAACATGCACCCTATCACTTCATGACTGTGTGTTTACTTTAGTAAGCTTTCCCCCCGGGCTACTGGGAGTGAACGCTGTTTATCGGTCCCCGTTTTCCATCGTCTATGCAGACTGTTTAACTTCACCCGAGCTATGTGCGCTTGTGTAACTCAAGTGTTTTTGGATGCTGTCCAGGCATTGTCCTCCACACTGCGGCCAGGCACCTCTCACAGGGTTAATGTTGTTTCTCTGCCTTTTACAGGAAGGATTTCGAGGAGCTATTTGACGTCATCATCACAAACGCCTTGAAGCCTGGTTTCTTCTCCTTGGTGCCCCAGCAGAGGCCCTTCAGGACCCTTGGTGAGTGCTGGCCCGCTGCTCTCATGCCCCACTGCACTTTATAAGATTTTAATAAGTAATTCGGTCTCTAAAGTTTTAACAAATAGTTGGGGGAAAAAAACAACCCATCACAAGTTATCGGAGCCTAAGCAGACTCTTCAATCTTCAATTCACGTTATTTCTTTTTTTGTCACACCACCAGTCGAAAAACTGAAAAATAATCAGTTTAACATGATCCAGAGAGGTTTTCAAGAAGAAGAAAAAAGAATTCAAGAATATGCTTACTTGCTTTCTCTCCTAGAGTGGCTTAAAGGCATAGTTCATCTCAGAGAGTGGCTTAAAGGCATAGTTCATCCCTTGTATTCTATTAGGATATCGGAGGGAATCAGTTGAGCTGTAATCTCCACAAAGATTTCAAACAGCTGTTAGTTGTGTTAGTGAGATTGATATCAGTCGCCAACATTTCATTGGCTCGAATCCTCGTCGTCAGAGGCCCACATGACTCCTACCTTCCTGGGCTGTCTTCCCCCTCTCATTGGCCCAGTCATCGGATCCCAGATGCTCGTGTTGAAGGTGTGCACTGGCAGCCCTTTGGAATGCTTCCCTCATCTGGATTGTGTTCCTGCCAGCAATAACACTGGGGATGCATTATGTGTGTAGACAGGATGATCCACTCTGTGAAATATTCGCTCTTTCTGAGTTTTGCCACGTTGGCAGAAAAAAGCCCAGAACAGCATTTGCTCTTCCTCTGGCCTCCACATGTACGGCTACTCCTTTTTCATTTATTTGTATTTTTTGGAGAACATCATTTGTTATTCTGCAAAATGTTCTTAAAATGTTCCATTTTATTTATTATCTAATTAAGTCTATTTAGAAGACTTTGGCATAGAAAATATGTTATTTTAGGACTGTGATTTAACATTTTCTAAACATTTGCGGCAATGACACGCAGAACCTACAGCTGATCATCAGCGCATAAATTAATTATTCCACTTCCACTTAGGCTTGGGCGGTATCTATCTGTGAGGAAGTGTTCTCAAACCAACGGGTGACTATCTGTGGAAAAGTTCAAAATGGCACCTTTCCTCGTTAAAATGACGTTTAATGTCGAAATGGAAGTGGCTTTCTTCATCATCGTGGTTAGCTTTGTGTTGAGAAATATAGCTGTGAAAGTCCTCGAAGATTGTTATATAACATGTGTCGTAATCGCTGAATGACATGTCACAAAAAAGGTGTTACATAAATCACTTCATAAGCTCAGGCTCCATGAGGTGCTCAGTGGAGATGCCACAATATGTCTTCAAAGCTGCTGCTCAGCTCCAGACCACACAGCTCTCATTGCTCTTCCTCCTAAAGACCAGTGCAGGTGCTCATCCCTGTTCTTTCACTGTCCCCTGTCACAATATTTATAGCATATTTAACCTCAGTTTTAACCCGGGGTGGCCTATACTCTGTCGAGCACCGTGGTTTTGTTAGTGAGAGTGAGGATCTGCCAACAACCAACTGTTGATCTTAGATAGCAGTCAGATCAGACCCAGAGGAGCAATTATCTTCTTCAAAGAAGTTGTCTTATTGAT
The DNA here is from genome assembly GCA_023566465.1 of Cottus gobio. Taxonomy (NCBI): domain Eukaryota; kingdom Metazoa; phylum Chordata; class Actinopteri; order Perciformes; family Cottidae; genus Cottus; species Cottus gobio. Next base: position 21,806,917 of record CM042226.1, on the reverse strand, counting down.
GCCTAGATAACAGCCAAGGAAAGCATACCACATTTGAAAGGCTATTCATTAGTTTAATTAAAGATGATTCACAGCACTTGCTGCCATTACAAATAAATGTGGGTAACCTTTCATCCGGATTGTCCCGTTCAGATTGAAGATTTCTTTGACAAAGGAGACATCACCAGGAAGACCAGCCAAAACGTCCATAATGCAACTCAAAAGTGTCTCCTGGTTTTAGACTCAGGCAACATTCTTGGGTTTGAAAAGTAAAGCCAATTCTGAAGGGCCATGTACTTGTGCGTTATGTCTACTGACCAGCAGGGGGCGACTCTTCTGGTTGCAAAAAGAGGTCTAATTGTATAGAAGTCTAAGAGAAAATTACTCTGTTCTCACTTGATTTATTACCTCAGTAAACATTGCAATTATGAGTTTATGCTTTCAATCTCTAGTTTCAAGTCTTCATTTTATTTAGTAAATTATGGTCCATTAAGAGTAAAATAGACCATAAAGCAGGGTATGCTTTAAGGTGGTGCTACTTTATGATTGACAGGTTGCGACCATGGTGTTGAGAGTTGTCTGTGTTTCCAAAACCGTAGTCCACAAGCCAATGGGGGACGTCACATAGACTAAGTCTACCTCTTATATACAGCTGTTGGTAGAGCCTTCAAGCTCAGTAGAGGCCCACGTTTTAAACTCCAAGCCACCATATTGTAACTGTTAAACATTTATAGTCTGCCAGCTTCAGCCAAGATAATCATCAGTGTTTTGTTATTTTTGTCAGACTCTGTCAGAGCAATAGAAGCCTGTTTTCCTATTATTCAGCATGGTGAGTCAACTGAGTGTCTCTTTTAAAAAATAAAGAAATTTAATCGGGAAGCCATATTTTGCAGTGACAAAAATAGAACCACTATGTTTTTGGGAAACATGCCTGAGCAATGTCAAAACCAAATTCTGACAACAGTTTTCGTTTTAATTGTGATAATTACATGTGGAATTGCCGCACAGATTTCCCTGTCTATGTCTGGTCTTATCTCAATGTTCTCTGACAGGCCCTTTGAAATACACGATTAGTTAGTGCTCCTACGAATCAGACCCTCCCAATCCAGATAATAAGGAGCGCCTGCAGACACTGTGTCAGCGTCATAGATAACTCATTCCTGTTCCTGTCATCCATTCACTGACTTCATGTTAAAAGAAAGCAAGTAAATAATCTCAAAACGTTAGGACACAAAGTTTGTGAAATTACTAAAAGATTACATCAGCCACAAGTGACATATAATTCAATCTAATCAAATAATTATAATGGCGCTACTTACCATTATAATTATTTTTATTATATAGAATGTTTTAAAATGGTGATGTGCTTGCTTTCCGGTCATTATCTAATTAGTCTGACTCACTGGATGTAGACTGTGGGTATAAGCCAACCAATGTTTGGCAGTGTTTAGATTAGACGCGTTTCCATCAACTGGTAGTTTAGTCAAAACCTAAAAAGAAGTAGAGATTGTGAACCGGAAACAAAACCAGTCAGCTTGGCCATATACTGTATACAAGACAAAAAAAAGGGGGAAAGGAATGAATTTAAATTGGGCTTCAAGTTGCATTTGTCCTTTCATGTCAGCTCGTATCGGCCGTGTCTCATGCTGTCCTGAGACGTGGTCGATGTTAATACATGACCATTTATTCTCTATCTCGAGATTCTCTATCAGCTCAACTCTCTGTTTTTAGCAGTTTGAGGCCATATAGTGCAGCGGTTGTGTGAATACAGCCTGCACTATATAACTCCGGATTAGAGCTGCATTAATTATTTTTACGTGCGATGCCAAGTCTGGTCAGTGGAAGGGAAGACTGACCCGTTGAAAACAAATAACGTAAAGGCAAGTCAGCCTGCAGCCAAAATCAGCTTCTGTTTGCTCTTGGTGAATGATGGTGATCAACACACCACTGACATCCTAGTACCAACACTAAATCTGTCACCTACTCTTCATGCACACCACCTTCAGAAAGTATGCAGCGTTCGTGGCTTGTTCGGCACTTTGCAACCTCAAGTCATGCAAGAGATTGATGTCCGGAAAGCAGGTCTCAAACACAGCAAAATAAGAAAATACAGGCAGAGGGCCTTTGCAGATACAGGGAACCGTCACACACTTCTAGTCGGTCATGGGTGGTGATTGAAACAGTTGTTCCAGGTTTTATCATTTTTCACCAGACATTACAGCCACCCTAGTTGCAGCTTTCTATGGATGGCGGTTTCAGTCGCTCAGCCCCGCACTTTGATCCAGGCAGACTTGATTGGGTTATAGTTGGAAAATTGGGACCAGACAAGTCCACACACACCATAGGTATGGGGGTCAATTTCAAATCATATATATTATTTGTGTATATTATTACATGTAAAACGCTCATTGTGGAATGTTCTAATAAGACCAGCTGTGGGGTTCGTGGATCGAAAGCTCTGGTTGCAATCCACCAGACGCCAGGCCTCCTATTGAGCTGCCCGTTTCGTATGGCCGTCACTCACATTTTGTCCCCGCGGAAGGATTGTAGCCACAGCTTATGTTTGACAGCTACAAATTGATTGATTGGCACACATGCAGATACAATCAGTGTTGAATTCAGGTGCGTGGTGCGTTGTTTATGTTTTCATAATGGGTCAGGTAACGAGAGTCTATTTAAGGCCTGAAAATAGGAATAACATTATTATTACATATCCATTGAAAAATGGTTTACATTGCCGTTGACGTTTTCACAGTAAGCATATCTGCATGCTGATATTTGTATGTAGCACAAAGCGCTGCTGTGCCTTGACACGGCCTCACAGAACCGCCAGCATGCCTGTGGCTTCTTTTCATTCTGGTATTCAACTTAAATGAGTCCACAAGCTGCAACATGATAAAACACGAGTTGTATTATACTCTATCACTGTCATATAGTGATACAGTAACAGCACAGTAGTTTGAATGCACAACAGTAACACGAGAAGGAACTGCACTTGTATTCTTAGGTGGACCTTTCAGGACTCTTACTTTTTTTTCCAAAGCAAGCATAAAACTTGTGGCCATCAAGTGGAAAATCCTCAGTCACTATTCATGAGCTGCGTGAGCTCAGAATGACATTTTCAGAGGGTAATTGTGAGGTTTTGGAAGTGTTCCCGTCTGACATGTGGTTTGAAGTGGGGGTTGGACTGAAGCGGACCAGTCTCCGCTGGTCTGCTGAGTTGTGGTAATGGCTGCTAGAATACAGCTCGGATATCTTTGTATGGAGCGGGACTTCTCAAAATCAAGTAAATACTCAAAATCAAAGTCACTTCAACTACGCCTTGTGTTTTCATTATGATGATGATGATGATTTGTCATTATTTATTTGAACTTTGTTCAACACAGATCTCTTGAGAGTGCCCTGGCGAAATGAAATGATGGTTTCAGGGTTCACTGGCAGAGATATAACGCTGCTGAAATACAAGATGCTGCTTATTAGTGCAAAGCCCTGCACCCCTAGCCTGTCAATTATCACAATCCCTGAGATATACCTCGTGGAGAGCCGACCGAACACTTTACTGGGAGTATTGGGAGCATAGTTCACTCGCTAACTCTGCTACTCTGTCTCCTCGTGGGCCTGCTGGTGAGTGCGGCGAGGTTTAGCTGTCGAGGTTTGGTGCTGGTGGTTTGGTCCAACTGTGGTGTCTGACTCCCTGTCCTCTATCCGCAGTGAACGACGTGGAGGAGAGCGAGGGGCTGCCGTCGCTGGACAAACCCGGCTGGTACTCCCAGGGCAACTGGCCGCACCTCCACGAGCTGGTCAAGACCATGACGGGCAAGCCAGATCCCAAGGTAGGCCCACCACCTTGTCCTGCACAGAAACAGGAGCGAGCGGTCAGACCTTTGGTTGAGCAAACATCTGCGGCTCGCTTTGAGGTTGACTCCAACTTAGTTTTTTTTGGCAGAGGCCGAATAAGATGAGGGCCTCGTGATAAATCCGCTCTGGGAGATTCACACTAGTGTGATGGAAAGGAGGAACGTGGCTCTTGGCATGGCTGTCGACGGGGCTGCTGTGTGCCAGCACGCTGTGAGCCCACTGTTGAAACATCCACATAGTGCAGCCAACTCCCCTCATACCTCTCAGAAACAATGCTGTCCATTCTTAGAGACGGTTTCCACATAGATCAAAGAGCTCTTTTTTCTTTACCTCTCAGGCAAGGTAGAGAAATCAGCTTGATAAAAGGTAAATTACTTTTTAGAGTCGTTATGTTGAGAATAACATGAGGTAAGCATTATTCTTCTCATCATTCCTATCAGTTGTGATTAAACTGATCTGGGGCACCGGTCACAATGAAGCTCAATAGGGAAAGCTAGAAAGAAAATATTGATACATATTGACTATTGCAAAATTATATATTTTCCAATTTTTTTAATGGTTTACACACAAAGATCTGTAGCAGACAGGGGCTTAGATGCCATGATGTTGGATGTTACAGGGACTGTGAGAAATGCAAGATGGTGTGTTTATGCATTATGGTGTGTTCTATGAACAACACCAGTTCTCCTAAAATTGGTTTTTAAAAATCACAATACATCTTGCTTGCAGTAAATCACAATACATCCCAATATATTGAATCGTACCTCACATTTAATGATATTCGGCCCTAAAGGCAACACATTTTTTTACACAAATTTAGGGTTTCATGAAATTACCCAAAAGTGGGTGCCAATTTACGCTGGGATGCCAGAGGGTCGGGCCAAGGGCGCGACCAGATTCGTTCAGCTCTACTTTCTGGCTCTGTTCACATGTAATAAAAAGCAATACACATTTTTATTTCACGTTTTCGAGACGGGCCAAAAACAGAAGGTCAAAGAAATACACCCATCAAAACTTAAAAATTAAAAACACTCACTTAAAATGTGCCACAGCAGCTTTGTGAGATAATAGTTTCCATGTGCTTGTTGGGTTAGTAAAGCGGCATGTCTTCAGGCAAACGAGTGTCAGAAAAAGCAAGAGAGGAACAAATAACAGGAAAACCCGACAGCAATGTCATTTTGTCGCGCTCATAGACAAATGTAATAACTTAATCAGGTGAAGACAGGGCACGACACCACAGAGTGCAAATACAAGCACAAATAATGTTGTAGTCATTATACACACACACACACACACACACACACACACACAAAAAAGCTGAATCATATATGCCCCTCGGCAGTCTGAATTTGAGCCAGCCACAAAAGCTCACATTAGACAGTGTAGTGAAAGCTACTTGGCTGGTGGCTTCATGCGGGGCGATGAAGCTCGCTGTCCCACACTGGAATGCCTCGTCCGCAGGGATAATCTATCAAATGGTGCGGTGGTCTGGAGGGAGCTGAAGAGGAGTACTGTACCAAGCGCTTATGTGTGGGAAGAAGAAAAAAGAAATCCACTGTGAAGTGGTGTCACAGTTTCCAAAAGTTAAATGATCGAAGCTACTCACTTTGAAATGAAAACGAACAAGCGTGTTTGTTAAGACGAGACACACATTGTCGTGTGACAGCCCAAGGAAAAAAACAAAACCCCATAAAACTGACACATGGTAAACACTAACAATCCAGAAGAAAGTTTAGATGCAAACTGTGTTACTTTTGCTGTACGCGACTTTATGTTGGTGAACAGAAATATCATTATGAAAACTATCAAATCTGTTCGCTAAATTAATGTGATCACATTTGACCTGAGAGCATGTCGTCCTATTGGCTCAGACGGTGCAGTGGTGTCAGCAATAGTGTGGCTGCACATGTCATGGGAGAATGCACTGTGCATGCAGAGGGCTGTAATTTTACTGCTATTTGATATTAACAGATGATCTGCACATGTGATGGATGATACAGTGCACAGCCAGTACAAGGTATGATTTTTAGATTGAAGTTCATAGTAATTCATTTAAAAGGAGTCACTTTGTATTCTTGACAATAGTTCATCAATAGTTCATAGTAAATCTTAACATTTAGTCTGAGGGGCGAGTGGAAGTATATATATTATATTTTCCTTCTCGAGAACTGCCACTTATTTTGCAGGGAATGGAGGACTTTGAAATTCCGCTGCTGAAGTATTTTCACTTTGTCTTGGGACTGACCTGCTCTATGGTCTCAAACGACTTTATGAAGGACTTGCGGAAGTTCAAGTTAGTCCTTTCGCACTCATGTCAACCTGCGGTTCACCTGTTTGCATCTCAACGGACTTTGTTCTCACTGCAGTTGACTCTCGCTTGGAAGCGCAAGCGGTTGCGGGGCCGCTTCTTTTGTTCTGCAGCCGGGTGTGAGTAGAGTTTGAGTTAAACAAACTAAATGTTGGCTTGTGGAAGCGCCCTACGTCTGGGATACATTGCTAAGACGGGTGTAAGTTTCTCCACAGTCCAACAAAGATTTAGTAGTTTCTGAATATTACATTTTCTGATGAAATAACACATCAGAGATACCTTCATCCATTTCCAACCCATTTCCAACTCATGTTCGCTCCCATGCCAGGGGGTTTGACGCAGGTAACATTTCTGGTAATAGTGACGTTTGAAAACAGTATGAAGCTTGTGGTAGTAACCCGCTGGACTAAATAATGAAGGCGGAGCTGCATCATTCCGAGCCAAAGTTCAGCCAGCAGTGCTCGTCATCGTCCACATCCCTGGCTCCTCTCCCCCTCCTCCCGGCCCTCTGCTCAATGCCCCCTCTGTTCCCCAGCCATGTGGAGAAAGCTCCTTTGGAATTCAGTGTCAACCTGCACTTATAGCTGCTTTAAACACTCTCTGGGGTGACCTGAGGCGCTCTGTGTTTTCAATTCTCTCCACTTTCACCTGACAGGACTTCATGCAGGTGGGCTGAATAGAGCCATTCAATCCTCTCTCGGCACGGTGCTCAAAACTGATGGGGGTCACGGTGGAAGCTGGCGGGCCACAAGCGGGGAGATTCGGACCTGATACTGGGGGCTGTTCTGAGGTGTCTATGCTTTTTTTTTTAGTGGGGACAGAGGAGTTTGGATTCAGGGCTATCGCAATATAACGTGAAATTCCTTAAGCATGCCAATGAAAAAGGGGTCGATGTTTTGTTTAACGGGTTGAAGATTTTTTTGATAATTAAGTGCAGGATATTGCACTCTCCCAGTGAGTAGCTGTGGACAGTTGGACAGAGTTGGACAGTCGAGATAAATTAGTTATCCCCACAGTGGCACTGGGTCTGTCTAGCCAAGAAAAGGCCCTATTGCGTTTCTGTAAATCCTACTTGGTACACCAAGTCAAAGGATCTTAAAATTAGGACGAAATATCAACCTTTTGCTAATTTGGTCGGTAGATCATCCTTATCTCTGCCTGGTCTGATCTGCATTTAAAACATGTGTAATGATCTCATTCTGTTGGCAGAATCTTTCACAACTTAGAGGAATACAACCTTTCAGGCTGGAAAATGAGACTAAATGACCCCCCGCCCTCTCCCGCTCCTCTCCCTGTACCTCCAGGCCCCACAGAGTGTGCTGCACAATGGGCTCATTAAGGCCCGTCTGCATGCCTGCAGCTCTGTTTACCTGGGCCCGGCTCTGGCTTTAACTGCTACTCTGAGTGATGAGCTGATAAGGGAAGGCCCACGCTGCATATCATCTTAAAGCTGCAGTAGGCCGTTTCTGATAGCAAGAACCTTGATGAGCTACACCACTACCACTGAGACGTCCTCTGGAGTCCTTTTCTTTGACCCATTTCCTGTATAATAAACCAGAGGTTGGTCTGTCTTCACCAGCCGCTCATTTACATCAGCTCTTCCTAATCATCATATCGTTGGCGTTCAGACCGCATAAATGCAAGCCCCTCCTTTAATCTACAACACTTAGACCACAATGCAACGGCAAAGCAAATATGTGAAAGCGCACATTTCTGGTCGATGAGTGTGTAACGCCATGTTACTGCTGTTTACTCTGTGATTGTGATGGGATTTTGATCTTAAACCTGGCGCAAAGCTAGTTTCAGTTCCATGATCAGAGCCTGCTCTTATTGGGATCCAATCAGCCAGACCACATGCCGAGGGGGCTTGGCTCACGTTGTGTTCGGATCTTAGTGAGGTGTGGACATCATGTGGGCACAATCAGGACAATTTATCAAACTTAGATCTCTGTCCTCCCCACTTCCCCTACGGGAGTTCCTCTCCCAATGAGAGAAAAGGCTAATAGAGGAAGAAAACCGTGACTGGAGCCCAGCTGGGACCCATTGTCTGAGTCCTTTTGAGTTACTGATGATGAAAACCCAACATTTCCTGATTTTGCTGCTTAAAATATTAAAAGTAAAAATAACGGAGGACTTTCCTTTTGAAGACTGTACAGAAAAATGTGTTGACCACTGAATTAGCAAAGCTAAAATAGCTTTCATTGTGGAGCATTTACAAGAAATGAAAAGCCGCTTCGGCGCTGCTCCTTTAACCACGAAATACATCCGATCACTGTCCGATCAGCCAGCTCACACTAAAATGTAATACACACACACACACACACACACACACACACACACACACACACATACACAGAGCTCAGTGTGGTTCAGTCTAATGTAACTGTACCCATCCACAATGAGCCTCTTCTGTAACATGTGCCTCCGCGTTGAAATCCATGGTCTCTGTAAATATTTATCATAGTGATCCCATGACTCTGGCAGCAGCCCTGCCGAGCAATGAGAAGTGCAGGGGCTTTTTCTTTTTTTGAAGGGCCAGCTATGAGTCGTTCTGACTGGTAGAAATGTGATTCCGGCAGCCCCCTCCCGAAATGTACTCCCGAGGCAGACCCGATTAGCCTGTATGTTTGTTTACATGGGGAAGGGCCGGCCTCAGATGCAGGGCAGCTCCGTGAAGGGGAGGGGATGGGACGCAGCTACTGGAATGCCTCATGTGCATCCTCTTAATGGCCTTCTGACTCCTGCAGAGAGGTTTGAGTGTGGTTCCATCTCACACGCACGGACAGGCGTGATGGTTTCGCCCTGTTTGTGATGATGACTACAAAAGGGTTTGCATGATGCCTCTTGTGGGAGACTTTGAGTTCTTCAGTGTTATCAAGTTCTTCCGAGAGATATCAGGGAGTGATGAAGAACATTATTTTCATTTGAATGTAATCCCACACTGCTAGGTTTTGCACGCATTAGTGATACTAAATTGTCTGAGTATATACAGTTAGGTCCATAAATATTTGGACATTGACACATTTTTCATTATTTTGGCTCTGTACACCACAACAATGGAGTTGAAATGAAAAAATCAAGATGTGCTTTAAGTGCAGACTTTCAGCTTTAATTTGAGGGTATTTACATCCAAATCAGGTGAACGGTGTAGGAATTACAACACATTAAAATGTGGCCACCCTCTTTTTAAGGGACCAAAAGTAATTGGACAAATTAATATAATCATAAATCTAATTGTCACTTTTAATACTTTGTTGAAAATCCTTTGCAGTCAATGACAGCCTGAAGTCTGGATTCCATAGACATCACCAGACGCTGGGTTTCGTCCCTGGTGATGCTCTGCCAGGCCTCTACTGCAACCATCTTCAGTTCCTGCTGGTTCTTGGGGCATTTTCCCTTCAGTTTTGTCTTCAGCAAGTGAAATGCATGCTCAATTGGATTCAGGTCAGGTGATTGACTTGGCCATTGCAGAACATTCCACTTCTTTGCCTTAAAAAACTCCTTGGTTGCTTTCGCAGTATGCTTCGGGTCATTGTCCATCTGCACTGTGAAGCGCCGTCCAATGAGTTCTGAAGCATTTGGCTTAATATGAGCAGATAATATTGCCCGAAACACTTCCGAATTCATCCTGCTACTTTTGTCAGCAGTCACATCATCAATAAATACGAGGGAACCAGTTCCATTGGCAGCCATACATGCCCACGCCATATCACTACCTCCACCATGCTTCACTGGTGAGGTGGTATGCTTTGGATCATGAGCAGTTCCTTTCCTTCTCCATACTCTTCTCTTCCCATCATTCTGGTACAAGTTTATCTTCGTCTCATCTGTCCATAGGATGTTCTTCCAGAACTGTACAGGCTCTTTTAGATGTCTTTTGGCAAACTCTAATCTGGTCTTCCTGTTTTTGAGGCTCACCAATGGTTTACATCTTGTGGTGAACCCTCTGTATTTACTCTGGTGAAGTCTTCACTTGATTTTTGACTTTGACACAGATACACCTACCTCCTGGAGAGTGTTCTTGATCTGGCCAACTGTTGTGAAGGGGTTTTTCTTCACCAGGGAAATGATTCTTCTGTCATCCACCACAGTTGTCTTCTGTGGTCTTCCAGGTCTTTTGGTGTAGCTGAGCTCACCAGTGTGTTCTTTCTTCTTAAGAATGTACCAAACAGTTGATTTGGCCACACCTAATGTGTCTGCTATCTCTCTGATGGTTTTGTTTTGTTTTTTCAGCCTAATGATGGCTTGCTTCACTGATAGTGACAGCTCTTTGGACTTAATATTGAAAGTTGACCGCAACAGATTCCAAACACAAATACCACACCTGAAATGAACCCAAGACCCTTTTATCTACTCCTTGTAAATGAAATATCGAGGGAATTACACACACCTGACCTTGAAACAGCTGATCAGCCAATTGTCCAATTACTTTTGGTCCCTTAAAAAGAGGGTAGCCACATTTGAATTTGTTGTAATTCCTACACCGTTCACCTGATTTGGATGTAAATACCCTCAAATTAAAGCTGAAAGTCTGCACTTAAAGCACATCTTGATTTTTTCATTACAACTCCATTGTTGTGGTGTACAGAGCCAAAATAATGAAAAATATGTCAATGTCCAAATATTTATGGACCTAACTGTATATATATACATATATATATATATATATATATATATATATATATACATATATCACTGTGGTTGCATCACTATGAAATATATGGATTGGTGCAGCTTTTAGGAGGTAAAAAAAGAATGATCCTTTAATAGAACTGCAGGTGACGTAGTCGTAAATTAAAAAATGTAAAGTATTCTTTATCAACATAAATCTAAACTGCGTCCCAATTGTTTAGTATTCCTTTGAACTCGTCACTTACTATAATGCCCTCATATCCTGTGTTCCGAATATCAGCAGATTTCTGTGTCTCGTCATTTCAGCGTCCTCCACTCCTCATTCCATTTTCTAAAAAAGGGGATAGGAACAAAAGGTTGTTGAAATGGGATTTAAAGCTTTGAGCGGTCTTCATGTGTCTCAGTAAAGCTTGCCTTATCTTGCGTTTCTTTCCAGACGTGCAAGACAAAAGGGATGTGATGGTTGAAGAGGTTGTGATGAGTTTTGCAGACTCATCGTGTCTGGACTAGTTCACCCTTGGGGGTGGGGGACATAAGATATATGCCAGCTTGACTTTGACTGTTACTCGGATAAGACTTCTTCACCACAGCACCTAAAGCTGTGGAAAGTAAACAACCTGTCTCTTACCCCCTCTCCCCCTGCAGGTGGTGTATTTTGGAGATAGCATGAGGTCGGACATGTTCCCAGCCAGCAGCTTTGGGAAGTGGGAGACAGTGATGATCGTGGAGGAAATGGAGGGGGAGGGCGTCCCGAAGAGTGATGCGGCGATGTCCAACGAGGCCCAAGTGGAGCCGCTGGAGAAAAAGGGAAAGTTTGAGGTAAGTTGACTAAAGCAGCTGGTTCTGTTTTGCAGTGAGGTCTCTGCTGGAGGCTCCAGGCAACACCAGCCACTAACATGCCCCAATAAACAGTGAACTGTTTGCTCTTAAAATGAAAAAAGAAGATAACTCTCTCTAACGCATAGATTTTTAACTTTAAGTTGTAGTGAGTGCAGAATAGGTGGAGCTCTGTCACTGTGAATGAAGACAGCAGCCAGCGCTCACAGAGCAGAAGCAGACTTTAACCAGCAGGATGTTGTGACCATCACGGTCAAGCAGTGAGGAGAGTCGGCACATCTTCAGGAGCAGACTCTTCTTCTCTGCCAAAATACAGAAAGCTGTCTGAAGAAGAGCAAAGTCCCGATCACCCTGGATAGTAGTTAACTGCCCACATACACCATAAGCCTTTTTCAGCATGATCTCTGATTTTGTGCGGCCATAACGCTGTTTGCGCCGATTCCTGTCATTCATTGCATGCACTCACTCTGCATTTTGGAATGGCCGGGCGACGGCGTGAAGCGGTGCATTTTGTGTCAAGTTTGATCCCTCTCATCTGGGTCGGATTATATGTACGTCAGGGGGCTTTCTGCCTCAGCATGCTGAGAGAAATTCCCCGTGCTCAGAAATATCTCAACCCCCGACTTTGTTCCGTTTTCTGGGCCCTTCCTCAAATATCCAGTTCAGAAACGTATTCGTTACAGATTTCCATGACAGTGTGATGCATAATCTTCACGATGAATAATCCACCGAAATATGATACAACGGTTCCTGCTGACACTCGCTGATATTGTGCAAAGCAGGGATGTGTCGTTTTGGTTTGTGTGCTTTGGGTCTCGTCACATCCTTCTTTAAACACCACATCCTGTTGCCACAATAATCACCGCTCATCAACAGGTATAAAACGGATTCATTTTGAATGAGTGATTGCGGGTGACTCAAGGGAGGATTTCTCCGAAAATAATAATGATGATACATGCAGTAGAACCTCGAAGTTGCTTGGGTTAAAGCAGGTTTGAAGTCTCACCGTACTCCCCCGAGTCGGGGGGCTGAATTCTCACCTCCTTTTATCATGTCCGCACATGTCTGCAAATGTATCGCAACACAGTTACATAGTGAGTCTGTGCGTGGACTGTCTCAACAGGAGCAGGGAATGAAGTCGCCCTCCGATGTGTCCAAGCAGTGGGGCTCCTACTTCGTCGACGTGCACAGAAGCGGGGGAGGGGACGAGGAGAGCCAGAAACTGACCTGGTGCTGCCACAGCATCCACAAATACAGCACCATGGCCATCCCCAGTGTCGAGCACATAGCAGGTATGTGGCAATGGAAATTACAGAGAGTGTTGCAGATCAGATGTGGTTTGATGGAGATAGGAAAAGCACCAAAAAAAACACATGTTACAAATAATAATAATAACCGTAATAAGCATTCTAAACTTTTTTTAGAAGCACTTAACTCTAAACGCAGAGTTATAATGTAAAGATTTAAGAAAAAAGCATTTTAAATAAAGTATAAAATAGGAGACAGTAGAACTTATGTCAAAGTAAATCTAATACAAATCTAATAAAATCTAATAAACGTGGACAGTGACTTAGCTCAGTATATCTTCTCAGGTAGATTGTTCCTGAGTTTCAGGGCCCTGAGAGAAAAAGGCTTTGGCCTCCTGGTCCCTAGCTTGACTCCTGGGTGGCCAAGGGGCCACTGCTCGAGGATCTCCCATCGTGTGAAGGCTCAGATGGAGTTAACAGTTCAGCAGTGTAGCCGCGTCTGCTTATGAAAGGCCTCGAAAGGGAAGAAAAGTTTCACTCTAATGTTTTAATGTCGCGAAATATACATCCTGGTCAGATACAGGCCCAGGGCCAATAATATGGTTATCTGTTTTGTCTAAGTTTAAAATAAAGAACAGAATTTGCCATGACATCAACCTCCGATTAGAAACTGAGAGCAGATCATAAATACATAAAGGCTCCTCATTGTCATGAAACGGGGCAAAGCAGGAATAAAGGTTTTGCTCTCCCATAAGCCTGTGGTCTTCAATGCGGTTCAGTGAATTAAGGAGGGTTTGCAGTACACTGATGTTCCTCAGCCCTCTAAACATCGGGACACAAATCCAAACTCATGTCTTATTTTCTTTAACCAAGCGATGTGAATTTATTTGTCTGTTAATTTATTTGTGTTCCTGTAAACTGACAGGAAACTGATTAAGAATGAAACTCGTGGTGTAAAACACAAAAAGAAATCCAAACAATCCGCTGTTGGACTTTCTGCAGTTAAATATCTCTGTTCCCACATCAAACGCTCTCCCCGTCATTTCAACGCAGACAATTAACAATTATCGAAACGAGCACTTAACAGACTCAGATGTGGAGCCAAAATTAGAATTAACCACCTCATCTGCAGAGCAGTTCTGGAAAAATGGTACCAGTCTCCCATATAATGGTGACCTTTGGGGCTGTTTTTCATACTGGGCTTATTTGTTTGAGTCTGAACATGGAAAATAAAAACAAACCCAACCCTGTTTTTCTGCTTCGGTTCACCTTTGTGAGCTGTTGTTGCAATCGGTTTGCAAAGTTCCGGTGTTTACAGCAGTTCGCAGTTTGCCGCCATTTCTCTGTAATGGACACGAACGCTCCACAAGGGAGCTGCATTCGATGCACTTCAAAGCACTCCCACCTCTTATTCAAAATGCATGCATCGGTATGTTATTGGTGTCTGTGTCCTATGTGAAAACTACATGTCAACTTATTTGTCACTTAACCTTTATACTTAATGACACCTCTGTAGTTATTGTAACCCAGACCATAATCTTTTTTTTTTTTAAATGCGCAGGGACACTGATCGTTCGTGTGATCGTGGGAAATTTCTCGATAAATAACAAAATAACCTTTTGTAAGATGTGATGCAAACCGTGGTATGAGTATACGTGGACTCATTTTCTAAAGAGAATCTGGTGCTCTGAAACAGGGGCCACCAAAGTCAACACAAAATGAACGTTCGTACTAATAACTTAACAACATAGTTTTAATCTCAGAATGACCATAATGCTTTAGTTACATGTTAAAATGCAAAATATTACCCCAGCAAGGGTTCTGTTTTTATTGTGACTTCATCATCTGCTTTGCAGGCCTGTAATTTATGATTGTTTTATGTCAGAGTTGTCTCTTCAGAGACAAAAGATCAAACACGAATGAGTTCAACATTCTCTGGCCTGGGTGATTACTACCTGCTGTCTAGAACAAAGTGTGCCTTTCCACTGAATCATTACTCTTGAGCATTTGCTTTTGCTTTTTCAGCAGCATTAAACGTTCAGGCGGGCTACAGTTGACGTTCCCTATTTGACTTTGCTCTTTATAGATCTCCCTCTGGATTACAAGTTCCCCAGATTTTCTCCCGACAAGCCCTGCACCACTGGCTACTACCCCAGGCCCCCGGATTCTTTGCTGAAGAGGTGTGAGAGTCTGTCGTAAAAAAACAAGAAGGAAAAAAAGGAAAGAAGAAAAAAAATGGAAAAAGTTAAAAAAAAGAAGAAGAAAAAAAAGTCCTCCCTTACCCCTTTGCCTCAGGAGAGGAATGTGCCTCCATTTTTTGCCTGTAGTTTCCCACCTGACCCCGCCGCCATCTGTGGAGCACAGGAAGCATACACTCCTCACCCATTCAGAGAAACCATGTGAATGTAAGCCACAGTATCTCTGTAATAATGCCTACATATAAAACGTTGTTTCGTGGTTTCGTGTACCGTACACGTGGAAATAAGACAAAATAATGGCGTGTGTGTGTCTGCATACAGTAACAACAGGAATTGTAGTGTTTTTATTGTTTCATGAGGCCCTTATTATTTTCTGTGGTAGATTGTTTAAAAAAAAATCTTTCTTTGAACTTTTCCAAAATAAAGTGAACATTTTCAGTCTCTTTATCCCTAATGTGATTACCTCAAGAGAGTTCTCTACTTTAAGCAGTATCCAGATGGTCACGGTGTGTTTGTCCCTCAAAAGTCCTTTTGGAGTCATTGTGTCAGTATTTCTTGGTATCACAGTTATTGTGAGGTCCTCTTTTTTTAATAATATGGTTTTATTGTATGCATTTTAGTAACCTTAACATTAGGTCTGAGGTGTACTGTTTCACCTGTGTCAGTTTCGTAGAAGGTGTTAATCTTAATCAGGTCATTGTTGCCAAAGAACTGGCACAGTGCTGTCTTTTTCTGTTGGCTGTCTCAAAAAAACACAACTTTGGGAAACACTTAATAATAAGAATAATAAGAATAATAATAGTGGATGATGAAGACTATGCTAGATGTTCTCTGTTATTTCCTTTTTGGTGCAACGGTGACATGTGCTCTTTGGGTGATTGTGTAAAAACGTGGACTGCTTGTGCTTCATTCATATGCAGTACCAGATTGAGATATGCTTTGCCGACCTCTGAATGGATATTTTGTCGGTTTGCATAGACAAGTTGTGCCATAGTATTTAAGAAACACTCTGTGAACGTTTGCTCGTTTCTCTCCTCTCCCCCAAGATTGATTCCATACTCATCTCTGAGCATCCGGGAAGTGTTTAGCCTGGCTTAGCATTAAGACCGGACCACTTTTAACTCCAAAACGTGTTGCATCATTGGGTCTATTCTGATCAAGTCTGAATGTACTTCTCTTATTGTGAAAGCAAATTCTTACACACCAAGTTTGGGTAGGTTTTCTACGGTTCTGTTCTGTATTGGGCTTAAAATATCCATTACAATTGTGGTTTGAACCTGGCAGGGGAGGACATTCCAGGTGCTACATGTTGGCGCTGTAACTTTTTCTGACCAACAAGTCGTTATTTTATGAATAATCTGAACAAAGTCGTCAAACTGCTTTAACTTTGTCCATGAATTCCTCCATGTTACTTCTCATACATTCTTGTTTCAAAGAAATGTATTCCAGTTACATGCTTTTGTTCCTTGTCTGAACTGTAGATTTAATTTTGAATAAAAAGCCTCAGGCCTTCTGCCTACAATCACTGCACCTAGCTGCTGCTGGTCTCAGATGAGGTCTTTTTTTATTTTTTTTTTTTTTTTTTTTACATTGTTTTAACAGCTTGGTCTCACTTCCAGGGCGTCAAAAATCAACATTTGGGCAGCGGCCCGAGGCGTCTTGATAGTGTCTTGAACAATACAAACTTGAGGAGCTGACATAGTATTAAGAGCAAGAAAGTAATGGATGGTGGATGTGAAAAAAAAAGAAACACGCCAGACTCTTACTCAGGGGGCTGGCATTTATAAAAACCAAAAGATATGTTATTTTTCAGACATTGCCACTAAGCCACTGAAACACGTCACAACCGGCAGCCCACGTTACGTAACAGGCAAAGTTATTTTCAGCCAAACCATTTTTTTTTTAAAACCTTCACTAAGTAAATGCCAGTGTGTCACAATGTCAACCGCACGCTAACCCCCTCATTCAAGATTTGTCGCAAAAGGCGTGGCAAAACCTGACGAGTAGGGACGAGATAACGTTGCAGAGACAGGGACAAAATACAAAATGTATCTATATAACTAGTTTCTTAGAAGTACTTTTGATGGAGTCTGGGTAGCTTCTTGGCTAGCTGCTAGCTAGTGGGCTTTAGCCTTTGTGCTAAGCTGGGCTGAACATCCCGGACCAATCTTAATGGTAAACACATGGAGACGACATTGGTTTCCATCTTCTCATCTGATCAAACTAAAGCATTTTAAAAAATCGTCCTTTTTGGATGACTGTCATCTCACAAGGGAGGAGAAAATATTTTGACAATAAGCAGCATATAGCTGTCATGTGCGTGAGAGATTGGTCATCCAAAGGGAAATTGTACTTTTGCTGTGTGTGCAGGTTGGTTTATGGATACACCTGTGGTGATTGTACTCTTCTTTTCTCATCCAACTTGGAAAAAAAGACATGCACATTTGCCTTATGTTGGATTTATTTGTGGTCTTAAGTTGATGAAGTGCATTGTCGATGAAATAAAATGTTCTACAATTTTCTTACACAGGCATTTTTCTCTTTTTTAAGTTTGCTTTGCAACCAAACACCTCGTTCTGCACACGCATACAAATCTACAGGTACACATGGAGCCGTGTTTGAGACAAGACTCAGTTAACGCTCATCTAGGACAACGGCTAATTTGTTTAAATGGGAAGCAAAGTAACAATGTTTTGTATATATTTAGAATTTCAAGCAGCTCTGCAGTCCTCTGCAGTACTTATTCAAGGAAAAGCTAAGACCTGCAGAGTCAAAGCCCTGTCTCCCTTCTTCATGTATGTTTTCCCATCAACATTTCACACCTGTCAATCAATCGCAATAATAACGTATATTTTTTGTTAATGTAATTACTGGGGGGGGAAAGCAAAAACTACTTATCTTCTCCCGAGGATGTCCAACTGAAACATCAGTGCATTATTTAATCATAAACTTAGAGTGAAGTTACATTTACGAGGTTTGTGTGCTACAAGGTGGAATACATCCCATTTTCATGTTATTAGCTACACATAGCTCAAATAATAGAGCCTAATACAAACCACAGAATGACCATGACGTTGAATCAACACAACACTGAAACAGTTTAAACGGGAACCAAACATAATATTCATGAATGGAGGATATACTGCAAGGCTGTTGTATAAGACTGCTTTAACTTTAGCGAGGTGTACCTAATAAACTGGCAGCTGAGTTCATATCCAATGGGATCCTGAACAGAATGAGGGATTAGTGAGGATCTCATGTACAAACCAGTACTTTTTTTTAAAACTCCAATATTACACTGTATCCGGTCAGCGATAGATAGATGGATAGATTGATGGATGGATGGATAGATATACTTTATTCATCCCCAGGGGGAGATTTGTTTGTAGCAGCAGTATTCCTTCCCTGTTAACCTAGCTAAGTGGGAGGAGGGCAACGGCCACTTATTTCATTAGGTCCCCTTTAAGTCTCTCTCTCCCTTGCCGCCCCTCCTCACTCACTCACTCCCTCCCGCACTCGTACACTCGTTCCCTCCCATCCTCCCCTCTCCAACTCCCTCTCGTCCCTGAAGCAAACTTTTCAACCGTATCGATAATCTCTCTCGAACCACCGCTGTGACGAGAAGAAATGCCCATCGTGACGAGGGGGAGACGGATTTGCGAGCACCGCTTCTGACAGGTAAAGTAAACGGCTTTCTCTCTTTTCTTTTCATTTTTATACTTCACTGCTACCAAGTTTGTTCGTGGTCGATGCGAACAAGGCTACTTTTGTGCGTGGATTTGGGATTATCGATACCATCGATAACTGATATTGGGCTGCTGTAGGCTATTCCCTTCCCACGGTTTGGTGGAGGGGCTTTTTTATTTATTTAAATACCGTTAGTACAGACTAACTCACCCGCAGTTACATGATATACTCTTTTTTTAATAAAACGGAAAGACTCAATGAAGGAAAAGTTCGCATAAAGTTAATATGAGGTCTATGAAGGGAGGAATGGTTTTTATGAGTGCAGCCTATAACCAGCACACTTTCTGGTGGTTGACAATGAAACCTCTGCTGCTTCTTCTTTCTTTTTTTTTAACCTTCTTACAACTGTGGAACAATGGGCGATAGAAATGAATGAGTCATAACTACTTCCCTCGTTTGAACAGCACTTAATTGTTTGAAATCCGAGGTAGCCTGAATGCCTGAGGCGGTGCTAATCTACATTTAAATATGTATTGCTTTTGCCCTATTCATTTTACAGTGACAACACAACACAATTTCGTTGTCTTTTTGCCTCCTGTCTAATAATCCCCTCATTGATTAAAGGAGAATATACTATAAGATTATCACAGCAAAATTAGAACTCCGTGCTGCCATTCATGAAATGACTCAAGTGCAATGGGATGAGTAATGTGAGACTCTTAAAAGCAGGGCCACAGCTAAATGTAAAGGACCCCGAGGTCATGTACTGTACTGTGTGGTGGTTTTCTGAGTCTTGAGAGTTTTTTTTTTTTTTACAATTAAAAACCTAAATGGCATGTATTTTCCTGGCTGGTTCTGGTTGGGTTAGATGTATTTAATATACTTCTAATGTTCTAATGTCTTAATGTCTGTCCTCATCCTCCGCTTTGATGCTTGACACGTTTCGATACTCTCAGTGCTGCAGACACATGGCAGTCGGTGCAGTACAGAGGTTTGGTACTCAGCCCTCATTAAGGCCCTACTGTAGCACTTCTCCATTCTAGTTGTATTCCTGGCATTTTGCAGATGGCTTTGAAACAACACTTTGACTTGTGTTTTGAAACATAACAATTTTTGAATTTTTTGTTTCATTGTAGCGCTGAAACAATTCTTTTTTTTCATTTTCCACTTATTGATAAAAAAAATTCTCAATGTAATTAATTAACCAATCACTATCTATACAGTGTCAGAAAATATGGAGAAAACAAACAAACACAAGAGCCATTCCCAGGGCATGTCTTTAAATGTCTCGTTTTGGTGGATCCAAAACAGTCTGAAACCCAAATATATATATATCAATTTACAATGATATGAAACAGATCTTGACATTTGATAAGCTAGAACGTGCATATATAAATGTTCTTTTGTTATGGCATCATTTCATTTCCGGAAATTATAATTAAACGTTTGGGTGAATTAATGAAATATGATAATACGGGTCTCGGTGTAAAGACCTACTAATGATAAACTTGTTTTGAATAGCACATATCTTAACAACATACCTACCAAAATTGGATCCTTTGAGTAAAGTCGCCCAAAGCAAGTAAGTCTGACATCAGTCTAATTCAGGCTTACAGGCATCCTCAGTAAAAATAGATCCTTGACTGCTGACAGTTGCAGCTCCAGTCTGATGAATTAGTCCGGACTTGTCTTCATGGCTCCGTCTCAGCTGCAGGTCCACCATCCTCGTTGTTCACCACAGAGGAATGTAAAATGTGTCAGATGTCAAAAATGAAATTCAGGACAGGCAGCTTTTTTATATATGTATGAAAATTGAGCTTTCCTTGTTTATTAAAAAGAAACAGAAAACACATGAACACCCCGGACGGCTCGCTGCATTCGAATGGACCCCAGTCTAGACGTTGTTGAAAACACTACCAAAGGGTTTTCCAGCCGGCCTTTGCCAAGAGCTCCACTAAGGTCATGGAATTTACTCTCATGTTCAGAGCAGAGACGACGGGCCAACTCTTGTCTTTCTGTAGAGCAAAGCAACTCAGTTTAGGGGTTGTAGAGTAATGTTACTGCAGTAATGGGCCCTTTATGACCTCCAGGCCTGCTCGTCTCGCCATCTGGGTGTGCATGGCTAGACTTGTCTGACCAGCTCAGAAATCAAACCCGGGAAGTGAATTTGAGGTAACACAGCGGGCAGAGGTGTAATATGATATCGGGATTTGGCTGTTATGTAGAAGTGAAGATTGTATGGCAGGAGGGTATCATTTTTATTTTGGGGAATTTTAGAGAATTAAGAATATGAAAACTGTAGGTCTAAGTTGTAGGGCCAATGGCTCCTACGTCATCGGACAGTAGGGTTTTCAGTTCTAGTCTCCATTACTATGGAAAGCCTACATCATCAGGAATACAGCTGTATCTAATTATTCAAGGAATGCAGGGTTTTTGTAAGAAAAGACCGTGCAGAATATGGGCTGTCTTTCTCTAATCCTCCTCTTCCCACCACTGTTCCCTCTCAGCTGAGCTCCTTCGGCGATGCCACAGTCCCCTGTCTGATGAGACGATGAGAACCTACACCCGCGGGGCCCCCACAGTCTTCTTCATAAGTCTGCTGTGGCCCCTGCTTGCCCCGGTGGCGGCGGCGGCAGCAGAGGAAGTGGACCCCGGCGTAGGAATCCCCTTCATGGGGGGAAACTACAATGGTCACCCCATGCTGTACTTCGACCGGGGGGATGTGGAGGAGCTGCAGTATGCTGCGGCAGGGACTCATCGGGACATGGCGAAGAGGATCCGCAAGGCTGGTGAAACCATGCTGGAGAACCCGGAGATGTACCTGCCACCCTGGAGCCCCACGGAGTTCAGCGCCCGCTGGAACGAGGTGTACGGAAACAACCTGGGTGTGCTGTCCATGTTCTGCGTGCTGTACCCACACAGGGCGGGGGCCCTCGACCTGGCCAAGGACTACATGGAGAGGATGGCGGCTCAGCCTAGTTGGTAGATTTTCTGTCTTTTTATTATTTTATTTACTGTCGTTACGAGAGCCTGTTTATTGTTGAGTATTGCGCATGAGAAATGTGAGCCGCCCTCCTCTTATCATTGGCTGCTGTTCTTTTTACAGAGACAAAAAGGTGTCTGTTCAGAGCTTACAGATGGTACCTGATAGCTGTTTCCACCCCCTTGTGTGTATCAACCGGGTATTAATGCTGAGTCCTCCTGCTCAGAGGATTTCTGGTCGGCTCCGTCTCAGGAGTCTTCTCTTTTTCCTCTGTGGGCAGAGCTCTGGTAAAGATAAGTTTGTGCTCCAGAAAATATGTTTAGCAGCTGTTTGCCGAACATGAAAGGAAATGAAATGTTCAGATGTGAGCTGAATAGCCCACTCTAGGGACCTGTGCAGAGGTTGAAGCTCAGAGTTCAGGTGACCAGACAGTTGACACCACTCTGCTCAGATTGTCAAAGTTATGTAAACCAGGATTCAAACAGATACATGAAAAAATGTATAAAATAACGATATTTAGCTCAGTTGTCAGGAAAAGAAATTGTGTTTTTACGTTTCTGCAAACGAAGGATATGTTGACGTTTCTGCATTTGGTAACAGCAATACATTTAGTATGGGTTATTGAAAGTTACGTGGTATAATCCTCCCTGTAAATAATAAGCAGTATAAGAAGCGAGAAAGCCAAGTGGGTGGTGTGGACGGGTAAAACAAACAAAATGCAAACACAAGACTTTCACCCGGGAGTCCATTGAGTGAAACCAAAAGTAAACATTGACTTTACGCTTGCTACACAACATTGTTACGCTTGTTACGTAACGTTACACATGACGTCTGATTGAGTGCATTCATAATTTATGGTTGTCACGTTACGTTTTTACCTTGTTACCTCTTTTAACACAAACCATCATCGTTTTTCTTCCCGATCGTTTTGGATTGGAAGCGGCAACATTCAATGTTTCCTGTGGTTTGCAAAAATGTATAATGGCAAAAAAACAATTTTGGCTACTGGGTTGTTGAATTTCTTGGAAGGGATCATTGCCATGCTGAGCTCAAATGAGCTGAAATCACCCAGTAATAAAGACATTTTTTTTTAAAAGAAGCAAGTTTAAGATTAAAGAAAGAATAAACTGATTTAAGGTAATCGGTAAACCAGTGGTGATAATTTCACCACAAACCAATTCCCACACATAAACTCTGGGCTTTTAGCTCATGCAAAAAAAAAGAGAAGCATCTTTGCCATACTGCACACTGTGAGAAGTACAACCAACAAGTCAGCTGAATTCATCCATTCAGCCAAATTTGAACAATCCTCCGGCTTCTCAGAGTCAGCCATGGCTGAACGGCATGCAGTCATCGGCCGTCGATGGTGCTTCCTCATTCCCTAACAATCTATCCAGTGTGTTCAATGGACATTAGTTCTGCCTTCAAGTGCAAAGTTGCCCAAGAAGTGGATTACATCCTTTCACTGCTCCCCAGCTCTCTATGGCTTTTATTTCAAAGACTATAGCAATGGTCTCAGAAAAGGTTGCATCCAGTGTCGGGGTCCATGGTAACCGTCTACTGTTCATTCACATAAGCTCACATAATTAGTGCTAACCAGCTAGCTACTGGGATTTGTAAAAATAAACTATTCCTCCAAACTTCAGTTTGATTTTGTGCAAATATGTGCAAAAGTCATGTGTAGTTACCATTAATTACCGAAGGGCTTCTCTCCCTGAGATGAACGTTGCCTAGTCAATCGTCTCAGGAGTCCTCACATATCTAGGAAAATGTCTCGCCACAATTTTTAAACAGGATTATATGAATGAGTCAACGACATATTCAAGGTTATTTCCTTAATTTAGTGACACAATACCAGTGGTTTGAGAAACAAATATTACATTACATTTCATTTAGCTGATGCTTTTATCCAAAGCGACTTACATGCTATACAGTAGACCGTAGACACAGCAACGGTGAGCAATTAGGGTTAAGTGTCTTGCTCATGGACACAACGACATGGACTACCGGAGCCTGGGATCAAACCACCGACCTTCTGATTGAAAGACAGACCTGCTAACCACTGAGCCACAGTGTTTTAGTAATAGTGTTAATCTGAGTCTTCATAGGTCAATACATCTGTAGTTGTAAGACGTGTCGTACTACATGTCTACATGCATCTTTTGTAGTGTGACTACTCTATTCCAACAGTTCTACTGCCTCAAGACAAACATTGTTACCCACCTAAATCCTGATTGCAATAGTTTGTTTGTTATCAAAGTTTCTATAGTTTAATCCTTTTCATTTTGGTGCATGGCTGCTGTGTTGCCTCCAGTCGTTGAATGTGTGGAGGGGTATTTGCTCTGTGGCTCATTTCTAAGAGGGTTAGGTTCTGTGGTGTTATTGTAATTTGCAGGACATTTTTCACAATATCGGTACGTGTGCCGCGGTGCAGAAAGGAGAAGCCACCGAGCATGTGTTTTCACAACTTAAGAACGCGCTGTGAGTTTTCTCCTTGGCCGCACTTTTAGAATGGTCACTGAACCTCTGAAGCCTTGCACAGAGCGGCTCCAGGAATCAGTCAGCTGTGGTATTCATGACCTTCAATTATGTCTCCGAACAACTCCATGAACCATGTTGGGCTGGGGAACTTAGTGGCACTTAGTGGCATACTGGTGTGCCTGCTTCCTCTTTTTTCTTGTTTCTTTATACACAGTCTGTCCAAACATACAGAAGTGTGATTTTGTGTTCTTTGACGTGATTTAATACACAGTCCACCTGTGACTTGGCATCCATTTTCTAATTGCATTCCTTCTTGCCATACGGGCAAATTGCAGCATAAAGAAGCAACCCATTTGGGGTTAATTTGCATGAGTAGACAGGAAGTGGTTTTCAAATAAACCTCAGCTGCCACTTAACATGTGGAAGCAATGTATTAACAACATCAAGTGGATGGACCAGTCTATACTTTCTTTGCCAGTTAATGCTTTAAACCTTTGGGTTTTTGAAAACTTCAACAACTCTCTAAAATTATAATTCCTGCACTCCAATTATTAACTTGTGCTCTTGAAGTAAAGGAACATGATATTAAAGGGATTTAATTTTTTGACACGTGTGCTGTTCAAAATGTTAAAACAAATTGAATTACAAATATTATGATATATCCCCATTCTAGATATATAAAAAAGGTTTCAGTTGTATAGATTGTCTGATGAGTGTCACTCTTTATTTTACACTATGTTAGCGTTAACAACTAGGGGAGAACAGCTGTGTTTTGGTTTTGAGATGCAGACCAGACCCCATCTGAGTGTGGTCTGAGCGAGCGCATTTTAATGTGTTCACAGCTGTACTTATATGTGTCCATATGTACTTATAAGCTGTTCTTATATGTGATCGGATCACCCAGGCCACATGTCAACGCCAGCTCTGAACACAACCTTAGATTTGATTCACTCAGTCCACTTGTGGCAATTTAAAATACAGCACCAGGTTTCATCCCCACATCTGAGGTTCCTTTCTTTTAACCAAAGTGTGCAGACTGATTACACAACACCTTTCGCTCTTTTACAACATCAACACTTAAGCACCCTTAAAACCCACAGGAGTCAGCATTCTCAGATCCCAGAGCCCCGTTAACCAGGAGAGAATTTGCACACACTACACTTTTAATGTCTTTTTATTGGTGAGCAATGGTGCAGCACTTGTGGTGCACGCTGCTACTTAGCATCTTTATTTTTGCTTTCAAAGGGAATATATGTTTTATAGCTGTGGTAAGGATAATTAAAAAGGCTTTGCAAAGAAAAAGGCCTTTTTGTTCATGACGAACATTTTCCAGGACTTAACTTTTAAAGGGTGAAAATTTGACACCTGATTACCGTTGAATGTTTATTTTCCATGTGCTCCACATATGTTTAAGGCCTTGCCTTGAGCCTCACGTGGGTGTTTGTGTTGCAGGTTGGTTAAAGATGCTCCC
The DNA here is from genome assembly GCA_023566465.1 of Cottus gobio. Classification (NCBI taxonomy): domain Eukaryota; kingdom Metazoa; phylum Chordata; class Actinopteri; order Perciformes; family Cottidae; genus Cottus; species Cottus gobio. The sequence goes on along the minus strand of CM042226.1, from coordinate 21,781,236 downwards.
TGGGATGAAGTTCCTTTGGCGCATTCTTTGGTCGGGTTCGCCACCGCTTACGACTTCCTGTACGAGTACCTGAACAAGGGCCAACAGGAGCGGTTCCTCCAGGTGATCGGCAACGCGTCACGTCTGATGTACGAGAAGTCATACGTCCGAGGCTGGGGCTTCCAGTACCTGCACAACCACCAGCCCACCAACTGTGTGGCGCTGCTCACAGGAAGCCTGGTTTACATGACCCAAGGTTAGTGGATACGCATTCATGCCTTTGAAGTTTGATTGTATAGAGGTCTATTAGAAATGGACTCTACTTCTCACTTGATGTATTAAGTAAACATTGTAACCATGAGTGCATTCTAAATCTCTAGTTTCAAGTTTTCTGCAATACAGCATGATGTTCATTAAATTGTGGTTCCATTTAGAGTGAAGTACATTTTTGTTTGCCTAAAAATGAGTTAATTCAGCGTTAGGTTGTACTTAGCTCCACCCTCTCGTGTCACTTCTGGCAGTTTACTTTTATTTTCCTTTATATATTTTATCAATTAATGTATGTATGTGTATAATGTATAACCCTTTCACTCAGCAAGGGAGCTCATTCCAGCTCTGTGTGGGAGCTTTAGTGGTTAGAAACTCAGCATTAAGAGGCTTCAGCTCAACTAAAGGAATTCAATTAGTCTGTTTTTTACTGTGGAGGTTTAGTCTCAAGCTCTTAAGGCTGATTCAGAGGATTTCAACCCTACTTTTTTTGTATTCCTCGGCGACGGTCATAGCCAGTGGCATAGTGTTTTTTGAGTTGTCTGTCAGACAGACCAGCCGACGGATATCTCAGAAGCACCTGGTGGGAATCCACTGTGACCTCACAAAATACCTTTTGTTTTTGCCAGATCTTAAGAATTCATAGGGCAATTAAGACAATGAAGTGAATACATAAGAAAATACAACTTGACTGGTTGGCGGAGGCATACAGCTGCGGGGCGATAATACTAGTTTGACATAGAACACCAGATATTGTGACATTAAATATTGGTTGATAATATTAGCTCACAGAAGTAAATATTTTGTTTTAGAAATACTCATTCCACTGAACCTCCAAGAGGCTTTCTCTGTTGCCAATACTTCTCAGTGAATCAGTTAAGGTCAGTTAAGGTTCGTAGGGCTGTAACTGATTTATTATATATATATATATATATATATATATATATATATATATATATACTGTACATGTGTGCACATGTAATTGTACGACGAGAAATGTTTGAATTTTGTGTGCTGTATTATTCCTTTGTTTTCTGTGTGCAATTAAAGCAATGAGAGTAACGACTGAATCAGAGGCAATGCACAGTTAGTTTAGTGATATCCTCGTAGTTTTGGCCGGTCTTGAATTGAATGCAGAGTCTGAGAAGGAGACGAGGACGAGTACTGCAACACTGCTTGTAGCCTACATGTAGGGCGTGACTGCTGGTCTTTGTGATATATATGTGTGTATATATATGTGTATATATATATATGTGTGTGTGTGTGTGTGTGTGTGTGTGTATATATATGTATATGTGTATAGATATGTGTATATGTGTATACATATGTATATGTGTGTGTGTGTGTATATATATATATATATATATATATATAAAATGCTACAAGCCATGTCTTGTCATTGGGGAGACTTGCAAACCTCAGTCTGCTTGTGAGAGAAACTTTGCCTGGAATTTCAGTGTCGTCAGCCTGAGGTCAGCTGTCGTCGCTGCACTTAATTCTTGTGTAATTGTTCTCCTGTTGAGATTCTCAACAGGACTCTGCAGCACTCCCTTTGTGAGACCTGACACAATTATTCACCGCTGAACGTGTCTCTTCACCACAATATCCTGCACCAAATATTTTGAGTAGCAGGCGGCAGAGAAAAGCCATCAGGAGGTAACCCGCCTGCAATGCTTTGCCCCCAGGGATTATGATTCCTGGCATAAAAGATCCCAGTCCTGAAGTGAACTAAATGACAGCTGGCTTACAGAGAACCGCTGAGGTCACAGTGGTTTTATATGAGGATTTTTTTTTTTGTCGAGGACAACAACAGGCGCAAACCTCAGTGAACACGGACCTCTACTCGCTTCATTACGTTTTGTGTTGAGCTGAGGAAAAAGTGAGTTTTCTTGCCCGTCTTACCCAGGGAAGGGCTTGTGCTCAGCCACTGCTCAGTTTATTACGAGTTTTATTTTGCTTAAAGTGGGGCTTTACAGCACACCTCATGTGGAGATGATGATATTGTCATACAGGGGTGAGAAAATTGCTTCTTAAAAGTTTGCTGGCACATGATGCACTTGCCACGATTTCTCTTTTTAGCTGCGTCTTATAACACAGTCTCACTCAAGTGTCTTGCCTAACACTGTGCAGAGGCCCGACTGCATTCCATTAGCATATATGCATCATTCATTTCCTGTGCAAAGGGATGACATTACGTCCAAATATTATTGTGCTAAAATTCCTGAGAATAAATAGAAAGTTTCCAATAAGCACTACCGGGAGAGAAGAACAAAGTCTTGTCTTCTTCATTGGTTAACGGACACAATCTTTCAGACGATTGTTATTTTACTTTGTCATTTGTTTTCAATCTCTAAAATAACATATTCTTCCCGTGATCAGCCGCTCACTGAAATTAGAAATACGCATGCATGTGTTTGGTTCTTGGGCTGTGTGGACAGACTGATAAACACAGAAGACGGCAGCAGCTCATTCCAGATGCAGGTTCACCCGTGGGGAAGCCAAACTCCCCTCCCCTCCCCTCCCCTCCCCTCCCCTCCCCGTCACACAGTCTTCCCTCTAGTTGTCCACGAAGCTATGTCTGCCAGAGTGATATTCACTGGGGCTGCCGTGAGCTTCGGAGCTTATCAGGAAACCGCTTGGCATCCTGTTAAGACTTTTGAAAAGTCGAGTAAAGACACTGTAATGTCAAGCCCGCTTGTTCCACATCCTTATTAAATTGTCACCCAAACTATCCTTTTTTATCTCCGTCCAATGGGGAGCAGCACTTTGCCTCAATAGCAGCTCTTTCAACGCTGCTTCCCCAAAAAACTCCTTTCTCCCTCCCTTTCCTCTGTTCCTGCTTTTAATAGAAAGCAAGACTACGTGCCTATACACCACATGAATGCACCTCCCCCGCAATTGAGCCGTCAGTTCTCTGGAAAACATCGTCCTTCATTACCCACTGTCCCGCCCCTAATGTGAAATGGATCGTAAAACAAAAATAACACACTCCCTGGTCGGTGGGAGTACAAGATCCTTGCATTTGCACACCAACCCACACACATGTGATGAGGAGCAGAGAGCAATGTCCAAGAGCGTTGTTGGAAAATAACAAATCCCTTGACCGTTCACATTCTTCTGGACATAATGTGTGCTGAGGTAGGGATCTGTGGGTGTCCAGACCCAGCTGCTGGCTAACAGCATGGGAGACAGTCGGGCATAAGCCCTCAGCCTGACAGCAGCAGTATCCCCTCTGCTAGACATTAGGCCAACCAGCCTCATTATTAGATAGTGGGAAAACACCGCATGCGTGTGATGCAGTTCGCCTGGTATGTGTTTGCCCTTTTAATGTGGGTGAGCGTGATGACCCTCTCTTTTTATTTCTGTTTTTTGTTGATGTCCTTGATATTCCAGTAATCGCTGTGTTGTAGTTGTTTTGTAGTGTCCTCGTTTGCCTTGGACTTTGTTTTGGATGACATTGGAGTTTCAGGACACTTTGTTTGGTCATATATTTATCTGACATGCTCCTGATGTAACAGCTGGAAATCTACAATGCGTAACTGTCTGTGTGGCAGAAGGTTTTAATCTCTTTTAATGTCTACTTAACACGCAGGTTCTGTAGTTCCCGTCAGCTCTTTGTGGAAGTAAAGGGCTAATTCTAAGGAAAATAAAACACAGTGATTATAATGGTACAGCATCTTACCCAACACTGCTGTATTGTCAAGTTAGCCCCAAAAAAACCTGAAGCCATCAGACAAATATCTTCTATTTTCAAATTGTTCCTGTGCCTTAAGGAGCCCACGGAAAAGGAATTATGATTTAGTTTTTTTTAACCAGATTGTTTCGCAGACACCGACAAATTGTGTTCACTATTCCTGTAAAGCTGTCATAAGGATTTAATTTACTATTGTGTTTTTGCTTTTGAGGAAAGTACTGAAGGGTCTCAAGCTGCTGAGCTGCTTATGGAGGGTGGCCCTGGACTGTCTGAACGCTGGTTATGCTCTGTTTGTGTAAATATGGTCTTTGTGCGTGCCAAGTTCCTGTTTGATGGTAAATACCTGCTCTGTGTAGACCGACCGTCCCCAAACCAAACACCGTTGGGGACGGCTCCAGTGGGCGGACTCGGCCGGCTGGGTGGATGCTGGCCAGTTACCGCCGATGGCCCCGGGATTCCTCCATGAACTGAGGCTGGAGTGTTCATGTGGTCGCCTGTTCTCATAGTAAAGCCTATGTGTGTGATCCAGTAGTGAGCGAGAGAGTATACATGGGTCTAGTGTGCCATGATGGTGTCATGCTTTCCATAGCCGCAGGTAAATGTTGTGTGTGTGTGTGTGGGAGGTTTCTTTAGGTAAGAGACTTAAGAAGCTGTTTTTGAATTCATTCCATCAGTGACATAACACACACACACACACACAGAGAGGATTACTGCGCTCCCATTTTGGAGAAAACCATAAAAATCGATGATAATGTATATGTTGTATAATACCTTTCTGCAGTTTGTCTGATTGTAAGCCAGGGCAATTCTGATTAGGTTTTTCAGTGTGAAAATATGTATGATGTAAAAAACGCTCCCTGTATCAGATTAAATACATCTACGTAGAGACAATGTAGTTCCTCTTTGTGCCATATCCTTTTTGTATAATTTTTGTAAGTGATAAACAGAACCAAAACATGTGAGAATAGTATGTCTAAAGCTGCACTTAAAATGAGCAAAGTGCAATTGTAAAAACCATACTTTCAAAAACCATATCAAATAAGTGGATCTTTAAGTATCTGCCATATCAGAGGATGCTAAAGATGCCAAGCATTTTCCTTCTGAACAAATAGGATGTCTAGATAAGATATTCCTGTGGTTAGTTACACAACCAAAACACTATGATGGGTTTTTGGGAAAATATTTGTCAGCTGTCCGATGCATTCACTATTCCAGTATATTGGCAGAAACGGACCAAAAGCAAGATCTAAAAGCATTCTAACACTGTATTTAACCTGTGAAACTTCCTGTGTTCCAGGTTACCTGCAGGAGGCCTACCTGTGGACCAAGCAGGTCCTGTCCATCATGGAGAAGTCCATGGTCCTCCTGCAGGATGTGACGGATGGCTCCCTGTATGAAGGAGTGGCCTATGGGACTTACACCACCCGCTCTCTGTTCCAGTACATGTTCCTGGTGCAGCGCCACTTCGCCATCAGTCACTTCAACCACCCCTGGCTCCTCAAACACTTCGCCTTTCTGTACAGGACTATACTGCCGGGTAACTGCCACTTCACCTGCTGTGGCCAGTACTGTTGTTTTTGCAATTTAGCTGCACAAGAATGCTTTATCCCAGAAGTTGGATATATTAGGTTCGACGTAAAGGAATCACCATAGGCCAGCCGCCCCATTGGAGAGTAACTCCTCTGAGCTGATATGGGGGTATGCATGCGTGTACTTTTTACCTTCCTGATGCATTTGCGAAGCTGAGCTGAGACCTGCAGGGATACACAGTGTCTTGGGAGGTTTGTCTGTCTGAAGGTCAGGGGGAGGGCAGCAGTGGGGGAGGGGCCCCCCAGGTCAGGCTCGGACATTTGGCAGCCCCCTGCCAACTGTTTTTTGTTTTGTGGCGAGCAGCACCGCTGCACCTCTAATTACATCAGCCAGAAGGGCCTTGGATCCGGAGCCATAATAGCAGCAAGAATGTGCTGAGAGAGGCTTAAGACTCAAATCCAAGCATTACTGAAAGGGGTTAAAATATCAGTCCAAGGGAGAGCCTCGTGGCTAATGGTCAGAGTCAATGCTCTCTCTCCTACCGTCTCCTACCAGCCTCTTTACTATCGACTGTCCAATAAAAAAAGCCCCAAAAAGAGATCAGTGTCAGTTGAAGTGTCAGCTATTTACAGTTCTGAAGTGAATAGAAGAGTCAGATTAAAGTTCAAGCACTGAAAAAGAACCATAAACGGCAGTTGTAAGGGATAAAAGGAGTGATAAGTGGAAGTGCCGAAGTACAACGCTGTCAGGTGCAATGTCTCTTTACCAAAAGGAGCTGAAGTGTCAGTTGAAGTCTCTGCACTGAATGGAGCTGAGGAGTTACTCAATACCTGGAGTAACCGGGTCATGATTCCTGGAAAGAGACACTCCTGTTGAGTTTATTGTTTTTGGGCACCACAAGTAAAGTGCCATATAGATCCTTTCTACTGGAGAGAAGACAGACATCTCTACAGTTGATACCGCCAACACTCGGAAACTCAATCTAGACTGATAAATAGCACGACTGAGAAGAGGAAAAACATTTTTGTTCATGTTTAGAAAGAAATATTTTGTTATTGTTATTGAACGGTCCCATTTAAATCTATTTAAATGTGCTGTTTATGTGTGCGCTAAAACAATTCATTCGAATGTCTTCTTTGTTCAGCCATGCTTACAGGGATAGTACGAAGAGAATTTACTTGACCGAGGGTTTCTGTTGCGATTTATTTTCTTGATGGTTTTTGGTTGACAAATGAACGGCTGTGATTGCATGCTGTAGTTACTGTAGCTGGTTTTTGTAAGATCACTCTCACCCCCAAGAGCAAGGTCTTCCCTACATAATTACAGACAACAAAACCGTGTGAACAATTATCGCTTGTTTGGGAATGAGCTGGGTCATAGCAAGGTTCATGTTGTGTGTGTGTGTGTGTGTGCGTGCGCGTGTGTGTGTGTGTGTGTGTGTGTGTGTGTGTTGTGGGGGGAGCACCTCTGTTACATATCTGTGCACTGCAAACTTCAACACACGTGTCAGAACATCAGCATTTTATTGCTCACGTTGAACCCATTGATTACGATGTCAAGTTTTTCTGCGGGACACCTCTGGGAAAGGCCACTCCTGACGCCGCTTTGTGTTTTCACGGCCTCTGCAGGATTTCAGAGGACCGTGGCCATCGCAGATTCCAACTACAACTGGTTCTACGGACCGGAGAGCCAGCTGGTCTTCTTGGATCGCTACGTGTTGCGCAACGGCAGTGGAAACTGGCTGGCAGATCTGATTCATCAGAACAGGGTGGTAGAGGGGCCAGGGCAGGCTGGAAAGGGCCAGCGATGGTCTACTCTTCACACAGAGTTCATCTGGTGAGCTGCTGAATTTGCTTTCATAACAGGAAACATGACTAGAGTTTTTTTTTTTTTTTTTTTTTTTTTTTTTAAAGAGCTATTGTTAAAATACTCTATTGGTAAAGTACCTCGCATTTCGGCCTTCATTTCTTATATCCATGGACTTGCCATGGTTGAGATATTTGAATCTAGGGCTGCACCCAATGATTCATTTATGATTCAATTTACAATTTAAAACAGAGAAAACACAGTAAATCCCCCTGGGACAGCCAATGCTGAACTCTACAAATTGATTACTTGACAGCTTTATCCTCTAAAGAATGGCAGCAAAAGGAGGCAGCCAAAGCTCACTAATTAACACATTATATTTACTCCGTATAAAAAAACGAAAGATAAAAAACAAAACGTAGGGAATCGCATGATCCCATGTTGATAAATGCATCATGTCATCACAAAATCCCTGCTGGAAAACCTTTAAATTGATGAGACTTCCCATCAGTGGTTGTTTTTGATTGATGTCCGTCCTGGTAATCTATCCATCTGATATCCGTCCTCTCTTGGTGTCCCACAGGTATGACCCAGGACTGATTGCCAAGCCTCCGCCAGACTTTGGAACAGCCCAGCTCCACTACTTTGAGGACTGGGGCGTGGTGACGTATGGCAGTGCTCTACCTGCAGACACCAACCACACCTTTCTCTCCTTCAAGTCTGGGAAACTGGGGGGACGTGCCATCTTCGACATTGTTCACAGGAACAAGTACAAAGAGTGGATCAAAGGGTGGAGGAACTTCAACGCCGGCCATGAACACCCCGATCAGAACACTTTCACCTTTGCGCCCAATGGTGTCCCATTCATCACCGAGGCGCTGTATGGACCCAAGTACACTTTGTTGAACAACGCGGTGTTGTTCAGCTCTGCAGTCTCAGGGAGCTGCTTTAAGCCGTGGGTTGGACAGGTCACGGAAGCCTGCGATTCCAAGTGGTTGAAGTACAAGGTGGGGCTGGCGGCCGACGCACAGGGCAAAGTCGAAGCCGTGATGGAGAGACAGGGAATGGTCTTCATCCGGGGTGAGGGACATTCCGCTTACAACCCAGAGCTGAAGATCCGGAGCTTCCAGAGGAATGTGCTCCTTCTTCACCCACAGCTCCTGCTCCTCGTTGACCACATCCACCTGCACCCAGACAGCCCCACCCGGGCCACGAGTGCCTTCTTTCACAACACAGAACTCCCGTTCCAGGGCACAAAGATAGATGGTGTTCACGGAGCGTTTGTATCACACGGGGAGGATAAATATAAGATGTTTTGGATGGATGACACAGGCTACAGTAACAAAGGAGTGGTAGGTTATTGGAATTACCCTCGAGGGTACCCGTACAATGGCTCCAACTATGTGAACGTCACAATGCCATTGAGGTACCCCCACACCAGGGTGGCCTACATTTTCTTTGGACCAGGCGTGGACGTGCAGAGCTTCAGCCTGCGTGGTGACGACCAGAGAGTGGATATTTACCTGGCCACTAAGGACCACACGTACACCATCTACCTGCTGACCGGGGAGTTCACCAGCAAGCCTCTGTTTGCCATGGTGCTGGTGGACCACAAGAAGATCGTGTTCGAGAAGGCTGCGGCCGTGGAGGACGGCTCTCCCGAGGAGGTGGAGGAGTACGTCAACGTGATGGAGGACAACCTGCAGCACGTCAAGCCCGTCTTCCAGCAGATGGAGAGGCACATCCTCGGACGGGTTCTCAACACCGCCAGCTTCCATAAGACCGCAGAGCGCCTCCTCCAGTTCTCCGACAAGAAGAAGACGGAGGAGGTGATCGAGAAGATGTTCGCGATGTCTAAGAAGCAGGGCAAGGGCAAAGGGGGGAAGAAGGTGAACCTCGGGGAGAAACTTTCTGAGAGCCTGCCGGACATTTTTGCACAGATTGAGGTGAACGAGAAAAAGGTGCGGCAGAGGACTTCAAAGCGTACGTACGAGGACAGTCCGGAGGAGGGGGAGGGAGCCTTTATGGATTACGCAGACGGCCGTAAAAACAGAAAGGGGGCCTTTGTCAAGGGCCGTAAATTCAAGGAGGTTCACATGGTGGCCACGGCCGGGAGCGAGGGTCTCTCCAACACCGCCTCCTACATAAAACTCTTTCTCCTCCTGAACACCGCCACTTTCTTTCTGCTGCTGGCTGTGTTACTGACTCGCTTCCAGAGAGGTCGGAGTTTGCACACGCAGAGATGTTTCTACACCATCCTTCTGATCGACTGCTTCATCTTACTGTACCTCTACTCCTCCTGCTCTCACGCGCAGTGTTAACGTCACGAGCGCGCCTGAAGAGGGCGGGGGTACGTCCAACTGCAGATCAAATGGCGTGTTGTTCATGTGAAGTAAATGCTGCACCCCACACCTCAGTCTGAGCCGGATCTTATGACACAATATTAAAGGGGCCAGTTTTAGAAACTTTAGAAAGGAGAAAAGAAAATATGAGATTTCAAGAAAAGATGTTTGAAATATTTTGAGAATAAAAGGTCATGTTGTGAGAATAAAGAAAAGAGAAAAAAAGTCACAATGTTCCATCAATATAGTCTTTCATATGATGAGATTCTCATTTTCTCTCATGTCGTAGTGATACGCAGGCTGTCAGCTTTAACTGGGCAAGTTAATGGTGCGACTGGGCTGAAAATCTAGGTTTTATCTATGAACACAAAATAGACTTTAGGACATCTTATTGTAAATTGACGATCATATTTGACCTTTTCTAGAAATAACAACGCTATTCATATAATATTATGCATTTTATTCTCATAGTATTATGACAAATATTACTTTATACTACTATTCCAATTCTTATTTTCTTAATATTTTTTTCTAGTGTTATGACTTTTTGAAAGTTTATTTTTTATTTATAAAGTTTATAAATCACAACTCATTATTTTACTTATTCAATTTTATTTATATAACTCTAAATTACAAATTTGCCTCATGGGCCTTACGGATAGTAATATATAGATGACAACCTCTTTCTCTTAATATTGTGACTTTTTCTAGAAATTACAACTGTATTCTCATAACATTCTGACTCCCCCCCCCAGAATATTATAAGTATACTCTAGAAATCTCTTCTTTTTTTTTTTTACTGTGGCCCAAATACTCATAAGGTCTACCTAATGGGTAACAGGAAAAACAACTGATTCCAAATAGGAATTGATGAATAGCCGAGATGAAACCAGACCACCCCTGGTGTAATAAGCTTCTGTGGAGCTTTAGAACCGAGTCTGTGTGAAGTTTGTCCTTTGTTGTGTCAAGGTTAGCCACTATGATGCAGTCGCCACATCTGTGCTTGAGATTTGTCCTGTCTACATGGAAATACATTTAAATGTATATATGTGAAAGTGAGATATATTTTTATGGTTGTTTTTTACCATTTGTAAATAAAATTACTACATGCATAGGTATGCATTCCTTGTGTGTTGTTCATGCAGGCTCACGACACGCAGACACACGCGCGTGCGTGCCGACGGCGATTCACTGTCATGAATGACTGAAGCCTACTTATAACACTGGATCCAACATGAAAGGCTGCCGATTGTTTTACTGATGAGAGGAAATAGAAATAAGGAATCCGTCTGGTAACTCCACCTGAAGGCATTTATTTGATCTCACTCGTAAAGGAGTTAACAACACATGCATACAACAAGGTTGTATATCTTTTCAAAATGGCTGGTATACCTCCTTAAAGATAAATATAAGGTCAATGTGGAAATGGCAGTCAAGATAATAAGGAATGTTCTTTCCTTTTAATTCAATAAAGTAATTGAGCTCTATGGCACGGAGGGAGATGGTCAGTCTTTGATACACAGACAATACTTAGTGGTGTTAGTAGATACATTCATTGTTGTTTTGGGTCTGATCTTGGGAAAAGGTTTACTATAAAAGCATGTGGTGGTCATTCAATAGCCGAGGTAAGAATGTACACAACCTGTTGTCAGACAAACAGAGTAATTCACTAAGCCTTTCTGAGCAGCGATGGAGTTCTGAACGGTGGAAGGCTTTTATTTATTTAATGTGGATGCTGACACACATCTGTTTTAACTCTGCAAGTCAACAGTCTAGACACTCGACTCCTCCTCGACCCTCAGGCCTCACGTGCGTTGACGTTCCTTGGAGTCATCTTTTTTCCACTGTAATTAAAAAACGTGCAAACAACCACGCACACATCAGGGTTCAGTACTGTATTTTATAATCAATGTAATTAATACATTTTCTCAGTGCACCTATTATGTCTGTGTACCTCTGATGTTGTCTTATTGGTTGAGTTGTGTGTGCACAGCTTTGGTATAACTGAGAAGCATCATTGGCTGAGAACCTCTGGCCTTTTGGCGAATTTCATCAGCTCCTAACTCAGGAGTGGTACACCAGTTGGTGTACCACTCCTAACTCAGGAGTGGTACACCAGTTGGTGAGTGAGTGAAATTAAAAGAATTCCTTTCCATTCCTCTTCTCATAGAAAAAAATGCGGTGAGTTGTTTTGTTATGATTGAGCAGATAACCACTTCCAGATGTGCTCCATATGGCCTCCCTTATATAAAAGGTGACCTGTGTTGTCTGGCCTGGTCAGAGCACCTGGGGGATGGAAGTAATAACTCATTTATTTACTTCGTCTCTAACAAATGAATCCTTGTTGTGTCAAAAGGACAGAGCTTCGGCTTGTATTTCAAATCGGCACTGATAAACCGTGGACCTAAGAACAAAGACGACTTTTTTTTTTTACAAGGCTATTTTGAAAATGTTACAATATGAAATGCTGCCATCTTCTGGTCGTGTAACTGCTAATTTTGTTTTAACAATAGACTGAAGAAATGTGTACTTTATACACAAAAGAAGGATCATATTTTTTTCATTTCATTTTTATTTGTATTTCACATTATATATATATATATAAAATTTGAATTTGATAAATAAGGTTATATTTTGACTGAGGCCTACCATCTCAGAACAATGTATTTTCTCATGTGACTTGTTTCTTCATAATTCTATTTTCATGAGTATCTTATAGTTTTGATTGTATCATCATTCTTAACATTTCCTCCGTTTTTCTTCTTCCCTTTTCTAAAATATTTTTCCATAATAGATTAAAAAAGAAAAAAAAGAAAAATTGTTTGTTTAGAAAATATGGAATTGATAAACAATTACACGCTTCCCACCAGCAGGCGCCGCTGCTCATTTATGCGGTCGCCTTTCCACCGTGAGATGAACCTTCTAGTTTGAATAAACTTTATTGGCAACGGCGATCTTTGATAACATGTCAAACATGGGGGCACGGGTCGCACGTCTGTTCCGAAATTTCAACCTGGAGAACCGCGTACACCGAGAAATCTCCAAGGAAAAGCCGCGAGTGGCACCCCGACACGAGGTCAACCTCCCGCCGTCCGCTGTGAGTTCTGAAGGTGAGCGTCCGAAACCTCTGCTAACTTGTGTAACTGTCTCCTCCGGGTACACACCGGGTTGATTCCCCCACTGCCTCAGACATCACGTTACCAATTAGGCTTTAGGAATGAGGGCTCGGAAGAAGCCTCCCTGTTGACGATTCTGTGCCGTTTGTTTCAGCTTTGGAGACGGCAGTTAACCAGAAGAACGACCCTCTGCTTTCCCTCCTGAAGTCCGTGTATGTGGAGTCGAAGGATCCGTCAGCGGCAGAGGTCAGACCGGGACACCGACTGTGTCACGTGTGTAAATGACGATGCTGCTTTAGATAATGGACTTGATTTATTAGAGGCTCATATTATTAGTCTATGAACCATTTCACAATATTCCCTGTTACAGTTTACGTGAATTACATTTGCAGTCAGGTAAACCGGAGTTTATGCCTGGGAATGTAGATTTTAACGCTGTATGGTGGCCTATAAGGAACATTGTTATTGGTCCCTTCGCTCACCACAACAAGTCTGTAGGTGTTGCATTTGTTTGAAGCCGAGTCACTGCTGTTACTCTGCATACAGCCGGTGTTCGAGATTGTTCGAGTTTTTTTAATTAACTGGTTTATGTTCAGATGTGTCGTAGAAGTGGCCTCTCAGGAAGCTGATATCCTTTGTCCGATCTTTTATATTTTTTTATATGTTGCAATGAAGATGGATACCGTTTCGTGGTAATACTGTCGACATCTGCAGCGAGCCGCTCCATCGTAATGTTTCCAAAGACACGCTAACTCCTGCGTAGTTATTCAATGTACGCTAGGTCCTTATCGTAACACAATGAGTGAACAGTCAGGGATGAACACAATGAACAGTCGTGTTTAATCTGATGAATGCTAGTGCACAGGGTAGAATATTGTTACGATGATAGAGATGCACGTCCGTAGTCTTTAATATAAAACATTAGCAATGCGAGACAGCACACAGCGTTATCACAAGCGACCGAAATGTTTATTTCCTAGTTACTAAACACGGGTCCTGAGAGCCACTCCTACGACACATCTGCCTCACGCAGGCGAACATAAACCAGTTAATTCAAGAATCAGTTAATCTCGAACACCGGCTACTTCAAGTGAAGCGCAAAAGACATCCGTGTCCCCTGATCCAAAAAAACGTGTAGCCCAATTCCTAAACGTACTGATAGAGTATGAAGTGTGGTTTGTGATGAGGGGTGTAGCAATGAAACATAAGGTATCTCATGTTTGGCATTAAGTAACTTACTAAACCTGGTAACGGTATTAACAGCTTTGGCCACTTGAGGGCAGTGCTGTAAACCAGAAGAACAAGTTTGACGTCGTAATCTCTCGACATATTATGGTCCTCATAAAGTGGACTTAGCTAGCCTAGTGCAGGCCTAATGCTGCGTTCACACCAAACCCAAAGCAATTTTTGTGTGCATGTAGATTACATACAAAGTCCAAGCATGGACGCAAGTACCGCAAATTTGTGCTGGGCTGCACGAAAAATTTGCCTCATTTGACTTGACAAAATTTGCATGACAATGTGTCGTGAAAGACTATCAGTGTTGGGATGCGCCGCCTGTTGTTACTGACATCCTCAGTTGATAGTCCCTGTTTGTGGGCACCCCGAGCACTACGATAAGTCCTCGTACAAATATAGAAATATGATCAAGAAGGGGCAAGAGGAAGCAAAATTCAGCTAAACTGCTGAAACTCTGAGTAACGGTCAAATTATTAACACTATCATTATTATTACTAACAACTATCTCATGATCATTAGCATACGGTGCTTCAATTGGCGGCTGCAGCAGCTCTATTACTTTGGTCCTCTCATTTTGTGCCGAGGGCGGACTGGACGCTCACCGACGCTTCTAGAGGGTACTAGTGGTATTACAAGACAGAATGGGCAGGGGCTAGCTGATTAACATGCTCATTTCAGTAGACAACCTTCAGTAGGTAGCCTCTTCTCATGCAGTTCATGATGTTGGTTCTTTATGTTGAAATGTATTGCACTTTTTTTTTTTTTAATCTCAAAGCTTGGCACACTCTGTATTTAAACCTTACCTTATGGCGTTTGAAGATGAACGCATGTCACTAAGGACCATATTCCAAAGCAAATTGTATTGATTTCCAGCAATCATTTTTTGCGATAAAAACAAGGCGTCAGTCACAGGGAAACCTCTTTTACGTTCAAGTGTGCATGTTTCAAAAAAGTATGGATGTTTTCAGTCTTTTAAGACTCCTTTCCTTCTCCTCACAGGACTCAAAGGACGTGGCAGTGCACAAGGAGGCGGAGCGGCGGCCGCTGAGGTTCAGTTTACCGGGGGGACCTTACAGCCTGGTGGAGCTCACAGATGTCCCGAAAGGCCAGCTGACCATCGCGGAGGCCCTGAAGGCCTTGGGCAGCCACCAGCGTCAGCCTCAGACGTGGACGCCGGCAAAGATCGCTCAGGAATATGCTCTGGACTTGAAGGACACCAAAGCTCTTCTGGAGTTCTTCATCCCCTTCCAGGTTCACATCATACCGCCCAAGACTGCAAATGCCAAGCAGATAAAGGATTCGTAGGACTGGATTGTACGTGAACAGTAGAAACTAGACAAAATACGAGCTGACTTATTTATGTGCGTCAATGCACTGCGTTGTGAGAGCGACCTGACTGTAACGGATTGAGTTTCTCAAGCCTCAAGTTTGTACCCAAGTTACCTAATATGTAGGTGGGATCACGGGATACTGTATGTCTAACAAAGAAACGTGAAATAAAAAATTAGTACTAGTATTTTATTTTAAACATTTTGTCTTTATATAGACCCTTTGATGATTCATCTATGATAAAATACAATGAATCGTATTCATACTCAGGTTCCCACATTTTGAAAGAGCCAGAGGTACAAAAAAAACAACTAATTTGCACATTATTTAGCCATTTATTTTAACATGGAAGCGATATTCAGTGTCTGTGGCTACCATCGCTGTGACGACTTGTAAACTTTGTACAATACATGGCCTGACTCTGTACCCAGAGACGTTTTTTATTTTATTTTTTTACTTTTCACTCATCTATGTTTGACACATAGTATTGGGACCATTTTCTTTTTACCTCGAGCAAAAGCTGGGACAGGAGCTCCTAAAGAGGAAGCTGACCGAGGTGTGAACGATATGGCGAAAAAAATCTCAACATACATTGTTGAATTTTTTTTCAAAGTTCAAGACCAGAAAGATAGAGAGAAAGAGAGGGACGGCGCCGTGAGAGAGACAGGGAGAGATGGAGTCAGTGAGCAAGAAGGAGGGGAGCGCGCAGCTGTCAGACAGCAGGGCGCCAAGTGATACATGCAGTCAGTAAGGAAAAAAAGGGAGGGGGGCCGTCAGGGGTCGGACACCAGAGCGAGCAAGTCATACATTTACTCCTCAGCTGGTGTACGCTTTGGTCTCGTGGAGGAAACACAGACTCAGTGTCCTGCCTACCGTTGCTGTAAACGTTGTACAATACATTACTTGACTCTGTCCCTGCAGCTTTTTTCACTCATTGATGTTTTATACAGTACCGCACTTGTTACAAAACTCGAAGCGCTCTGCTCGGTTCAGCTCTCGAGAAATCAAAGGCCTCGCAGCGTGTGTTATTTAGCACAGTGGGAGAGAGCGAGAGCGAGAGAGAGAGTTTGAGCTCCAAACCCGACTACACAGAACAGGCCGTGGGCTCGAAAGCACTAAGCACCCAAGAAACATACAGTTACGTTTGTTTCAAAGCTGGACTCTGTCATTTTTCCGGGAAAGCTGGACTCAGTCTGATTTTCAGATACTTTTTAAAAGTTAAAGTGTTGTCTTCCAAAGGGGCTTTTTTTTGTTTCAAATACATTGTTGAATTTTTCAAGACAAACTAATAAAGGTTTATCTTATCTCTTATCTAGAGAGAGAGAGAGAGAGAGAGAGATACATACATAAGAGTGAGAGAGAGGCAGAAAAAGACGGAGGAATAAAGAGAGAGATTGAGAATGTGGAAAATGTAATATGTGTAAAATATAGCATTGCTTATGTTATACTGGTAGATCATAAGCTAGAGAAATTGTTTGTGTCTAATGAAAAGTATTCAATATGAGCAGACATAATGTAGAAGGGCCTCTGTACATACACTCCCCCCCCCCCCCCTGTTCTGCTCCACACACACACTCTGTGCCCTCCCCCACACAGTGGAATGTGAACGGAAAAAAACGCATGTAGCCGAGTGCCTGTTGCGCGCCAGTACGTTTCATTCTACTAAAATAAAGGTACGCTGAACGGTTATCATTTTTAATCTCCTGTTCACATGTGCACGCACACACACACACACCACACCACACGCGCACACTTATTGGTCGTCTTTCTCTGCCTCTCTCTCTCTCGGCTCACAGTATCACAGCACACTGGTACAGAGCCCCGGGGAACGTTCCCGTGATCTCGGCCATCGTGCCAATTGAAAGGTGAACCGTGCGGTGTTTCCCAGGTTTTTGTAACATGTGAAATAATATGTGTCAAACATCGATGAGTGAAAATAAAAAAAAAATAAAAAAAGTCTCCGGTGTCAGAGTCTGGTCATTTATTGTACAAGGTTTACAAGTCGTCACAGCAATAGTAGGCACATCAGCTGAGGAGTAAATGACTGACTTGCTCGCTCTGCTGTATTATAAATGTATTGAATTGCATTAAATTGAACTCCCTGCCTTCAATTCAAATAGAGTAAAGTATCAGACCATACACTGGCCCTTTGGCAAATACACGGTCACTTGAAGTTTATTCCTTAGGCAAGGACTCCCTCTTTTGGCGGAAACGGTGTAGTACAACTGAAGCGGTTTAATCGACATTCTCTGCTTGCAAACATTGGTGCAGCTTCGACCCTAAATCAGGCCCAGATCAGGCTGTGGACCACCTAGAAGGCTGCAGTCTGGACCGAGATGCTCGGGTGACCCTGATCTACACGTCGGCGTTTTCCGGGAGACAAAACCTGGGGGAGAGAGTGACCCTGCATTATTAGAATGAGAGGAGAGGAGAAGTCCCCTGTTTGAGGATTGTGTAGTGAAGTGGAGCTTCTAATGAGGACCAAGACACGTCTTGTATGAACGGAATCACTTTACTTGCAGAACTGCGGTACAAACTGTTCAAGTGATTCAGAACGCGCTCTCGCACCCGGCATGTATATATTTTTTCTCTACATATCATCATCATCATCATTGTTAGCGTCAACAAAACATATCATTCTACTTCCTGTCTTCAAAGTAAAAACACTTCCTATTTCCATGCTCTTCAAAATAAAAGTCAAACAAGTTACAACAGAGTGTGTTGTGTCTCTATATCTACCCATAAAAAATAAAGCTCTGAAAGGGGGTTAACCCTCCCGTTGTCCCGAGGTCAAAATGACCCACGTACGCTTATACACATATACATATCCCATCGCCTCATCCCCGGGGTCAAAATGACCCACGTCCGTGTGTGTTTCTCCCCCCAACCCCAGGCCCTTATCCCGGGGTCAGAATGACCCACGTCCGTGTGTGTTTCTCTCCCCCAACCCTCCCCTTATCCCCCGGGGTCGATATGACCCACGTCCGTGTGTGTTTCTCTCCTCCCAACCCTCCCCTTATCCCCTGGGGTCGATATGACCCACGTCCGTGTGTGTTTCTCTCCCCCCAACCCTCCCCTTATCCCCCAGGGTCGATATGACCCACGTCCGTGTGTGTTTCTCTCCCCCAACCCTGCCCTTATCCCTGGGTCAAAATGACCCACGTGTGTGTGACCCCGAGGATGAGGCGAGAGATACGTATGTGTGTGTGTGTATAAGCGTACGTGGGTCATTTTGACCCCGGGACAACGGGAGGGTTGGGGGGAGAAAACACAAAACGGACGTGGGTCATTTTGACCCGGGGGATAGAGGGAGAGATATGTATCTGTATAAGCGGACGTGGGTCATTTCGACCCCGGGATAAGGGCAGGGTTGGGGGATAAAACACAAAACGGACGTGGGTCGTTTTGACCCGGGAGATATGTATCTGTATAAGCGTACGTGGGTCATCTTGACCCCGGGACAACGGGAGGGTTGGGGGGAAAGAAACCACACACACGTGGGTCATTTTGACCCGGGGCATAAAGCGAGAGATATGTATGTGTATGAGCGGACGTGGGTCATATTGACCCCGAGGATGAGGCGAGAGATATGTATGTGTGTGTGTATAAGCGTACGTGGGTCATTTTGACCTCAGGACAACGGGAGGGATAAGCGTACGTGGGTCATTTTGACCTCGGGACAACGGGAGGGATAAGCGTACGTGGGTCATCTTGACCCCGGGACAACGGGAGGGTTTGGGGGAAAGAAACCACACACACGTGGGTCATTTTGACCCGGGGCATAAAGCGAGAGATATGTATATGTATAAGCGGACGTGGGTCATATTGACCCCGAGGATGAGGCGAGAGATATGTATGTGTGTGTGTATAAGCGGACGTGGGTCATTTTGACCTCGGGACAACGGGAGGGTTAAATGTAAACTCATCACAATATCTCAGGGTAAAATGTCCAATATCCATTTTGAGCATGATCGATATGACATTGAATGCATTATGAACTTGTTGAATATATAGATTTTATATACACACATTCAAGATAGCAAGTTACCCTCAGTTTTATTGAAATTGTATGTAAATAAAGAATATGTTAAGATTTTAAAACTTGAAAAAAAGTAATAAAACTGTCAAACTGTAGTAAACTCTTTAAAGAAGAAGAATGTGTTCCTGATTATAATTATATATATTTTTTTGTATTATTGTTAATTTATTTATCATTTATTATATGACTTATAATTATATATTTTGTTGTATTATTGTTAATTTATTTATCATTTATTATATGACTTATAATTATACATTTTGTTGTATTATTGTTAATTTATTTATTATTTATTATATGACTTATAATTCTATTTTATTTTATTATTATTGATTGGCTGTCAGTTCCTATCCTTCTTCTTTGAACTCCAACATCAGAGGAATGTCCAGTTCTGTTGAAAATTAAAAATAAAAAGACGACTGATATTCAGACCACATGACCACATACATATAACCGATAACATGTTTCAGCCCCCGATCAGCATGACATCTGAGGGTGGTTTAAAACACACACATGGCCGTGCCAGAGCAGCCAGAGCTCCAGTAGATTAGCAGGAGATCCGGATCCAGGCTCCATCGAGTCCCTCTCTGGCTCCCTACGACTCCGCTGAGCTCCCCTCAATCTCCCGTTAGGCCTCATTAATCTCACCGCCCCACTCGGGCCCTTAAACAGGTTAAAAGAGTGGGCCTCTGTTTTCATTCCTTATATTCAGACGGAGGGAAAGCTCTGGCGGGATTTGATTCAAAGCCAGGTGGAAGTGTTTCAAGAGGTGGGAGGAGGAGGATGCTGGTGACCACCTCGTCCATCACACTCACCGACACACACACACACATGCATGTATAAGGATCCCTGCACCAAAGCCAGTTTCCAGGGGCTTCCCTCAGGTATTCCTCATCACTGGTCACACTTTTAAAGTCCGGGTCTGCCAACTGAAGGATGTGTTTCTTTATATATATATATATATCGCTCACAAGCTAAGATTTATGATCCTGGTGTGTGTCAAATGTCTGTCGAAGAGGCTTTACACTATTATTTTTCAGATATTATACAAGAAAACATCTTCCTGCAAAGCGACAGTTGAAAAGTGAGCTGTGAAGATAAAAAAACACAAATATATCAAAATGCATTCAACACAGAATGGAAATGTAGTAAAAAAAAAAGCAGATTTATCTGATTGGTTCTTGCTGCCATGAAGACAAATGTCACAAAAACTGCAAGTTCAGCAGTTTTTTTAAATGCATTTTGTTGACAGGGTGTAAAGGAGAAGGTACAAATCAGATCTCGTAAAGTGACCGCGACTGTGGCTCAGTGGTTAGCAAGTCTGACTTTCAATCAGAGGATCGGGGGTTCAAACCCTGTCTCAGGCAGTCCATGTCGATGTGTCCTTGAGCAAGACACTCTCATTGCTCACCGTTGCTGTGTATACTGTATATCATGTAAGTCGCTTTGGATAAAAGCGTCAGCTAAATGTAATGTAATGACCCCGAGACCCTTTATGGAGGCAACTGCAAGGAAGGTCTCTCTCTCTCTCACACATATTGGAATACTGGTTGAGAATTAATCACACGATAAGTAGATTAAAGCTAATGCCAGATAAGCACATTATCATTCACTCAGCACTAATGTGGTAAATTTAAACGAAAGAAAAAAGGATATTGTAACCATCCATCCATCCATCCATTTTCCACCGCTTATCCGGGGTCGGGTCGCGGAGGCAGCAGGTCAAGCAGGCTGACCCAGACTTCCCTCTCACCCGCAACTTCTACCAGCTCATTCTGGGGGATCCCGAGGCGTTCCCAGGCCAGCTGAGAGATATAATCCCTCCAGCGTGTCCTGGGTCTTCCCCGGGGCCTCCTACCAGTTGGACGTGCCTGGAAAACCTCTACAGGGAGGCGTCCTGGAGGCATCCTAATTAGATGCCCGAACCACCTCAGCTGACTCCTTTCGACACGAAGGAGTAGCGGCTCGACTTCAAGCTCCCTCCTGATGTCCGAGCTCCTTACCCTATCTCTAAGGCTGAGCCCGGCCACTCTACGGAGGAAACTCATTTCGGCCGCTTGTATCCGCAACCTCGTTCTTTCGGACACGATCCAAAGCTCGTGACCATAGGTGAGGGTTGGGACGTAGACCGACCAGTAAATTGAGAGCTTCGCCTTCCGGCTCAGCTCCTTCTTCACCAAGACGGCCCGGTGCAACGCCTGCTTTACTGCTGCAGCCGCACCGATACGCCTGTCGATCTCCCGCTCCATTTTACCCTCACTCGTGAACAAGACCCTGAGATACTTGAACTCCTTCGCTTGTGGTAGGCACTCTGTCCCCACCCGGAGGGAGCAATCCACCGGTTTCCGGCAGAGCACCATGGCCTCAGATTTCGTGGTGCTGACTCTCATCCCCGCCGCTTCACACTCGGCTGCAAAACGCCCCAGTGAATGCTGGAGGTAATGGTCCGAGGAGGCAAACAGGACCACATAATCTGCAAACAGCAGAGAGGCTATCCTGAGATCCCCGAACCTGACATTCTCCGCCCCACGGCTGCGCCTAGATATCCTGTCCGTGAAAGTCACGAACAGGACCGGTGATAAAGGGCAGCCCTGGCGGAGGCCAACACCCACCGGGAACGTATCTGACTTGCTGCCGAGGATACGAACACAGCTCCTACTGCAGGCGTACAGAGACCGGATGGCCCATTGCAACGGGTCCGGCACACCATACTCCCGCAGCACCCCCCACAAAAAGCCCCGAGGGACCCGGTCGAAGGCCTTCTCCAAGTCCACAAAGCACATGTAGACTGGTTGGGCAAACTCCCAGGACCCCTCCAGTATCCCTACAAGGGTAAAGAGCTGGTCCACAGTTCCACGACCAGGACGAAACCCGCACTGTTCTTCTTGAATCCGAGGTTCGACAAACGGTCGGAGCCTCCGTTCCAGCACCCTGGCATAAGCTTTTCCCGGGAGGCTGAGTAGTGTGATACCCCGATAGTTCGAGCACACTCTCCGGTCCCCCTTCTTGAAGATGGGAACCACCACCCCGGTCTGCCAGTCCATGGGCACTGTGCCCGACCCCCATGCGACATTGAAGAGGCGTGTCAGCCAAGACAGCCCAACAAAGTCCAGCGCCTTCAGCATCTCAGGGCGGATTTCATCCACCCCCGGCGCCTTGCCACCAAGGAGCTTTTTGACTACCTTAGTGGCCTCTGCCAGGGAGATGGGTTCTTCCACCTCCAAGTCTTCAGGCGCTGCCCCCTGTTCAGGGGACATGTTGACCGGGTTTAGGAGTTCCTCAAAGTGCTCTTTCCACCAGCAGCCCCCCTCCCCCGCTGATAACAGCCTGGGGAAGGCCCTGCTTTCCCTTCCTGAGTCGTCGGATGGTTTGCCAGAACCTCCTTGAGGCCAACCGAAAGTCCTTCTCCATGGCCTCCCCAAACTCCTCCCATGCCCGAGTTTTAGCATCCGTGACCACCGCAGCTGCAGCCCTTCTGGCCTGCCTGTACCTGTCAGCTGCTTCAGGAGACCCCTGGGCCAACCAAGCCCGAAAGGCCTCCTTCTTCAGCTTGACAGCTTCCCTCACCCCCGGTGTCCACCACCGGGTTCTCGGGT
The DNA here is from genome assembly GCA_023566465.1 of Cottus gobio. NCBI lineage: Eukaryota > Metazoa > Chordata > Actinopteri > Perciformes > Cottidae > Cottus > Cottus gobio. The sequence goes on along the minus strand of CM042226.1, from coordinate 21,758,299 downwards.
TGCCGCCACGACAGGCACCAATATTGTAACCATCATTTATAATATAAACGACGACAACAACAACCACGAATGTAATCAAAACTCAACCTATTTAAATGTTCCCTTTTAAAAATGGCCCTTTCAGCAAACACTGTACATTAGTTTAATTGGGATACATTAAATTGATCGCCGGAGGGCCATTAACCCCATATGCCATAATTTAAACACTGTGCATAGTTAATTTTCACCTTATGCAACATCCCTGATTGTAATTCTGCCTGATGGGCCTGCAATTGTATTGACTGATTCAGGAAGAGGTCAGCTAATGTCTGACACTCGCCAACCTCTTCTCCATCTATCAGCTCGAAATGCCACCTTGATCTGCAGGGGAGAGGCATTGAAGTTTGATTGGCATCGGCTTTGTTTCTGTGGAATTATTATGAATGATTTAGGTATCAGTGTGCCTTATTTCATCATAAATAATTCATTCGGCCCGCTCACACACACACACACACACACACACACACACACACACACACACACACACACACACACACACACAAACTGGAAAGACGTTACAAGCCTTCCAGCCACTAGATGCGTACGACTACGTTATCTGCTCATTAAAGAATGGGCACATTCGGCTAAAATGCACCAGTTAACGGTCGTTAAGCTGAAGCATGTTGCTCTAATTTTGTCAATCTATTTATATAGCATGACATCATATTCAAGAGTTTCAATGAAACAGTTGTCCTGGAAAACTGTATTGGATGATGTGTAAAATAGTAATAAAATTAAACTATTGAGCACAGAATTAAGATGAGTTTATAAAAACCCTTTACATGTGAACAGCTTTTACTGTAGATAGAAATCGATGGTCCCATGTTGTAGAGCATGCTCTTGGCATCCTATCTGGTATATTGGATGTTGGAATTTGATGCAGGCAACCTGGTGATATGGACTTTAAAAGTATAGTTTTGGATTGGTGGACTTCGGGAATAATAACCGAGAAACATTACTCGCGATCTCAATAGAAGGGTCAAATACATGCATTTCCCAGCCAACACGGGAGCCTTGACATCTACAGTGAAACTTCTTATGCAAGTTTATTCTCAAATGTAAGTAGCTGTGTTTTAACTGTGTGGTAAACCTGGGTTTATCAACGTTAGTTAGTAAGCAGTGCAAACTTGCTAGCTAGCAGCTTACACTAGAATTGTTGAGGTAATTTTTACCTTGCTTTTAAAATACTAGAACTATGTTTGATCCCCATATGTATTTCAGTCATTGACTTTTCCTAAAACAGTGTTATTCACCACATTTAGGGTTTGTTTTGAATTTGGATTCATTAATGATGGTTAGCAAGCACATGCAGTGCAATCTTGCTAGCCAACATTCAGCTAGCTAACTAACTAGCTAGTGTTGGCTAGCTTGCATTGCTAGCTAACTACCAATACATTTTTATATTAGGCTGTGACATTACTTCTATACTAGTTGACATGACCAGTCTAGTCTTGATCAATTTTGTAACATTCATTCTTATATCTACTTTTAGCTATTTTGTGATTTTTCGTTTTTTTCTTTAAAAAATGATACTACTAAATAGGAATATTTGGGGTGAGACATTTTTGAAAAATCATTGATCATGACCAGACTGATTCTATACATATACCCCTCATTAAGTTATTTTGTGGGAGGAGACTTGTCAATCCAAACCCACTAGTCAGCTAAGCTGACTAGTGAGGTTGCTGTACTGAGGAACCACAGGGGAACCAGCCTTATGTTTCCCCTTTTAGGTTCATTAGTTTGATTTACAAAAGCTTTTACAGAGTAAGAGTAGGCATACTACTACCCCTTCTACATAAGACTCATAATCTCAAATGTGTGATGCATTAGGAGTGAGTGACAATGACACGCTGCAGATTCAAGTCCTATTGGAAAGATGACTCCCAATACAAGGACTGGATTGGAGAGGTACCAGGAGATGTCCACAAGGCTTATTGCAAGTTTTGCCGCAAGTCATTTGACATCAGCAATATGGGGGTCGCTTCCCTCAAGAGCCATTCAAAAGGACAAACCCACACATTACATTTCATTTAGCTGACGCTTTTATCCAAAGCGACTTACATGATATACAGTAGACCGTAGACACAGCAACGGTGAGCAATGAGGGTTAAGTGTCTTGCTCAAGGACACAACGACACAGACTGCCGGAGCCGGGGATCGAACCACCGACCTTCTGATTGAAAGACCGACTTGCTAACCACTGAGCCACAGTCGCCCCAGTACACCAAGGTAGCTGGACAGCTAAATAAGGAAAGAAGAATGACAGATTTCTTGACTACAAAAACAGGAGAGGGAAGAAGCGGCCCAACAAGCCAGGATAACGAAAGTGACAGTCAGGTGCCCAGTACCAGCAGTGAACAGCCTACGGAAAAAGGCTCTGGAGCTCAGGGGAAAACATTTTTTTCAAGCCAAGCTGTATTTGAAGCAGAGATTCGCTGGGTCATGAACAATGGAGAAAGAAGCACATGAAATGGCAGTCATGGCAGAGAAGAAGCACGATTTTACACTGCTGTCAAAATCAAATGCCTATCGGAAAGGTGTTGCTGATAAAAAGGAAGAGGTGGCAGCTCTAGACAAAGCCCTGAAAGAGCTGCAGCAGTCTGTCAATAAGTTAAAGCAATGAGGTATGTGCAATAGCCTTTATGGATGTATGAAATATTGTAATATTTATTGGTCACCCTCCTAAAGACAAATATAACACCATTTTAGCTTATGGAGATGACCAATTTTAACTCAAAATAACATTTCAGATCTTCAGACTGTAGAGAAGAGGGGAGAAGATGAAAGAGGAGGATAAGAGAGTAGAGGATGACAGAGGAAAAGGGAGAAGAATGGAGAGGAGTTGAGAAGAATAGGAAGAGAAGACAGGAGCGGACACGAGAGGGGAGGTGTGGAGAGAAGAGGACAGGATGAGATAGGAGAGTGGAAGAGAGAACATATATCAATCCCAGTGCTCATGTGTCTCAAAGTTTTGGGTTCTTCTCTCATTCCATTCTCCTGTGCTTTTGAATGGGATCTAAACACACAACTAAAGTCAGACCACGTGGTGTTCATAAAACCGCATCACTGTCCTGGTCTCTCCGGGTCCGCATCACTGTCCTGGTCTCTCCGGGTCTGCATCACTGTCCTGGTCTCTCCGGGTCCGCATCACTTGCAGGTTTGTTCCTGCTGCGGTCCCGCTCCGCCTTGACCAGGGTACCGACCACTGCCAGCATCACGGTGATGGTGATGACGAGCACCGACGCCGTCTCGGCGATGCACAGCTGGCTGTCCAGCGCCGCCAGGAGGCTGCCGGCCTGCCGGGGCGGAGCGCGTCACCGGACCTCCTGGTAGTCGTCCACGTGCAGACGCCGCATGTCGCGGATCTTGCTGAAGACGCGCTGCAGCTCGCAGTCGCAGGTCCAGGGGTTGAGGGACATCTGCAGGTGGGTGGAGGTGGTCTGGAGCTTCAGGAAGGTCTTGAACCTGATGTGCTCCAGCTGGTTCCCCTGGAGCCCAAACAGCCGCAGGGGCGCGAGCGCCTGCGTCTCGATGCGCGAGATGTTGTTGTGGCCGAGCAGCAGCACCTCCAGCCGCTGCTGGCGGCTCAGCACGCCGTCCCCGAGCACCGTCAGCCCGTTCCCCGCCAAGTCGAGGAGGCTCAGCCGGGACAGGCCGCCGAACGCGCCGGCGTCCACCTCCCGGATGCGGTTGTGACTGAGGTCCAGTTTCCGCAGGTGACCCAACCCCCCCAGTGACGCGGAGTCCAGGTGCTGCAGCAGGTTGTGGTCCAGCTGCAGCTCCTGGAGGGCGGACAGGCTCTGAGAGAAGTCCCGGGGGAGCACGCGCAGCCGGTTGAAGCTCAGGTCCAGCCGCTCCAGGAAGCAGAGAGATGACAGACACTGGAAAGAAAAAGAATAAAGAATAACAATGAAATGCAACCACGTGATTTATTCTAGTCCCGTTTTGAGGTCATTGTACTTTGAGGAAAATATTGTACTTTCTACTCTATCTTAATCGATTAATCGCAATAAATGCTTCAGTCATTCATCAAAAAAAAGTATAATATTAGCTTCTCAGTTTTAGTTTTTCGTAAATGACAAATGACATTTTTCAAATAAGTCTGGTATACGAAGTAAAGCTTGATTTACTGGCATTGTTCATAGAAAAATAGCTGTTTTTGATTTGAACAGAAACCAATATGGGAATTTGGCAATTTTGGACTGTGTTAAATAGATATATTTACACACTCAAACATAACATCATATTTTAAGTGGACACTTCAAGACCATGTTAGAGTTCCAACTAATTTAATTAATTTAAATTAAATGTATAAGCATTTATAGAGGTTTTTTGTAACGTGAGCACCCCAATAAATGAGTCAACTGTGCACTACTAGACAATTTCATGTTTATTTGGAGGAATTAATCTCTAGAGTCACTGATTATGCAACTCATAACTATTATTGGGCCTCTGACTCCTTATACTGTTTTTGCATATGGCTCCAATAAAAGAAAATTGTTCTGTGTGTGTTTCTGGCTCAGTTTCTAATGGGATTTATTGACCATAAGACTCATGGTAAATTATGAAATCCACAATGCACCATGTCTATACCCTGTTACATCCTTTAAACTCAGAGGCCATGACAGAAGCACCAGTCACCTGACCTTTCAGAATGTTCATTAGCATAGCAACCTTAGAACCTTTTAGTTCCATTTTGGAAACCCCCTTGTTCCTCCTTTGATTAGCGCAGTCCTTCACTATATATATATTGAGAGGTCACTATAACCACTTGTAGTTTTCTGAAGTATGAGTATGCAAGAATCTTCAACGATGTGGTAAGAAAAAGTTCCCTAAACTGTTTAAATTGTCAAATAGAGACAGCTGTGTCATGTAATGTAGTTAGTAGTGTTGTAATACTAGATATTTTGTTTTATTTAAGATATTGTGTTTGTTTAAATCTGGGTTACAAAGTAGCAAAAAAAGCCTTTGATCTTAGTTTAAATTATCAACTGGGGAAGTTAGTATTAGTGAACATTTTATGAAATTATATAATATATGTCTTTAAAAGATGTTTTCACTGAGGCGTTTGTTCTCATAGTCAGATTTATAGAGCATTTTATTGCTTTTTGTTATGTCATTGCTATTTTCTGATTTCTGGAGTGATAAAAAAGGGATTTAAATTTAAAATCAACTCAGTAAAAGCTTTTGACTCTAATATGTCAACCAAATGAAACAAATAATGTTGAACTTGGCTTTCTTAAATATTCTTAAATACTTAAATATTCATATTTAAGTTCTGGAAATGGATGCATATTAGCACATATTTGTTAAGAAGTCTCATTTGCATATTTAAAAATGAAAAAAAAAAGAAATTGAAATCAGTTACTGTTAATCACTCACTGAAATTGATTGGTCAGTTAGGCATTTTTTTGTTGTTTGAGTAATCCATTGGTTGTGGAACAGGTGCAGCACTTCACTGCTAACCAACATTATTATTA
>CM042226.1:21711580-21746580 GCA_023566465.1 Cottus gobio | reverse complement strand
CCTGCCTCCCAGTCTGCAGGAGGGCTACATGGAGAGCTGCGAGAGCCTGGTGGAGGACCCCGACCCTCTGATAGCTGCCCAGGAGATCCAGACCGTCTTCAGAGACTTCATGCCGCCCAATCTGCTCCCTAACGGCCTGGTTGAGGCCTGCATTACCTGCCTGCAGCAGTACGTCCAAAGCAAGGTCCAAGGCTCCAACCCACTGGCCCGATCTGGAGTGTTCTGGGTCAACATGGGCCTGCTGCAGATTAAAGTGTGGACACCGCAGACTATCTTTGATCCAGCTGTGAAGAGAGCCTACAAACTCAACTACTTACAGCAGGAGGTCAATTACTGTTTATTTTAGTTTTTTTATTTTATCACATAAAAATGTATGTATTCAATTTAATCATCTTCCCCCCACAGCTATTAATTAATCCAAGTCATATATAGTGAAAAACATTTCCAGTATTAAATATTTCATTGGGATGGTGATCACTTGACGGTGGTTAAAGCCCATAAATACTTGCCTGATGATGGGACGGGCATGTGTCCTTCTATTACAGCTGGCTCTGCTGCAGGAGGAGTGGAGAGGACGCAGCCTGTCGTCTCAGCTGGTGACCGGGGCAGAGCTGGAGGAGAGTAGCACCACGGATGGCTTCCAGCATCCTCGAATCAGGTCAGAACCAGCAATAGCTTTTCACCACGTGATATTATAACTGAGAACTTTTTGCAGAATACAAGTAAAAAAACACAATCCAAGTCTCAGAGGCACCGGGGGAAGGGTCAGATTTGCTCATGCACATTCACGACCGGTGATTGTAAATGAATAATCAATTACAAATAATACAACTACAGTGATCCATCGTTGTTTCACTATACATTTGTCATGGGAGTATGGAGTATGAAATATCCTTTAATCGTGTGTATCTGACTTGTTGTCGCAGGTACCTGTGGATCCGTATGCAGCAGGTGAAGGATCAGATAGCTGAACTCTCCAGGAAGCAGGCATGTCGCCCCCATGAACCGCAGTACGAACGCCTCTTCCAGGACCTGCAGCACTACCTGTGCAGCATCGGCCAGGCGTCGGTTGTGGAAACCTTGTTGTCCCACCTTCTCAAGGCCATGCAGGGCTGCTCCTCCTCCAAGTCCAGGTCTGCCGTCCAGGTCCTGCTGAAGGAGGAAGCTGTGTGGCAGAACTCCCAGCAGCGCTTCTGCCAGAGGCTGCTGGAGGATTACCCCCTGTACCCCGACATGGTTGGGCCGGTGCGGACTGGCATCCTCCAGCTTCGGCACGGGATGCGGCTGGTGGCGTCCCAGGTGGCCGCCTCGCTCACGCCTGTGCCTGGTCTGCCCAAGTTGGTATCCTGCCTGCTGGCCTTCCCCTCCCTGTCCCCCAGCCTGCCATCCTACCTGGCCAGAGCAGACTTCCTCTGCTCCCGGGCTTGCACGGACAGTCTGCGCTGCCTGGCGAAGCTCCTGCCCCAGCAGCAGGACCCCGTGCATGTGATCCCCCAGTCTTCCACGCTGCTCCTGAACTCCCTGCTGTATGTGCAGTGTCACACCCTGTCCACAGGAGAGTTCAGCCACGAGGCACGCAGCCTCTTCCGACACATCTGTCAGGTCAGCGCTTCAAGTTCACACCAAGATAGAATTCCAACTTTTGTACAACTTTCCAAAATTTAATTTGTGTTGTTGCTGATCCTCAGGCCCTGGTGAACGAGTGGGACGACCAGGAGAGACAAAAGAGAGAGCGAGAGCAGACGGAGGCTAGTCTGTACCGAAACCGCAGTCGACTGCATGGCTCAGGACTGACCGAGGACGAGCAGGAGGAGAGGGACTTCAGACGCCAGTTCCCCCAGTTTAGCAAGGTATTTACAAAGACTCTGGGCAGATCCTGGTGAAGCTTCAACAGACTGGCCTCACCGCAACATTTCTCTTATGCTTCATCTCAGAAACAACTTGTTTTGATTCGGTGAATGAAAGATGCCAGCTGTCAGTTTGTATCATTGGATGCTGAGAGGCATTGCAGCGTCTTGTTTCTGAACACGTTTAAAAAAAAAAAACATGAACCACTCCATTATCCGAACCGCTTATCCTATTCAGGTTTGTTTGGACATCAGCTGACACTGGGCAAAGGCAGGATACACCCTGGACAGGTCGCTAGTTTATTGCACATATAGAGACATCCCTACAGACATTCACGCCTAAGGGCAATTTAGAGTCTCCAATTAACCCTAAGTTGTGGGAGAAAGCTGAAGAACCCACAGGAAACCATACAGAAGGACTGCTAAACGGGACTTGCACCCCGGCCCCTCTTGCTGTGAGGTGACAGTGCTAGCCACTACACCACCGTGCACCCCTATTTAAAAAGCATAGTCATTTCTATTTTAAAAAGGTATGCTAGGTGTAGGTGCGACGCTGTCCTGTAGATGGAGCTACCGACCCTAATTCTATTTCCCAAAATGTAGCAATCCACACCATGCCATTTTGTAAACCATTGTATTAAAAGACTGATATCAACTGCACCTGTGAAAACGCTGCTTTTACATCAATCATGATCAAAGGTCATCACTACCATTAAGATTCAACCTCACGTCCAAAGCAGATTTAATGAGATTTGGCACAGAGCTGTTTTAATTTAGAGAAGTGATATAGCGTGTGTACAATGGACAATCAGTCTGAACAAGAAACATTGAAGGGTCTCTGTTCATACTTCATCAGGACTTTGCAGACATCGTGACCCAGCCAAGTCTAGAGGGCCCAGCAGACTTAGGACTAAAGGAGGAGGAAGAGAACGTCCAGGAGGAGTCCAGCGAGAGCAGCTTCCTGTCTCCGGCTGTCATGAACACAGTGGTCCAGGTTCATCAGCGCCTCTGTCTGGGATACGCCCAATCGCTGTGGTACCAGAGCACGAAACCAGCCAATCACAACAGAGAACACGTCAAAGCCCTGGTCTCCTCCTATCAGATTGCTTCCCCCGTGATGTCACGCTTCTATCATCTTATCGGTTAGTGTTTGCTGTCTGTTGTTATGAAACAGGAACACATTTTTTTCATCATTTTCCAGCAGCAAAGCAGAAATATTATCTTGTAAATGGAGTAAATCTGAATTACAACCCCTGTGTTTGCTCTTCAGATGCTGAACTGGACCAGCAGCTCACGGGCAGTGAACTGCTGCTCTCCGCCCTCCTCCAGAACACAGTGCAGGGCTCAGGGGGCCCTGACGGTCTGTCTGTTGCCCCAGAAGGACCTTATGACTTCTACCAGCAGCCCAATATGAGCGAGGCCCGCCTCTGTCTTCCTGTCCTCGAGCAGCTTAATGTGGCAGCGAAGCAGAGACTGGCGGAATGGCCAGAGCACCCAGCTCTCATACAGGTCACCTTTTTATTTTTATTTTACATCAAGAACTTTCAGTGAATTAGTTGACGGGAAGGAAATTAGTGTCTTAATGCAAGAAATGTTAAAGGATGGAAGATCTTTTGATATATACTTTGGTTATTCCCAAGATAAATTCCTTCTGTCAAACTGAAAGGCAGAATCAAACATCACAAACATCAAGGTTTTTGACATGGAGTTTAACAAGCACACGCTATTTGCTTAATTTGACACCCTCTCTTCAATTCTGACTGACTAAAGTCATAGAAGTCCTAAAGTTTGAACGGCAAAAGTGTTTTCAAATTGTCTAATTAAACATTGAGAATACATGCAGCACGATTACATTGAATGTTTGTCTATTATTAATCTCCTTTATTTATTTTTTTGCTTTGATTTGTTTTCCAACCACTCCTGATATCTGGCTCTTTAGCCTCCTAGTGTTCAGAGCTTTTCAATGGAAACTATCTCCTGCTGTTGCTGGAAAAATAAGAAAAAGATTATATTATATTAAATACTCAAATCACTAACAATAACCCACAATGTCCATCTTGAAGTGCAAAACTACATGATCTCTGCATAACATTCCGTGTGACCGGTCTGGTCCTGTAGCCTGCTGACAACGTAGGTAATCTCCTGCTGTGGGAGGGGACTCTTGTGAGACTATATGCTATAAGGTCTATTCTGTCTTTGTGTGTCGCTTTCCAGGTGACTGTGGTCGTGGAGAGGATCATGGCTTTCAGTCTGGCCAGTCCACTGGCCAAGTTCCTCAATGGGCTGGAGATCCTGCTCACTAAAGCACAGGTGAGCTCTGTTTGTGTTAGTGCGCGCACCCTAGTGTTCACACATTTAATTAACGGAAAAAATGAATCGGTGAATATTTTTTGCCCGTCTGTTCTCTGCCGTTCCTATCAGGAATGGGAGAATAATGCCAGCCGGTCAGTCTCTCTGCGGAAGGAACTGGAACCAGTCACCCAGCAAATTATCCAGTGGCGCAAATTGGAGCTCAAGTAAGACACAAAGGGGGCTTGAATCAGCGTCTTCTTTTCTGTTTTGATGCTTTTAGTTACTAGATGAGAGTTTTCAGCTCGTCCTGTGTTGTCCTCAGCTGCGATACAATGCCATGACGTATGTAAATGTGTCCTCTCCTGTCTTCTCTCGTGTGCCAGTTGCTGGTCGAGCAGTCTGGACAACGCGGTGAAGCGGCACACTGAGAAATCAACCAAACACTGGTTCTCTATCTACCAGCTGGTCGAGAGATATCTGGAGGAACTTAGGACGGATGCTAACACGGGTACATGCACACCGGTGTCGGGCGTTGATTCACTTCAATGACCGACTGACGATACAAACGTTTTAGATGACCGTTGTTTCTGACAATTCAGCCATTAGCTAATTGTAGAGCCAAACAAATGATTACACAATTGAAATGCTAAGACTCTCTGTTGTCTCCCCATTGCCGACCCTCTCCAGGCGAGGAGGTGGCGCGTCTCTCCCTGTCCTCAGTGTCTTCCACCCTCCAGGCCTTCATGGAGGGCTCCAGCTTGGGAGAGTTCCACACCCGCCTAGGCATGATGCTGACCTTCCACTGCCACCTCCTGCTGATCCCCAACCAGCCAGGACAAGGTCAGCCATCCCCACTCTATACAAGTCAATCTTAATTCAATACATACTGGCCGTAAAGTAATCCTTTAATATAAGATTGTCTCTTTTCAAAGCCAAGTATTAAATTGTATATTTTATATCAAGCGTCTTTGAGTATTTGGAAAAGCGCTATACAAAATAAAATTATTATTATTATTATTGTTATTATTATTATTATATTGCCGTCGTGACAAGCAACCGGCAAAAGGATGCAATAGTGAGGGTCATGGGTGAAGAACCTTGAATTAGAAACATCTTATACAAACAGTCCTCCACAGTGTCAGACATTTGTTTGTATAAAAGAACAGCATTTGTCAACTATTTAAATCCTGATTGGTGGCATAGATATTGACAATTTTATCGGTCTGTTGACCCCGACACTGATTGGATTTCAGTCAACAGTGTTATGGAAAATACCATCTCATCACTTCAGTCATTTAAAAAATATGATTGACCTCTGTCTAGCCAAACATATCCTATAGTTACAGGTCAATGCATGGTTAAGGTTTTTTTATTGCGTTTTGCCTGTGAGAGGCTGCACTCTTGTCGGGGGGATGACCTCTTAAGTCTTTCCTTGTTATACAGCGTCATTGTCCAGCCTGTTGTGGAACATGCACAAATACTACAGTCAGTTCTCTGACGGCATCCAGACCAGGATCGGGCAGCTCAGACAGCCCATTGAGAAGGAGCTCAAGGTATACATCGCCGTCCTTTCTACGTCGCATACCAATACTCTGAAACCTTGTCCACACTTGTCAGAGTAACGCAGTGAGTGCCCATTTTCTGTCCCCAGGACTTTGTCAAGATCTCCAAGTGGAACGATGTCAGTTTCTGGTCCATCAAACAGTCGGTGGAGAAGACACATCGGTAAATTATCACTGCGATTGCTTTGTGCAAGTTTTTTTTTTTTTTTAGGACTTGCTTCGGCAGGACAGATGACCGCCCTACCACAAACATTGCTCTGCCTGTATTCTTTTCCCCTCAGGACTCTCTTCAAGTTTGTCAAGAAGTTCCAGGAGGCTCTGAGTGGTTTGAGTGTTACTTATCTGGTGGAACAGGGAAGCAGCGCCGGCTTGGACAGCGTGGACTCCACCCCGGAGGAAACGCCCATCCATCGGGTTCACAGGGCACTGAAGAGCAGCCTGCCTGGGAAGGGCAGAGATCTGCAGGTACAAGTGTTTTCGTTGTTATCCATTATTGTGAAATTGCCTTTCCTTTAATCAAACTATTGTTTATGGTGATGAATAATGAGTGAATAACCAATGCTGAACTGGGCATTTCAGCAGGATGGCCCTGAAGAAGGAGTTGATGCTTCATCGCTACAGGGACGTCTGCCAGTTCTGTCCAGGAAGATGAAGAAACTGTGCGTCCAGCTGTTGAAGAAACACCCAGTGCCTGAGCTGGCTGAAGACCTGGACTACTTCACTGGTAAGAATCCCACTTGTAAACAAGAATCATCAACGTCTAATGGACAGAACGTGATGTTTTCTAAGCCTGGAGGAGAGAGAGAGGAGCAGAAGGTCTCTGTAGATGCCACAGACTGTATATAAGAAGTAGACGTAGTCTTGGTGATGTCACCCATTGGTTTGTGGACTGCGGTTTTGAAGCCTCTAGTTTTGTCATTTTTAGCCATTGTCATCTTGTTTTCTTTGCAACCAGTGAACAGAAGTGACCATATTTGTACTACGGAGGAATGACGTTGTGGTAGAAACGCCATATGCGGCTCTAGTAGCAACCTTTTAATCACAGGGTAGCCCCGCCCTAAAACGTACCCTTCTTTTATCCTGAATTTTACCAATCACAAAGTAGAACATCATGATGTAATCAAAGAAAGAAAGAAAAGTCTTTTCAAGGAGACTGGAAACAAACGATTGAGACCATGAACTCATGTTCACAATGTTTCTCTTTCGACTTCATCTGCAACCAGAGGAGTCGCCCACTGCTGGTCACTAGAGAGATTGCAAGTTTGAGGCAATTATACCCAGCCAAGGACATCAGGCATTTTTCATTACGCAACACATTGCTTTATTATATTATTCCGTTGCTGCAATGCCCTCAGTGTTAATGCAGTGTTCTTTTTTCCCCCCTTCTTTCCAGGCGAGGTCATCAGCAACCTGCGAGACCTGCAGAACCTCACCATTGACACTACGGCAGAGAAAGATAAGCAGAAATCTGAGATCAAGCACATCCTGCAGCAGAAGCAGAGAGCTCTGTCAGATCTGTTCAAGATGCTCACAGAAATAGGTGAGTTTTCCTCTCTGATTTAAAGGCGTCACTAGCAATTTAAGACTCGGAGGAGGGGGGGAACGGTCTTTAAACCTTTATGTATCATTCTCCCATTTAGGTCTGTCGTACCGTAAAGGCCTGATTTGGAACAGAACAGCTGACCCAGAGCAAACACTCTGTATACAGCCGCTGGAGATGAGCACCGCTCTCTCTGCGGTCAGGAACCAGGAGCAGGCAGAGAGCATGTAAATACAAGTTGTTCATAGATGCACTAACAGCTGAGTGACATTGTACTACTTTGGTTAACTGCTGCCAGGTAAACTCTAGATTGTGTATTCTGTGCTCTCTTAAAGACACTTTCTCTGCGTTCTTGGTGTTGCAGGTTGTTTACAGAGTTGCTGACCGCATGGGATGGATGTCAGAAGTACTTTTTCCGTTCGTGGGCCAGGAGAACAACCCTGCAGACTGCTCTTCAGCAAGCTGCCAAGGTCAGACACAGATACTGATAACAACTTACTGAACATAACTTGCATTTACCACTCTTACAGCCGTCTGTCTGAAAGTTGGCTCTGCGGTTTGACCTTTCTGCGCATGTGCGTGTTACCGTTTGGCTGTAGGAGCTGGGTGTGGGCAACATAGACCGCTGTCAAGGTTTCTCATCTCACCTCTTCAAGCTGCTCCTCAAACAGAGGCAACGACTGGCCAAGCTCACGGAGCAGTGGGTCCATCTCAGGTCAGTCTGCCGCCACATGACTATGTGGAGACGCCGTGTGGAGCGAGGGTTTGACTTCAGAAGTGGTTGTGTGATCGTTTTTCCAATTTTGCCACAAGGAGCTATTACCTTTACGGCAGTGGTCCTCAACCTTTTTGCGCCACGGGCCGGTTCCGTCTAAGACAATATTTTCAGCCTTCACGGTGTGGACAATAAATATGACGTAATAAAATGACACAACCGGCATAAAGACAATTATAAGGTGCATAAAAATACAACTCACTATTACGCCGAATTAGTAGGAGCCCTGCGTAACCTCTTGACAGGTGACATGTGTCAAGAGGTTACGTCTGAGGTTACACACATGCGGATGTATTTTTTTTCAAAATAAAACATCTTTCCGACCTTGATTTTCTTTTCAAATTTTTTTTTCATTCATTCTTTCTGTGCGGCCTGGTACCAGGGACCCACGGACCGGTACCGGACCGTGGCCCGGTAGTTGGGGACCGCTGCTTTACGGTCTTGCCCTGGATGTTAAACTGGCATTCTTTTAGAAAACAGTTGGACAATAGGTTGATTTTATTTTTTTATATATATATAATTTACACCATTAGCATGGAACAATAATATAAATACTTCTGACTTTTTATGAAGCCATAAATTACCTGTAGCAGGAATGTACCGGATGGCTTGATTTAAGTTGAGACGATCCACAATGTGTTGCTGTGCTGTAAAATACTGTAGCCTGACTTATTATCTCACTACTCTCAGGTGCCTAACAGACAGCGTCCAGGCCATCAAGGCCAACCTCCAGAGCCACAGTGAGGAAGCAGGCTGCGCCCTCCCGCCCCAGGCCTCTCTCCAGGGTTGGGTCAGCAAGGGCCAGGCGCTAGCTGCCCAGTGCACCACCCTCCTGCAGCAGCTGGCCTGGATGCTGCAGTGCTGCCCGGAGGACTCCCAGCAGAAGGAGACCAGCAGCTGCAGGCAGCACACCTTGAGGTGTCCGTCCCCGCTGGCAGTGCAGCGCCAACCCCCCGGCTGCCTGATCCGGAGGGGGGACGCCACCTGGTGCCAGCTCAACCAGCGCATGAACACACTGTTGAACCAGGCCCGGAGCCTGAAGGCCGAGCTGGACAATGTGGTGCAGCAGAGCTCCGAGAGGACACTCCACACGTGGTAAAACACAATCACCTGTTAAAGGTTTTATCTGACATCTAGCATAGCAGTGACAAACGGCCCAAAACAACACTGTTATTTTCCACAGGAACCATTTTGTCACGTGCTGCTCGGCCTTCGACCAGCTCGGAGCTGTAGCAGCTCAGATGCCCAGCATGGAGCAGCTCTTCACCCCGGACATGTGCGTCAGCGGCGCGGACAGCCTGCCGGCCATCACCCGGAGCTTGCAGTATGTCAGAGGACAGGTGGAGGCTAGCATCACCGATTTCACCACCTGGAAGACCCAGCTGCTCTCACTGGGACCCCAGAACTCAGGTGAATGCAACGAACCGAATGCTACCGTTCCTTCCAAGTATTGATAACCGACATCTTGCTCACAGACATGACAAACTGGACTGTGCAGTGAGAAGAAATTCCATTTAGTACCATGAGTTCACAGTTCCTCTGCTTATCTCCCCCTCCTCACAGATCAACAGCCTGCCTTCTGTACCGAGTTCTCTGCTGAGCTCGAGACGAGCATCAACACGGTGCTGTGTGCTGTCCAGACGCTCGTGAAGCGGAGGGAGACGGAGCAACAGAGGCAAAAGGAGCAGCAGCGTGGAGAGAGAGGTGAGTGATGCGGTCCTGGAGCAACAGCTATGGTAAGCTGTGCAGACGTTCATCTGCCAGCCCAAACCTTCCCCGCGCCGTCTCACTGCCAGTTTTGACCTGTTGTCCAACAGGATGCCGACGTGAACTTTTGTTGCACCAAATTCTGAGCCTTCATGTCAGCATGATGTTATATCCGTAGCACATTGAGCATAACGTGTTGATAAATGCATCAATGTAACACTAAAGTTGTCTGAACATGGCTTGACAATTGGCACTCCATGTGCTGCTATTAGTATCTTCCAAAGTCACTGATTACTAGTTTGCACGTTCAAACACTCATGTGAAGGAGACAAAGTAGATCCAGTAATGTAAAAACAAATCGCACTACTAGAGGTCTGAAACCTTTTAAATTGTTGATAACCATTGTTGGACAGTGGCATGGTAGCTTAGCTTTTATTGTTCAAGTAGTGGGGTGGGATCCACGCAAGCTACATTCCCCCATTTTATATCAAAACGCGCTTCATTTTATGTCTCATAACTGGTATCTTGCCCAACGTTGTTGACAACTCATAAATGACAAAGTGTTCTTAAAATGTCTACAAAAGCTGATGGATTAGATTGTTTTTGATGTCATGTGTTTTTTCAGAGGGTGCCGAGGCGGAGGAGGAGCCCGTGGAGGACCTGCTGAAGCCCGGCCACCTGACTCTGCTCCTGGAGGAGGGGCTGGCGGCTGAAGTGGAGGCTCTGTGTGTGGGAGATGTTAGTGGCGGGCTGGAGAGGCTGCTGAGCCACCTGAGGACACACAGAGACTCCGGTCAGCCACCACAGCTCCAGGTACCAATAACAGCTGCTCACATGACCTCTAGAATACTTTACCGCATTAAACTGCATTTAAAGCCAGTGACTGTGGTTTGATTCAGTGAGCCAATTCTTTATGTTCATAACTAATCCACACTCATATACTCATATGATGTTAGCCAGGTAAAGTGATCCAGTTAATTCTAACTTGCTTCTCTAAACACACTGACAGAATTGATTTCCTTGATGAAGTCTTGAATAACAGTGCACCCTTATTTTGAAAAAGAAAATAAGCAACGCGAGTCAGGAGTTTAAACCATGATCAGCTGATCAACAGTGTAAAAAACACAAATTGTAGTGCGTGACATATTTCTTTGTGGCATTTCAGTATCTGAGTAAGTGTCTAAGATAAATTACCTATATTTGTTATTTTATTTTTTAAGTCAAATTGAACTAAATGCATTTTTCCAATCCAACTATAGTATTTAAACCTACAATGAAAGTTTATTTTTTTTTTTTACATCAAAATGTTAACTGACCAGTGGTCCCATTGATAACAACCAAACAATTTTAATCGAAATGTGAATAAATCCGTCCAAGTGCGATTTGGCATTAAACTCATTTCGATCATTTTTAATTCAGAAGGAGGCATCCTAGCTGAGTTGCATTGTGCTATCATGTAGTGCCATTAACGTCTGTCCATGTTGTGTGTGTGTGTTCAGGAAGTGAACAGAGCGTGCAGGATGCTGGTGCATTTGGAGCCTCTGTTGGGGATTTACACCGACACGGTGCGTTACTACGTGGCCACGTCACTGGCAGCACACCGGAGCACCGGCAAGCTGCTGTCTGTGCTGGCCAGCATCTTCACTGAGCTTGCCCAGAAGGTACGGACACCACAAATCTTACTCATTGTCATTTGGGCAAAAAGAAAAAAGTATTGCAGATATATAAATGGGTATATAACTTGAGGGGCAAGTGAGATCTCCTGCGGTTATGCCTTAAGAACAAATGAAAAAAAGGTTTTGCCGGGATAATCTTGAATTTGCTTTACTTCATTTTACGTGATTTTTTGAGAAGCGGTATTGAAAAACAGCCAAACAAACACACAAAATACAAAAGCACAGGAAGGAACTTACTGGAAGGAAACTCCTTGTTGAAAGCCTTCGCAAGGAAATCTAACAAATGAACCCAAAAAGTCTGCAATCTGTCTGTCACATGGTAAGAAGTGGTGGGACGGGGTTCGGTGATCTTTTGAACAGTGTGATGTAATCTAGTGGGAGAGAAGTGCAAGCCTTCAGATCGGGTTTAAGTGCACGGTCTTAGCTTATGGAGGTGTCTCGATATTATATTTATGGGCTTCAGTGCTGATATCACTGTGATCAAACTTTTTAAGGAATTTTAGATTATGCGTTTATTACTACATATGTCTTGGGTGTACAGAAGTTATGAAAAATACTTTTCTTCTTTTTAAGGAACTTAGAATTAAGAGTATCCTTGCAAAACCTTTTTTTTTTTTTCCTTCTTCACCTGTTTTTTTCCCCCTCAATTGCTCCCTCCTCCCCAGGGCTTCTGCCTGCCTCAGGACCTGCTGGCCGGTGGAGACGGAGAAGGTGCAACAGAGTTTCACGACTATGAGGGCGGAGGCATAGGAGAGGGCGAGGGCAACAAAGACGTCAGTGACAAGATTGAGAATGAAGATCAGGTAATATTACTTTACAAAGCTGATCATCTTAACTCAAGGTCTACATACTGGCGCTTTCTTTTCTTTTTGTAAGCTTTCAACTCCATGTGCTGAGTTTGTAATGAGCAAAGAGCGAGCTCCATCAGCTGCATGAAAACTCTACTCTAACATGAATAATGCAACTGACCTGTCAATGGTATTTAAAATAACGATATAGGGCATGTCTAACTAAAACATGTAGAGACTACGGCAAAATAAATTATTTTTCTTCTTCTTCTTCTTCTTCTTCTTCTTCTTCTTCTTCTTCTTCTTCTTCTTCTTCTTCTTCTTCTTCTTCTTCTTCTTCTTCTTCTTCTTCTTCTTCTTCTTCTTCCAGGTTGAGGACACTTTCCAGGAGGGCCAGGAAAAGGAGGAAGAGCAGGATAAAGGGAACATTGAGGCGGAGGACAACGCTATCGAGATGTCAGACGACTTTGATGGCAAAATGCATGATGGGGATGAGAATGAAGCAGGTACCTTGGAATGTTCTATAGCCCACGAAGGGGCCCCACTCATTTTGGGGTTGGATCCACTTCCAGTTTTGTCTCTTGACTTCCGGTTGCTACCGCCCGGCAGTGGTTAAGACGATGAAAACTTAAAATGATATGTAAATGAACGTAGAAACGTCTCCCAGGATCCTCGCAGACTGTATTTTCCTCTTTGACTCGTGTGCAGGTGAAGATGATGATTCGGCTGAGGAGGAGGAGGAGCTGGATAAAAAGATGGGTGACTTGGGTGAAGGACAGACGGAAACTCTGGATGAGAGAATGTGGGGGGATGACGAGGATGACGAGGAGGAGGAAGGAAGCGACAAGGAGGAAGAGTCCGGCCAGGGCATGGACGAGGTACAGAGCACAGAGTTCCCACAAGGCTTAAGAAGGAAACATTTTAATATATCGAGTGATGCTTTACAAAGTGGAAAAGAACCTGCGCTGCAAATATTTCTCCCTGCTGATTTTAAATGAAATCGTTTTTTAAGCCAGATAGATGTCTTCTTGTTTTTTTGTCAATGTGCCCTAATTTCCTGTCAACATTGTTTTCTTAGGGTGAATCTGAGATGGTTGCTAAAGACGACAACTTGGATGCTGCAGACCCCAACAAAGACAAGAAACACCAGGACAAAGACGAACAGATGGACGTGGAGGAGAAAGAGAAAATCAATGAGCAAGGCGATGAGGTAAGGGTTTTATTAGGAAGGATCCATGATTAGTAACTGGTATTTTAGATCTCTTACTTCGTGGCTTTGCTGTTTTCTGATCTGTGCTGTTTCTGTTTCCCAGCGGGAGTTTGACGAGAATGAAGTGGACCCCTACCACGGGCAAAAGGACAAGAGGCCGGACCCCGAGGCCATGGATCTGCCCGAGGATCTCAACCTGGACCAGGAGGAGGAGGCTGGAGACGATGGAGACGGCGAGGGTGACGGTGAGGAGCGCATGCAAGGCCTGGTGATGCTGTCTCCAGACAGAAACAGAAACTCTGCAATGTGTAAAGGGGATGTCGTGGTCAATGAACATAGATTCTACTTGGCAACAGAAGTCTGTGGTTGATCTGGGACTACAAAGAAACTTAATGAACATACTCCAATAATAATAATAAGATTTTACTTGTAACAGAGTGTGTTTTAA
This sequence comes from Cottus gobio, assembly GCA_023566465.1. Classification (NCBI taxonomy): domain Eukaryota; kingdom Metazoa; phylum Chordata; class Actinopteri; order Perciformes; family Cottidae; genus Cottus; species Cottus gobio. Next base: position 21,732,735 of record CM042226.1, on the reverse strand, counting down.
ACTTCTTCCACCGCCGGTGTAAATCAATGACATTGGCTCAGTCACTGGTAAGTGAGTCAGAACCTCTTGTTGCTTCTCCCTCCCCACCAGCCGCCTCCTCTTTCTCCTCATTTTGCCTTTTTGAAATAAGCAGCTATAGATGGCCTTAGTCTTGGAACACAATAACCGCGAAAGGATCGTTTCATTAAGTTTTCTACACCCGCATGGCCTTAATTTAGTCTCAATAAGCACACACAGAAACCAGGAACATACTCGTGAGGCAAGCGCACAGAGCGAGCAGGAAAGCATCCTGGCGAAGGAGCACTAATGCGCTGCGTGCAACGATATGCTGTCCCCGCGAGGACCAGGCTGTGACGAGCGCAACTCAACCCTAACCCACTTGCGACAGCTCGTCAACTCGACTTAGAAACAGCTGACTACCAGGGGTATGATGCTATTTGTGTGAGTACGGTTTAAGTGATGTCACCATTGTTCCTACGGTGGTAAGTTTACATAGATTAATGTATCTGACCACGCGATCAAATGATAAATAGACTTCATGGATTATGTTGATAAGTGGGCAGAAAAAAGAAGACCATCGCCATTTACCGGAACCACCGTCTCATTTGTTTCTGGTAGTTACGTAAACTTGGGTATCACAGTTTACCTTTAACACAAACTGTGAAATGCATTCCCTTATTAAAATGAAGGCCATGACATGACAGTGTTTGTTAGGGCAGTTGGATCCGTTCAGTGAATTGTTATGCTAAGGACTTTTCCCCCTCTTCAGAGGAGAACCCATTCGACATTGATGAGAAAGCCATGGCCCAAGAGGAGAAGGAGGACGGGCAGAAAGATGGAGACGACGACGAGGTGGAGGAGGGAGGAGAGAAGATGGACGAGGAGCAGGCAGACCTACCAGGAGAGGAGAACGACCAGGAGCCCAAGACTGAAGGAGAGAAGGACGAGGAGGAGGGAGGGGGAGAGAAAGCAGAGGGAGACGAGGAGTCTCCTGACAAAGACGACGAAGAGGAGGAGAGAGGACAGGAGGCAGGAAAAGACGAAGAGCTGACTATTCCAAACGACAAAGGACCCAAACCAAAGGTGTGTATGTCAAAGAACCACCACACCCTTTGTGAGGAGCACAGAAGCTGTCTGTTCTGTGTTTGTGTCACTGTTGGGATTTCTAATGCTTACAGGAGGAGGAGGAGGAAGGAGCAGGCGAGGATGAGGAGCAGCCCGAGTCAACTGAGAGGAAGGAGCACGACACGGACGGTCAGACCGGAGAGCAGAACGTTCAGAGTGACACGGCCGTGGAGCTGGCGGGAGAAGCATCGGAGAGAGACCAGGCGAAAGAGGTACGCTTCACCTTGGGACGTGGATTCAGGCCCGCGGAGGTTTCACCTCGAGAATCAGGAGAGATGAGTCCACGTGGACGGCATGGCTGAGCCCTCAGGTCTTAATGCATGGTTTTGTGCGACAGCCTCATCCTCTACAACTTCACACATACAGTACAACCGTAGAGAATATATAGACTGCTGTAGTAAGGAACATTAAACAAGGACGACAATCACTTCCCAATATCTTTAAAGATACAAACATCTAATATTGCAATTATGTAGCAACAGAGTTAAAAAAAGAAAAGGTCATTGAGGAAGATTGGTGGCCTTATTCTGGTAAAGTGAGGCAAATTTAAGGTCTTGGCAAGAGTTATTTTTGAAGAGAATATTCTGACAATTTGATACTTAAGTTAAAAAAAATATAGAGGGAGTCCTGGGGACAGAACCAATACTGGAGAAGGTGTGGTTAAAACATTTTTTGTTAACATTTTTGAATTTGATCTGCTAGAGACGACTAATGAAATCAAATATGATATAGATATACTGTGTATATCACACAGACATGACTGCAGGCCTCCTCACGCATTATTACAACTGTCAGTTGAATGCGTTGTATTCAGTATCTCACCTTCACCGTGTCAGCGATATGTAATCATATCAATCATATAGTAATCATATACTGTATATGTGCTTTTTAAGATGTGGCCCCTCGTTTACTCGTTGAAAAGATCCCAGATTTTTTTATCCCGCTAAATTAGAACAACGTTTATATCTTATATTGTAAAATATATTATAAAATACAAGCGCTCATCGGGCATTTCCGTTTTTCTGTTTTTTTTTCAGGAGCACGGGAGCGGCGCTGCTGACGCCAGCCAATCGGAGGGCCACCAGTCAAAGCTGACGGCACGGGTGTCTTCCCAGACCCAGACGCAGAGCAAGACTCAGGTACGGCTGGAGAGCAATCTTTACTTCTTCATCCCGTTCTTTGTTTTATTTGAAATCCTTATCATCACAGTGTTTCTAAATCGACTGTGCCCTTCCAGAGCTTCAAGAGAAAACCCGGTCAAGCAGACAACGAGCGGTCGACCGGTGATTACAATGAACGGGTCAACAAGCGCCTGCGTACCGTGGAGAGAAGTACGGATCGCACCGAGGACAACCGGCAGAGCGACGCCCATCAGGAGTCGGACCTGTACGAACACATCAAACAGGGAGAGGCGGCCTACGACGCTCAGACATATGGTCAGGGGACATGTCAGACTTTTTTTTTAATTAGCCGTCAGATCAAGTTTTTAGGTGGATGCATTGGATGACACGTTTAGCTGCTCTTTGACGGTCTTGCCGTTTCCAGATGTTGCCAGCGCAGATCAGCAGAAAGCAGCCGGACCTCACCAGGACGAGGACGATCAGAACGATGAGGATGTCGCCATGGAAACAGAGAAGCAGAAAGAGGACCTCCAGGCTGCGGAGGTCCAGGAGCTGAAGCCTGAGCAGCTGGATTCTACCAAGGCCTCCCAGAAAGGTGACACTTTTCTTCTACTTCGATTCTTTATTATTTTAGAAACTTTTTAATTACACTTAAAATACACAGAATTCCTCGTTGTAGCCTTGTGAAACGTGCACCCTCTCACCTTCCTACTCTTCTTCTTGTGCAGGTATAGACAGTGGGGAGATGGAGGTGCAGCCACAGGGAGAGGAAGAGGAAGAGGAGAGGTGGAAGGACCGACAGAAGCCCATAGAAGAAGAGCGAGCAGCCAGACGGACCGAATCCACAATTCACACAGTTCCTGAGCTGCTGCTGGACGCCATGCAGGTAGAGAACTACTCTGTATAAAGCAGAAAAGTAAAAATAGAGGGAAGACCAACATTTGGCCTTAAGAGTCAGGTCTGAGTTAACATAAAATACTGCTTACATTGCATTGCATTGAGTTGTGTGTGTGTGTGTGTGTGTGTGTGTGTGTGTGTGTGTGTGTGTGTGTGTGTGTGTGTGTGTGTGTGTGTGTGTGTGTGTGTGTGTGTGTGTGTGTGTGTGTGTGTGTGTGTGTGTGTGTGTGTGTGTGTGTGTGTGTGTGTGTGTGTGTGTGTGTGTGTGTGTGTGTGTGTGTGTGTGTGTGTGTGTGTGTGTGTGTGTGTGTGTGTGTGTGTGTGTGTGTGTGTGTGTGTGTGTTTGCAGAAAGTAGAGAGCGACCCAGAGGAGATCAGGAGGCAGATGGAGCTGCAGCTGGAGGCCTGGCACAAACTGGCTCCAGGAACTCAGGAGGAGGTGAGGCTGACCCAGGACTTTTGTTCCTTATTCTTTTAGCAGTTTAGCATTACATCAAACATTATACATATCAAACATTGATCACGGGGCCTCTCACATTCACGTGTATTTCTGCAGACTGTGAAGAATCACATTGGAAATACTGGAGGAGAAACAGCAATTCGATGAAACTTCCTCAATTGTGAAAAATAATATTCACGCTCGCTTTTTTGAAACGCCTTCACGGAATGAATTCAGATTTGGCAAATATTGAACACACGTGATCGATCAGCTGTTCCCGCTGTCCGCGTCTTCTGGGCTAGCCTTAACGTATGAATGCATGAAACATGGCCAGCATAAGCTTTAAAGTCTAAATACAAGGAAATACACGGTCCACTTACAATATGTCTCCATAATGAGCCATATCCCCGAACTATACAATTGTGAGTGTATGAGGCCCAGGTTGTAACTTTGTCCTCTTGTCTGTGTTCTCAGGAGAGTGCAGCATTGTCCATGTGGCACCGGTACCAGACCTTGACCTCCCCTCTGTCCCAGCAGCTGTGTGAGCAGCTCCGCCTCATCCTGGAACCCACGCAGGCCGCCAAGCTCAAGTGAGGAACAGCGCACTCTCTATGTGTTACAATTATGTTTTGAATGAATAACATTTTTTTTGTCTTCTGCGATGACACGTCGTGGCTCATTGTTGACCAAGCGTTGATGCCGTGTGAACAAGAGACGTGCGCTCGCGATTACACATTATAACTGTATGTGCAATGTTTTCCGCTGCCCCTTCCCCCACACAGAGGGGATTACCGCACAGGGAAGCGTCTGAACATGAGGAAGGTCATCCCTTACATCGCCAGCCAGTTCCGCAAGGATAAGATCTGGCTGAGGAGGACCAAGCCCAGCAAGAGGGAGTACCAGATCTGTCTGGCCGTGGACGACTCGTCCAGCATGGTGGACAACCACTCCAAACAGGTGAGGGAGCTCTGCTGTGTCTCGTCTTAGTGGTAATCACTATGCCGTGATTACATTAGGTAGAACGTAGAGTTAAAAAATATGAACAAATAAAGTGTGTGTGTGTGTGTGTGTGTGTGTGTGTGTGTGTGTGTGTGTGTGTGTGTGTGTGTGTGTGTGTGTGTGTGTGTGTGTGTGTGTGTGTGTGTGTGTGTGTGTGTGTGTGTGTGTGTGTGTGTGTGTGTGTGTGTGTGTGTGTGTGTGTGTGTGTGTGTGTGTGTGTGTGTGTGTGTGTGTGTGTGTGTGTGTGTGTGTGTGTGTAGCTGGCGTTTGAATCCCTCTCAGTGATCGTCAACGCCCTCACTCTGCTGGAGGTGGGACAGGTGTCTGTGTGCAGGTGAGCTTCTGCATTTATAGTGGGAGACAATGGGGTTAAAAAAAAAAAGACATATATTGTGCATATGAAATTATGGAGCCAGATGACCAACATCTAGACCTGAAAACAGATCAAACGTCACGCTGTCGATGCATGTGTGAAGCTAACCTGTGACACTTGCTCGTGCGTTCAGTTTTGGCGAACAGGTGCAGCTGCTCCACCCCTTTCAGCAACAGTTCAACGACGACTCGGGGGCTCGGATTCTCCGGCTCTGTCAGTTCCAGCAGAAGAAGACACGGATAGCACAGGTGGGAGTTCCCCTTTGTACCGCTCCTCCTTCGGCTGTCCTGCACTTTTACCGCTACGCGTGAACTATTACATATAATGTTTGAAATAAAACTGAAAGGAAGAACCGAGCAAGTAAGACAAATACATCCTAATTCTGATCTGAATTGTTTTTCTTTGTTTGTTAATGACTTAAGAGGTCAAAAAAAACTAAACTTTTTTTTAAACTCTTGTTTCCACAAGAGGGTGAAGTGCACCACTAGCCTGTGTTCTAAATGGGACTAAGTACTAATTTGAATACCTTACTATTCATAAGAAAGACACAACAGTATTGCCACTTAACTTAAAGCTACCAGACAGACTCGCCTGCAAGGAAAAATGAATGCTTTTAGTCTCATTATTATATAATATTAACGTGGGATACTGGTTCACTCTTGGGCCCAAAGCAAGTGTTCCAACAACACAAGAACCAAAAACAACTGCCTAAACTGCCTAAACATGATTTAAGGAAAAACTATCCTGGAGAAAACCTTTTTTCACAAACAATTTACTGTTTCAGAAACTGTATCACCAGATTTTGTTTTCTCACTTGCCTCTTCGTGTAGTCAGAATACATTTATGCAAGCTACTTAAATATGTCTCTATTAAGGAACACAACCTTGAGCTGGCATACTGTATGTTGACACTGCTACAGTCGGTCAGTTGGTACTACTGCAGTTTATTTATAAATGGAACAGTACAATGTGCTTTACATGAGACGGATACAAACAGATTACATGAAACCGCATGAGTACAATGAACCAAAAACAGTCCAGATGAAAGTAACTGTAAGGCAATCCATGAAGTCAACCCAGGTTCTGCAGCGTGAAGTGTATCCTCATTAAAATAGTTGTCATTGAAGATCTCCTCCTGTATCTCCTCTGTAGTTTTTGGACACCTCGACGAACATGTTTCTCGCGGCCCGACAGCAGATTCCCGGATCTCTGAACTCAGGTGAGGACTCGACCTGCATGTTTAAATATCCAACGGAGAACGGCCAGCTCAATAGATCAGTCTGCTGTTGCCTGTGAAACTCACAAAGGCAAGTTTGTTGCCTCTCGCCGTCGCTCTGCTGATTGTGTGGACCTGAGCCACACAGCTTGAATAGGAACTATAGGAACTACGACTTGGAAAACATCAGCATACACGTATGATGCGTCAGGTGTCATATTGTTGGTTTAGTTCAAACACCAAAGCATTCAGAAAAGTATTTATGATCAATAACCTGGCCTAATCATAAGGAAAGAAAACGTTCCGTTTTAAATATCTGATGGACTGATGAAGGTTTTAGTACTTTTTAGTACCCGTAGTTGAGCTGGAGATAGGAGATCTGTGTTCTTCAGCTTTAAAGTTGCTCTTATCAATATTTGTGTATCAATGGGGGACCAAAAGATTATGTTTCATGTGAAAGGTGTTGTATATAGTGAGGAAGCCACGGAGAAGTATCGGACGATTCTCCAGATCCCTTAAGCTGATCGTTTTGGTTTTCATGCCCACAAGTTCATCTCTCATCAACCTTGTTGCCAGTAACAAACAAATATTAACAAATAAATAAATAACCAACATACTGTGTGCTGTCCTGTCCAGCAAAGTTAACAACCAGCTGGAGCATAAGGTGGAACATTTAGTGGTAAAAGGCAGATTGATCAATAAGAGCAACACCAGACCTGTTTGAAGTCGGGCTGGTTCCAGTGATGTGAAAGTGTTCTGCTGCAACTGCACCACCAGCTGCATCGTGTCACATGTTCCCCTCTGGCCTCGCTCCACAGACACGGCCCAGCTGCTGGTCATCGTGTCAGACGGCAGAGGTTTGTTCCTGGAAGGGAAGGAGCGGGTGATGGCAGCCGTGCGGGCTGCACGAAGCGCAAATGTTTTCATCATCTTCGTGGTGCTCGACAACCCCAACTCTCGGGTAAGTGAAGAAGAGTTTGACCTTTTTTTATTTTTTATTATTGTATTTAATGTCCAGACACAAAGTGTAACTCGAGCATGGTGCTGTGCTGCAGGACTCCATCCTGGACATCAAGGTGCCCATATTCAAAGGGCCGGGAGAGCTGCCAGAGATCCGCTCCTACATGGAGGAGTTCCCCTTCCCTTTCTACGTCATCCTGCGAGACGTCAATGCATTGCCGGAGACCCTGAGCGACGCCCTCAGACAGTGGTTTGAACTGGTCACCGCAGCCGACCAGTGAGACCAATAGAGAAGCCATCTTTCACAGGAAGTGATAAGTGGGCGGCAACCAACTGCACAATGCCACTCTGCTGCCAGCTGCTCAGCGTCAGCAACAAAAAAGAAGGGAAAAAAGGACTCGAAAGAAAAAAAGACAGATTTGCCGCTGTACATGTGCCTTTATTTTCTTATTTTTACTGTAGAATTTAGTAGAGTTTGATAGCAACCTTTGCTGTTTTGTCTTTATCAGGGAATCCTCAGTTTCTTTTGTAATGTATTGAGGATTGCTTTAACTTGCACGTCTGAGATAAAAAATTATAAACAAAATGTGATTCCCTTTCGTGTGAAACACCTCAGTGAAGAGTCAGTAAATACCTCTGTCCCTCTCTTGTACTACAGACCTGAAATCATGTTTGTGTGGATGTTGTAGTCGGTGTTAAAAATAAGGTCGTCAAATCATTCATCTTCAACACGAGCGAAGATGTACAGAGTGGTTTTTGGTTGTGAGCAGAACTCCTAACTGCATGACCGATCGGCAGCATGTCTGTGTGCTCATGGGCTGACATTCCAAGGGAACTCAAAAATGTGCCTTGGGAGAGGAGAACGGTGTCGCTGGCGTCTCACACCCTGAATCTGCTGTCGGGGGGGGTGGGGGGGTGATGGACCTGAGGTGCGATCGCTGCTCCGTTCCGTTGAATAAAGACGCACGTCTGCTGGTCTTCCAGCCGTACCGTTCGGCTCCTACGGGACACGGGGGCGAGCTGTGAGCGCTCGTTTAGCAGGAGTTAGGTGGCCATGACGTGTGCATTAAAATGTTTTACTATCGACTCTGTTTTGTAGCGTGGACCTCGACATGTAAGCCAACGTTGGTCATATTTAAGAGGCTGTCTTCATCGCGTCCATCTGTTTCACCGTGACATGAAGGATCCCGACAATAAACGGTTTACAAGGCTTTTCATGGCAAACCCCTTTGTGTGGACGTTTTAAATTGGAGCTAGAAAAAAAGAAATGAATGAAAAAAAAGCTCATTGTATAATGTGTTGCGAAAAAAGTTACAAATATTCTAGTATAGAATGTTAAAAAGTCAAAGTATAGTGTATTGACAAAAGACGACAACATAATAGTACAGTATATCGACAATACAAAAACAAAGTCAGTTTAGCATGATGGTAGTAATGCCTTGCATATGACTGCGGCGTGCGCCGTGTAGAGGCAGAAGACGGGTGGAGAGAAGTGCGTTCCGTGAGGACATCAAACACATAAGCGCGTGCTCCCCATCGCCATGGAAACAAGCATCTCCTCACAGAGTCCGGATTCATTTCCTTTCTCTTCTTGCTTTCTGTTTTCCACAGAGGCCTCCGGGTTTGGCAAGTGAGAACGTGTCAAATGAGGAATCTCTTTCTAAAATTAGATATTCAAAAACAGAGCCACCTACACTCGACATGATTCATACCATAAAAAAAAATAAACATTGATTTAAAAGTTAAATCACACTGATCCCTTTAGACTACAGAATATAATTCAACTTTTGGTTTCCAAAATAGCATATTGAAATGCAGTTCTATAATCCATACTATATTGCCATTTTCTTTACATTGTAATGTCATATCATACAATGACTATGTAATTACTATGTATGACTTTTTAAAGTTTTTAAAGGCTACTTAACTTTTCTCATAATAATGAGAACAGGATTTCATAATTACATTAGCATCAAGATTTTCTGAAAGTTTTTTTACAATTATGATTGAATTCAATTTTACTGACATACCATACAACTACTTTTTTTGATTGACTTTGACATCTCTATGACATACCATACTATGACTCTTTAAACTTTCAATGACATTTAGAATATGACAAATTACTTCTTTATGACATAATGACATAGTATACTGTGAGGTTTTAGACATTTTAATGACCTCTATCCTTCTGGATGAATTAATGTCTCTTTAAATGCACATTACTAACTCTACTTCTTCTCGGGAGCCTCTGTGCTTCCTCTCCCCACGCTTCCATGGATCGTGGCTGTCTGGAGCCGGTCCTGCTCCCTGCCATGGCGGCCATGCTGATGCCCCTCATCTCTGCCTTCGTCTGCTGGCCTGGATCATGGTCATCTGGGTCGTGGTCCATGCCTACTACTCTACTACTATTACATGAATAATTTCTGTGACATCCATTGAATGTACTGTAACTCTGTTACGTTGATTCTGTACACATGACATCTATTGCTTCTGTCCATCCGGGGAGAGGGATCCTCCTCTGTTGCTCTCCCTCAGGTTTCTTCCCCTTTTTTCCCTGTGAAAAGGGTTTTCACTACTATTATTTGGGGGAGTTTTTCCTGATCCGATGTGAGGTCCCGGGACAGGGATGTCTTATGTGTACAGATTGTAAAGCCCTCAGAGGCAAATTTGTATTTGTGATTTTGGGCTGCACAAAATAAACTGAATTGAATTGAAATATATAAGAGCAGAATCAGGGAGAGGTGGAATGAACATCACTCTCTATTCCATAATCTTTGGGATCCATTTCATTCCATACAGTGAAGAGGACTTCACATGTCCAGGCTGTTGTGCTGATTAAATGGGTGAAATGGAACACCGTTCCATTACCGGTTTAAGTGAACACTCAGCAGACCAACTGTGCTGTGTATGATCATCTGGCAGCTATAATTACCAGCTGATTGCTCAGTTGTATTAGCCTGATGATGCTACAGGCCTAAACTATTATGCATCAATACGTTTGCAAATATATCCGTGTTTCAGTTGTCGAGTCCAATTCATCAGAAGGCTTCATCAAACGTGTTTGAATTACTTCTTGTCAAATATTCATACACAGTATGTAGACCTCTTGACCTGCAATGATCATGAATCCATCACAAGTCTTCTCTTTTTTTTTGCCCAACATATATCATCTTATTACACTGAACATCATCAAACAATCACTTCACTGACTGAATGTCAGTCAGAAAGTATTAAGAGACTAACACATTGTTGTTTTTAAGATTCTTTCATAAGATGTAATGACAAAAAAGAAAAATATGGAATAACAACATGTCACCCGGAATGGATACATATAAAGTTATAGCTACATTCATTTGGTTCTATAGAGGATGTTGTTGTTTTTATGAAAGCATGTGAGAATACCAATCAGAATCAGCCATTAACAATAGAAGTGGGTCCCATCTACCATTGAATAATACAGGTTTATCCAGTCAAAATAATGAATATTTATCCATAAAAGCCCCTTCTAAATTCACCTCTGTGCACCATCTACTTATAATTACAGGGGCACTGGCTCCATCGGCAGTACATAGCAACAACAACATTATGTATACACGCATGTCTGTGTTTGCGTGAGCAATCACAGTCCTGATATTGATTCAGGAGTTAATGGACCAATTGTTAAATCAGTGCTATTTTAAATTTTCCAGACCTTTCAGCTCTGCCCTCACAGGATCATTTGAGTGTTGCGTGATTGTGGCCAACAAGGCGGTGCCTCTCCAAACTGAAAATATATATATTCCAAGGAATCAACATTTCATGGAGTCGTGACATGAAGAGGATTCCCAGAAGATGAACTCAAGGTAACCGAGACTCCCCGGTGCTTGGTCCCATTAGGATTCATAGAACAGCAGCTTCACTCAACACATCAGGTGTGGAAGCACCAATCAGCAGCTGTTTGGGAAACAGCCCCAGAAGACTGCAGTCATACCTCACGTTGAAGTGGTTAAATGCATGAAACATGGTCTCTGAGCTGTGCCACTAATCAGTCACAAAAAGAAAGAAAACAAATACATACATAATTTGTAGCCATTTTCCTATTCTGGATGTAGTTAAAATCTAATTGTATAACACCAACACTATTAGCATCATATTATCCTGTTCTCAAAGTGGTCATATTTGAGGAAATGTTCAAAAATGTAAATATGAAGGACAGCATAAAGTGAATTATGCAAATTATTTCTTTTCTTTCTTTTTTATCCTGGAACTTCAAAGCAAAGTTGGATTAAATGAAATGTAAATACAGCCTTGCTCAGTTCTATACACACCCACACACGGGTATGACTTGCTTTGGCTACAGCCCCATCATGGAACAACCAAGATAATAATAATAATACGAAAAAAGGCTTACAATCATCTAACCCTCAATAGCAAGGTAATATGGCGAGGGGGGGGGGGGGGGGGGTCCCACAAGTGCCTCTTTTGACTCCATCTCATCTCCTTAGGTGAACATCAGCCGGTCTGCTGTCGCCACGCATCCTATTGAGACATCCGCAAGTTCCTGTTGCTTAGTAATAGTCTTCAGTGCCATGATTAAAGTGAGCTTCAAAGCTCTGGGCACACTCATCACTCACTGCTGGCTGCATAATGAATCCCGCGGAGGGAGCTGATTAAGCCCGGCGTCCTTTAGAAATCACACAAACTCAACTCGTCTCCGTTCTGATCGGAGGCCTCTGCGTCGGAACCTCACTGCGAAAGGGCCACGGAGGTCAGCTGAGGTCACATCGGCTTTAAAAACAACCTGCTGACCTTTTCTGGACTGGGGGGCCCTGTTTTTTCTACACGATGCCACGAGCCAGTGGCCTCATTTGCTCCGCTTTCATGTCTCACAGTCCGCACAGATTAGCTTTCCCTTTGATGTGTCTTCTTGGGCTGATGCGGAAATCATATTCGGCACACAAGCAGCATAACGGGCCGGTAGCTGTGCCAGCAGGTTAGACTGCAGGACATGTACATATGCATCTTATAGAGATGGTGTCATTACATTTAGTGCCTTTGGTAATTGACATGTATCATATTTTTGAAATATTAAATACATATTAATATACTCAGGTCATGCTTTTTTCGAGAAATGGTGCAATGACATCCCCCCGTCTTTGAAATTTGATTATTTACTATTATTTACTTATGATAATACTTTATTTGTTATTATTCCTACGTTACATGGCTGCAAGTTTGTCGCCGAGTAGTCTGATTAAACACAAATCAACGTATTAATATGCACCATGTCGGCTCAACAACCACAAACTAATTGCCACCCAGTTTGAACTTCCGGGCTGAAACACACGACCCCTTTGATTCTGTTTGAACTCTGCGGCGCAAGACACTGCAAACAGAAAGCCAAGCGAACGCTTTCTTCTACAACAAACAGAACTGTGACACTACAAACGGACTCGGGGGCTGGTTGTCAGGCACGGCCCCTAATACAGGCCCTCCCACCCGCGGGTGTACGTGGCCCTCGCGAGAGCACTCAGCTGAGACTATGACAGGAAGTAGAGTCCCTGAGTGGAAAAAACAGACCCAGGTGACGCACTGAAAGGAAGATAATTAGCACAATGGCGTCGCATAAACACACTTGCCTCACGGGCGTGGCCCCTCACATAATGGATATACACATTTGATTTGGATGGATACTTTTGCATGAAATCTCAAAAGATTACAGGGGGAACTCTTTAGAAGTAGAGATTTAAAGGGTGCGTGGATCCAACAGTAATCACACATGAGAACCTCAGGTCAAAGTTGAAGCACAAGTATGGATCATACAAGTATGGATCATGTTAGGATGGATCATAATAGAATGAATGGAAGTCACTTCACAGGAGGAGCATGATTTTACTCAGATATCTACATTTCCAGAATAATATATTAACAGTAAACACATCCAGTGTTGTATGGAAGATACACATTTATGCAAGATGAACATTTGAACATCATACAATCTGAACATTTGAACATCATACAATCTGTCCCTAAAACCTACACACTGTCCCTTTAAATGAACTACTTTTTCCCATAAACCTTTCATATTAACAGTTTGTTTGTTTTACACAGCAGAGTGTGGGTGGATATGTAAGGGAGAAAACAAAAAATTACAATGATGTACTATGTCAAATAATAGCAATGGTAGCTTTGGATATCTGTATGCTCATAATGTAATAGTAGTTTGTTTTTGTTGAAATTACATTTTCAAATGAAAGTGTAAGTAAGTTCTGTTGTAGATATTCATTTATATGATAATATAGAGAGTAAACCAAAGGAAATGTGTCATTCAGAAATAAACAATTAGAGAAATCAAAGCTAGGGGAACAGCAGGAAGGCCATCAGGAGTCCCATTGTCTCTGAGTATACACCCAACCCTGCCAACGACCTCAAGGAGGGATGACCCACTGATGCACTACAGATACACAAGCAAAAAAAACCACGTCAGACAGTTTACCAAGGTAAGAAATCTCTATTTTTATTACATTCAACAGTACAGTACACTAAGATTGCACATTTTCACCAGATATAGCAGCATTCTGACTGGCAAATGGACTAATTAATAGGCACATCCAAAACATTTAAATAGAAATACACACGTCCAAATGTGTCGGGGCCACTTTCTGACCATATTCAAATTCCATTTAAGCTATTAATTTACATGCCTCATAAAACAAGTTCTACGCAGCTAAAACCACCCCCCCCCCCCCCCCCCCCCCACACACACACACACACGCACACCCTCCCAAGACTCGTGATTCCAGTGGCAAGAAAAGACAAGTCAAACCCAGCAGCGCCTGTCTGTCTTCCTAGTACAATATCAAATGATAAATTCACCCGTTTTATACTCTCACACAATATGTGCCATTCAGTGCATTCCAGGAGTTACAAAAGGGTTTTCATTTACTTTTACCGTTTCCTTCAGAAGACTGCTTCATTTAAAACGTTTTCTTTTTACGACCCAGAATGACATCCCCTCCTCCTCAGAGAAGACATTTGTACTTTGTGTTAAGCAGGTGGAGAAAGAGCCGTAGCTGTAGCACCGGAAGAGCAACACAGCACGTTCACGGTAGTATTCCTCAGCTGGAATACTACCGTGTCCTACAGTGCAGAGACTGCTACTCCCGAATATAGAGCTGGCTCAAATTTAAATACCTTTTGTTCCGAGAGCAATGTGGTGGGCGAGCCGTGTAATAAAAACTGACAACTATCAATGGACAATTTTGCAATCTTGATTAGATAGTTCCTGATTTATTTTCCCAAACTTTTGACTTTGGGCAAAGATCTTGTATGGTTGCTTGTGTTTTGACAACAATAAACAAGAATAGGATGTTGGTATTGGAGAAAAACAAAACCTGGTATTAGTATCACTCCCTACTGCTGAAGATGGAGATACGCGTCTCCGCCACTTGTATAAAAGAGATATATGGTCGTTTATTTGCAATTAGCTGGTACTTCTTGATATACAATGAAATGAATGAAAAGGTCTCCACACACACTCAAAAGGCAACAGGACTTCCAGTGTACAAGGCCAGCTCAAATGTTGCATCAGGATTCAAATCTATAAAAATAGCAAATTCCATTCTAAATGACCTGCTGTAAACTGTAACTCATGAATATTATTCATGAATCAAGCATGGTACTGCGTCTGTGCCACCAGCCACTACAATTGTGCAAAGCAAATGCTAATGGAATCCGACTACAATGACGGATATGAATATTATAGGTTTCGCCAACAATAAAGCCTCTTTGATTGGATGCTCCTTCCACACAGTGAGTCCAGCTGCCTTTGACCAAACGGATGACTAGTGACCTACTGAGAATCTTCACACACAACCGGGTTGTGGCTGAACCCAGGATGACAACAGGAAGTCGGACCGACATTAGCACTGCATTGCAACACTGCTGGGGTTCAGTAAACAGGGTTAGGGCAAGGAAATGCAAAACATTGACCCTGACTCAACTTTTGCAATGTATTGTGGCCAATCAAAGCGCACACTCATCGATTATCGTGTTATAAGAACAGTTCAACTCTACCAGTTACCTCGCAGTCGTCAAGACAGGGGAGACAATGACGATGAGTAAACTGGGTGTTGAACTCAATGTCTATATTGTGTCTTCAGACTTGTAAAGTTTTACTTTCATATTTTGTTAATTTGATGCTGTATTTTATTTAAGCAAAGCGCTTTTTTGGCTGTCTGTGTTAAACATTTAACACATTTGGCTTCTTTAGTCAAATAAAAAAAAGGGTTTTTTAGAAAATCATGTTAATAGTCTTCAAGTAAGGTTTCAAGTATGTACTGTTGTTTTTTTTTCTATTACAATTTAAAAAGAATCCAATAATATCGTAAAAACACGGTGAACAAATGTTTTGGTCAAACCGATGTTTGACACAAAGTAAAAAAAGTTTTTTTTAAATAATTCTCATTGGTACCCGTCGCACCAACTCAGCCCCTTGCCTTTTTTTCAATGCAGTGCTGATTTCGCTCTGAACACCAAACATACCACCAAACAACAAAACAGGTCCAGAACTGCAGGGTACTTTATGTAAAACATGTTTTTAACAGTGCTTGAGGGTGGATGTTTCCTTTAGACTACCGAGCGATGCTCTCCGCACACATACACCGCGCTCGGCTGTATGCGCCTCTTCGTGTTGCCCGGCAGCTGAGGAAGAAACTTGAAGTACTTGGGCATCAGGTCGAGGCAGGCGTCGCGGAACTTCTTGATCCTCCAGTAGTAAATGAGAGGGTTGAGGGCCGACTTGAGGTAGCACAACCACAGGACCCATGTACTAATTTGAAAAAAGCTGTCTTTGTGGTAGAAGCCATCACTGAAGGTCGCTACCAAACTGTAGGCAGTGAAGGGGGCCCAGCACACTGTAAACACAGAGAAGAGGACGAGGATGGTGGTGAAGGCACGGGTCTTAAAGCTCATGTCTATGTTCATTTGGAAGGGCCTCTGGAGGCTCAGCAGGCCCAGTTTGCTGGCCTGGCTCAGACAGATGCTGTCCGGGTGGCTGTGGATGCGGATGGCGTTGTGGCGGATGGTGTTCAGGATCCCCATGAACGTGTACAGCATGACCATGAAAGGCAGGAAGAAGAAGGCGAGCATTATCATCAACACGTAGGTGTGGTAACCAGGCTCAACGCTGTATCCAAATACACACTGAGGGGCCCTGGGGGGGATCTGTAAGGGAGGGGAACCGACCGCCAGGGGGAAAGAGAAAATGAAAGAGAGTCCCCATGTGACCACTATGAGCACTTTAGCTCTCTGTGGGCTCAACTTATCTTGCTTCTGGACAATAATAAGAAAACGGTCTATGCTTATTATAAGCAGTATGGCCACGCCCTCCATCACAAAGAACCAAAAGAGCATGGCCGAAACGCGACAGAAAACGTCCCCGAAAATCCACCGGGTGGTCATGACGGTAACCAGTGCAAAAGGCATGTTCAGGATGGCCAGCATCATGTCGGCGAATGCCAGGCTCGCCAAGAGGATGTTGATGGCCGAGCGCATGGCAGACCTCTGGTACACCATCAAGCACACCACCATGTTTCCCAGCAGGGCCAACAGCAGGATGACGACCATGACGAAGCAGAAGAAGACCTGCAGGGGCAGGCCGACGCCTGGTGGGCTCGCCGGGGCCCCTGCTGTCGGCGTGACCGGCTCCGGGGGCGGCCAGGAGCCCATGGAGATGTTCTCCGTCGGCAGCCTCTCGGAGAGGTTCAGCAGCCCCGCAACGAGGCAGCAGAGACTGACGTTAATGTCCCCGGCCTCCGGGAGCGGAACGGTAGTGGAGTGAACCATTCTTCCCCAGGGTGAACGGGCATCGTTGCTGGTGAGCTCACGGTGAACGCGATGCCATTGGCGCAGATGTTCCCGGCCTCGTGCAACATGGCAGCGTCTTCATGGCTGCAAGACCCTAAGATGTGCACAAGACTGTAGTGAATGCAAAGTACATAAAACAAAGGGCTCGTGAGACCAGATCTCACCAGCTTTATTTCAATCAAAAACAGTCATTAAAGTTGTCATGACAGTGAGCCTGTGATCCATTCAGCACTTAAGGGCAGAGTTTAGATGCTAAACATTCAAAGTGCTTGAATTTGCTTTGCAGCCATTTACAATTGATTTTTATTTTGTTCCATGCAAACTATTTCCCTTCCTTTAAACAGAAGCAAATCACAATTTGTTCAACTTCCAATTTGGTAGGTATCGAAGCATGAGGCATTCAATTACAGTTTCATGATTAAAGATGAAATGAACCGTATGAGTTGCACACTTAAGTCTTCCCTTTGTTTTCAGAGACTTCTCTACATCTAAAGTACATCAGAACATGTGTGGAGGCTTAATACCTGAAATGACCGTTTGTATTTTAATTACTCAACCCCCATGTTACCTAAAGGTCTCACGGACAACGTTTTTTTTCTCAAATGCATCCACGTGGTTGGAATCCAGCCGTATGCTCACAAACACACAGGATTACCAAGAGTTGGGTTATACTGCAAGAGAGTGTGAGAGTGTGTAAACGGCGAGAGAAAGTCTTCTCCAAGGATTTACAGTCGCATGGGAAATACAAACGGTCATTTTGGGATTGAAGATAGTTCAACAGTTTGGGAAAGTTGAGGTAGAGACAAAAAATAACAATATCAAATCGTATATATCTGTGCATTTTTTAAAGCTTTGAAAGTTGTTTGTTTAATATGTACGAAAATAAAGAATAAGAACCACAAAATCTCCAAATCCTGACTAGCCGGCCAAACGCAAAGACAAGCAAAGCAATCAGGCCAAACCCAACTCTTTGAGCCTTTTTATAACCCCCCCACCAACCCCCTTGTTTGCCTGACAAGTGATAAGAAACCTTCTTAAAGTGCTTTTTTTAACTGCTGCCAGTAACCAACAGCCAATGTTCAACCGGGGACAAGTCAATTACTGCAATAAAACCCCTTATCCCTTGTATAAACATTGGACACTGTTATTGCAGACCGCCTGGCATCACTTACAATAAGCAGCAAATGCCAAATAATAAATGTGCTTGTAGAATAACAGTTCATTTGTAAGTACTAAATTATTTATTTGCACATACATTACTTTTTGTTTTGATTAATCTGTGTGGGTGTGAAAAACAAGCAACTGCAATTATAGGCAATTATTATGAAAACAGTGCCTCTCGTGTCTTTAACGGTATCCATGTTGGAACACTCTGATACCTGCATATGTCATTCCACAAATAGTGTTATCTCCTCGTCACCAAGACAGTCGGGAGGCAAAAGGCCAGAGATAAGCAGGCTGGCAGCAGCGAAGCTGGGATGACTACGCTTTATTCATATCACATGACAACGAAAAGCGCGTTTCAATGAAGACCCGTGAATGAGGGCAACCGGTTCATTCTTGGCCTACATCCTGCTCCATTCACCTCGCGTCCACACAGCACCTTTTTTTCTAAAGGACACAAGCCTCGTTGGTCACGAGACTGGACGACTGTGCAGCAGTCTACCTCTTCGAGTGACCCTTAAATGTTAAAATAGCCACTTCAGCCCTCACGCAATCAGGTAAACCTGCAGAATTAAATATAAAAGGATGTTCCGGTACTTGCCGTTCAAAACACACTGGGAATTGCTCAAATACTGAACGTGGTAACGCAATTATGCAACCGGGGTGTTGCAGGAAGGATGAGGCAGAGAGCTTCTCAGCCACGTCTTGTCACCTTTAATCACTAGGTTTGATGAGGAGAAACTGTGGGCTGGAAAACCTGCATAGTTAGTCCACCTCGGTGGGATTTATTTGTTTATGACAATAACAACCTGTCAGAGAGTGCCCTAGTTTATTCCAGGTTTATTCCAGATGGCTTTGACCCGTCTGCCTTACTGAATGCCGCACGAGTTCTGCATATTTACCAATCTGGAGATGCTCAGTCATTTTTCTAAACAACCAAATACCTTATTGTGGACGTAGGAATGCCCCATATGATATTCACAATTCGAAGTACTGTTCGATAAGTTGAAAACAATTACAATATGCTTATAATAATATTAATGAAATTTTGTTCGTCAAGTTTATCAACAACCAAATTTAAAGCGTTGAAATATTTCTATTATTGATCTTAAACTTTACAGTCAACGTTTAAAAAAATCTGTATCACCTGATTTCTCTACTTAATGGAACTTTTGAGATACAGAATCTACCGAATACATTTTAGCATCCCCCAAATACTATAAAATGTTTGTGGACCCTTTTCAAAAATACTTGAAAATCTTATTTTAGAATTTGCAAAAACTTGCCTTCTGGACAACACTTCTAAGAGGTGGATTCAAACATTCATTTTCAGCGGAAACCTTTCAATTACATTAAAGACAACTTCATCATGTAGTATTAAGCACAGTTGCCTAGAAGACCCATATACTAACAGTCATTTAATTCTCCATGAGGGGATGTTGTGTTTTCATTTGTCTTGGCACCAAGCCCAGTTTTTCAAATCCCATCCGAGCATCACAACACCTGATTGGTAAATACATCTGCGATTTGAGTCGGGAAATGACTCGAATGTTGAGAGATATAAAAATGAAAATGCCAAATAGGATGACACCTCATTTAGAGCAAGCTTTCACTTAACAGCCACCCGGGCTAAACCTCTGTCGTTTGTTTTGATGGCGTTATCGGCTCGTTCAGGGACTCGAACCGCTTCGACTGGTGCGCCAGCAAAATGGTCGAGACGAGAAAAAAATCGATTCACGTAGAGTTTGATACAAATATCTGTGGACGAGACGAGTGGGTGTTCTTCATTTCAATAAAATTATACATAATACCCCCCCAAATATTACCTGCTTCATTCCCCCATGTTGGAGCTCAGGAGCGGCTTGCAGGGCTCCAGCTCAGTCCACCAAATGGTGCATCTCGCCGCCCAAAAACGTGTCGTTTTCCCCTCCTGGACACAGAAAGCAGTTCTTCCACCAAACAAGAAGGCCGGTGACGCCTCCCACCCCCCCCCCCCCAAAAAAATATGAAACGTTAGGCCTGTTGCTGTGTAATTTTTGATCACAAGCGAGACCTCCGGCGGTGCCGCTACATTCACAACTGGAGTCGTAGATAAAGTAGAATCCGCATTCCTCTCGCTTTGTGTCCAGCACGAGAGACACCGAGCTGGGTTTGTGTTTAGTTCCTGAGTGGGTAAATATTAAGCTTCTTTTTTTTTCATCCCTCTCCGTCATACAGATGTGAGAGACCCCTCCTCCAGCACCGAGTACCGGGGCTATATCTACTGTATGTATGCAGTCCAAACGATCGCCACAGTTACAAACTACGCTCGCTTTCGGTTGGCTCGATCCGCGGCAAGGCGCACGAGCGTACACAAACACAACTTCTGGTCTGGACTTTTCAAAATAAGGCGGGTCGGGGTAGACAGAGTAGACTCTCAAAATCTAAAGAACCGCACTGCTCTTCAGAAACGCCAATTAGAAATGTCTCCCACTGCTTCGGGTTAAATGGCCATATCTTGTAAAAAAAAATAGACAGATGTTTATATGAGGAAGAAACAAGATACTAAGGAGGATAAAGTCATATTCTGGGCAATGTTCAAGCAAAATTTGAGTTTTTAATGACGTGCGTTACATTTCACAGTTGTGCACATGTAAAGACTTTTGCCAGCTAATAGTGATATCTTTTTTTAAACTAAATATGTAATTGCTTTAAAAATACTGTTTTTAGGAAAACAACCAAACACGCCAAACTACTTAAGTAAAAGTACACAAATACCTCCTCTGAGTAACAGTTGCATAGTCAGCATGAAAGGGTCAGTGCAGAAATAATGTATTGTATATAATATAATACGATTTAGGTTTCAATGTACTGAAAAAACAACCAGAATATGTACATTAAAATGGATTGTATGACTATTATCTGCAAACATTATGTTCTGGAGACACATGCCACCATCTTATATTTAATATAGCATAGCTGCCGCTTAATTTTTGCATTCACTGCTATGATTCCATTCAACACATTATGAATT
>CM042226.1:21544050-21711380 GCA_023566465.1 Cottus gobio | reverse complement strand
TAAAGCAAGTAAAAAGTGCTTACTCGAATGCGCCGTCAGTTTCTCCCAGCAGCAGCTGGGGCAGTCGCAGGATCAGGTGTTTCTGCACCCACTGCCAGTGCAGCGACAGCACCGAGATGCCCTGCGTGTCAGCCGACAGGGCACTGCACACGTCCCAGAAACGATCGAGCCACTGCAGCAGCTGCAGGATCTAAACACAGGCGACAGGTAGAGTGCCATGAACAAAGGTCGACCAATGGCATTTCAATTTCATGTGGATTGGAAGACTTATATCGTGATTTGCTTTATGCTTTTAAAAATAAAAAAGGTCTGCGTGTATGTAAAGTGACAGTAATAAAACGAGTAGGTTCTGACCTCAAACATGATGTGATCTGAGATGTAGGGCTGTCCGCTCTGCACCGCCTGCAGGATGAACGAGTCCCACAGGTCAAAGAAGGTACGCAGGTGCATCAGCACTGGGTGGGGAAGGTGACCAATGTCCACAGTGCCTGTGTGGGGAGAAAAACACACATTGCACAAACTGAGTTACATACTACTCCGCATGCAGTGTACCTCAGGAGTTAAGACATTTTGAAACTTTTTTCTTTTACAGGCGGGTGTTGAAGCCCATACCTTTGCTGAAAGCCGTGGCTATTCTCAGGGCGCAGTTCTGAGACGACAGGTTGATGGCACAGGTGCAGATGACAGACCTCTCCTCTCTGTCCATCATCAGAACGATCCTAATGAAAACACACAAGAACAAAAATCAAGATCAACTAAATTCCGCATTACACTTCTAATTAATTATCCTCCCACTTGCAAATGTATGTATGCTAACTTTTCTACTGGAGCAATCTTTGATGAACAACCTCCAAGCGTACCTGTTTGCAACGGCGTTCAATGCCTCCAGAAACTCCATGTATCTTTCCTCGTCCTCAAAGTTGCACTTATTAGCCAAAATATCCAGGTACTGCTTGTTCCATCGCATGTCCACAAGAATCCTGTATTCATCTGCAAAGTGACAGAGAGAGAGAGAGAAAGAGAGAGAGTGGTTAATACTGTGAAGATTGGCGGCAGTATGTGGAGTCACACAAGAGAAGAGACTCAAAATAACTACAAGGAAACAACGTGACTACAAAGAGACACAGAAGGACTACAAAGGGACCAAAACACTAAAAAAGAGATGCAAAAGAGCAGCAAAGAGACTAAATATAGACCAAAAAAACAACCACTGAGACTAAAAAGGCAACAATTAGACACAAAGCAACAACAAGGAGACACCGGATGACCACAAGGAGACAAAAAATAACTACAAAGAGACACAAAAACAATGACAAAAAGAGGCGTAGCAACTATAAAACACTTATGTAGGGGAGGCCTTTTGCATGCCTGTGCCCAGAGGCCTATTGTCTCATATTCCAGCCATGGAAACTTAAG
Source organism: Cottus gobio (assembly GCA_023566465.1). Taxonomy (NCBI): domain Eukaryota; kingdom Metazoa; phylum Chordata; class Actinopteri; order Perciformes; family Cottidae; genus Cottus; species Cottus gobio. The sequence continues at coordinate 21,709,964 of CM042226.1, read as the reverse complement.
TCAAATAACTGTTAGAAAGGCGTATCATGTACAGCCTTGAAATCTGAAGAAAATACTGGACAGAAAATACTATTTATCAATGGCCTAAATTGCATTTAATATATTTTTCTTCTATCACGGCTAAGCGTGCGTGTCTTTTGTTAAACAGAAGAACAAGACCACCCAAGAGTATACCTGTGCTGTGAGGCTGGAGCAGCTCTACCAGTGACTTGCCCTTGGCAGCCAGTTTGCTACCAAACACAGCCTTCAGAGCCCGGTTTCCCGCCTCCACTTGGACCAGAGCCGGATCTGGAAGAGTCAAGAACCACATCGTTTCAGAATCCAAGGTACTGGATTTTTCTGGACACTCGCGAATAAAGAAAACTCCCATTTTAATTTCAGCAAGTTAGTACGATTAACACTCTTAGAAATAAGGGTTCTTCCTGGAGGGCTGAGGTTCTCATCCGGAGCCATTTGCTTACGAAGAAATGTAAAAGAACCACCGCATCCGAAATCACACAATATGCACTACATACTCAATATGTGTATTGTTCAACATACTTTGATAAACAGTAGTAGTAGTTTAAAAACTATTATATTTCACCAGAAATAGCATGCAATTTGCGTAATCAGGGTTTCCAAGGTTTATTTGTAAGATTAAGAGTTCCATTTAATACAAAGAACCCTTTTTTGGAGAAAAAAAAAGGTTTGAGGATTGGAAGTATGGGTGTTAAAAGATTCTCCCAGCCCACATGTGCATCACGAGAAACAGACTGTGCGCCATGACTGTTGCATTGCGCTACATCATAATCATAAAAGGGGTTCTTGATAGAACCTTCTGGGTGGGTTCTTGTTAGAACCCTTAGAGGCAGAATCCTCTTAAAGAGGGTTCTCCTAGGGACAAGCCAAATAAACCTTTATAGTTCTAGTTAGCTCCTATATTTCTAAGAGGATAGAGCACATGGGCAGATAACTTGTGGATGGAGGAATTTCTGGTCAGTGATGTCAATATCTCCAATATTTATAATGTGACAAAATCCCGTAGCTTGAAATCTATCGTCGCACATGAATACCTTATTTTGGAAGAGAATGAAACCGCTGCACTTCTGAGTCTAAAATGTCGAGGTGCTGTGAGTGTGTGCAAAGTCACGAACCGGGGGCATATTTGTAGCTCTTCCCGAGGTGTGAGAGCCAGCTGCTGCGGAGGATCCAGTCTCCATGAGAGGCTCTCTCTGTGAGCAGTCTGACTGCTGTGGGGATCAGCCTCAGAGTGTCTGCCAGATCCACCACTCCTCCAGAGAACATCAGCCCTTCATGAACACCACTGCTCTGCAACGCCCTCTGCAGGTCACTCAGACTCAATGGACGGTTCCTGTGGATGACACAATTTTGAGAAATTGTTCCTTTTTTCTTTAGCATCACACTTCATAACTGGCATTTCTACTGTTCCGTTACTTCCCTTAAACTGACAGTCAAACTGCTTTCAGTGCGTACACATAAACTGAGGCCGAAAACTACTTTTATCATTTCTTCTTCAGTTTAGAGTGCATTTGCTTTGGATAATTAAGCTTAAACTGATACATCAACTCCTTTCATTGTTCAGTTATGCTTCAGTTGACATTGCAGGTAAATTTATCCACCACACTTCAACTTATGTCAGTGTTTGCATTTTAACTCCTTTTAGTGCTTGGACTGAATATTTGAAATTTTTTATTTTTTCCTACAGTAATTAGATTTCAACTGCCACTTTAGGTGCTTTCAGTATATCAACGTTGCTGCATATTTATTTTAATACCTTTTTTCTATATTGGGTGGGAAAATTCACATGGGTAGTTTTGTGTTGCACTTCTCCGTTGCAGACTCACGTGATTGCCTCGTCCCTATTCTTACCGTTTGCCCTGCAGGCTGAGGGTGTTCAGGCAAAATGAGAGGACCTGTCCATCTCGGAGGACAGCGGAGAAGCAGGAATCCTCCGTGGAGAGGAGGGCGGACGGAAAGCCGTCAGGCCAAACTCCAGCACACAGCAGCCCGCTGCCCCAGTCCTCTGTGTCCAGGATGGACAAGTGCTGCTCTATCACCTGTTGGGCCCGCTGGAAGGGATAACAGAACACTATTGTTTACTCATCCCCTGGGGAGCATGATTGTGCTCACTGGATGTCTTGAAGCATGAGGAACGGTGAAAAGTATTTGGATTTAGGACAGGGTGTGAGCTATCCATTCAGGGTTTGTGAGCAGAAGAGAAACATTCTGAATTTCTTCAGTGAATAAAAGATATCAGGATATAATGAGATTGCCATCCTTTTTGACCACAATTATTACTATAGATAACTGCCCAAAAACTCAAAGACAAAACTTGCTGTAATTAAATTACTATTTTTATCATTTACACAGCCTTCATCTAAAAGATTAAATTTTTCTGGAGAAGTTTTCCCCGTAAATTCATATTCTGTAAATCAAAAGAGCGGATTCAGATACTTTAAAAAATATGTTTTTCCTTTATTCTACATTGAATGTTGCGTTTACGATACGGAACTGATAAATCCTCCACCTAGTGCCTTTTATAGAATGATAGTGAGACAACGGAAACATTACAGTTGGGGGAAGCATTGCGAGGGGGTGTTGATACCTTTTGGCTGGCGGCGGTGCGTTGGCAGAGTGAGTAGGCCTCCCCACAGGCATGCTGCAGGGCGCTGGGCAAATCGACACCTCGCTGCAGCTGGCAGGACAGCAGGGTCGCGGCATGGAGCATGGAGGCCACCGACGAGGCCGGGGAATCTGAAAGGTAGAGGCCAGTTGTTGTGTTATTCTGCAGCTTGACTGGTAGCACAGGTATTTGTGGTCACCCTTCAGCGCTTACCCCAAATGGCAGATTTGATGCTTTTATGTATTTCAATCAACAAATCACACACGCAGTCCCCGGTCACCCCCGCAGTGTGAAGCAGGGTCTTCAGGTCCAGCGTGTCCCAGCAGGACCCCTCGTGCTCACCCGGGATGTACACCTCCACTCCTCTGTTCCTCATGGCTCTGGAGAGCTCCCCATGCACCGGGTCCATGGTCATAAACAACCTGCAACAGCCCCCACGTGGACACACACACACACACACACACACACACACACACACACACACACACACACACACACACACACACACACACACACACACACACACACACACACACACACACACACACACACACACACACACACACACACACACACACACACACACACACACACACACACACACACACACACACACACACACACACACACACACACACACACACACACACACACACACACGCATTTCAAAAGGCTTCAAAAAGAAGTGAGCAGGCTTTGATATTGAGTACTACCTGAAGTTGGGATGAGGGGTGATTTTGGGGGTCTTCCCATCTATGACGCCGCGTTCGTTAATGGTGAGTGATCCGCCGGGCTCCAGCAGAGCATTGAGGCGATCCAGAACAGAGGCACTGAGCAAAAAAAATTTGATCAGTGGAATTTTTGGAAATATATTTGCTGATAGTTGCTGATCTTCTTCGCTTCAGCTCTCATCACAGTGTAAGGATAATGATTTTTTACAAATACTTCAATAGCTCACCTGCAGAAGTTGACATTGTCCATGAGCAGCCAGTCCCCAGCCTGCATGGCCTGGACCAGCATACCGTCCAGCCACTCGAAGCCTCCGTTTGTCCAGCCATCCTCCAGCTGAGCCAGACGCTCCTTCAGCAACGTGAAGTCCATCTGCAGTTTGGACATGTCTGGAGGACGAACGTGAGCAAGTCACAGCGCCGTTACAGCACATTCTTATACTTGCGAGACAACTGAACCACTTTTCAGACTCTACTCGGCCGTTTACCAGTGAACACTTTGAGCTTGGTGTTGAGCTTCTGCAGGAGGAGGATGATGACCTCCAGCTTGTTCAGGGCCTCCGAGTTGATGGTCCCCCCGGTTCTTTGCAGCCGTTCCTCCTTCAGCCAGTGGCAGAACAGACCCCACGTCTGCAGCAGGAACTCCGTGTCCTGGATGCCAACATCCAGCGACATCAGGCCACGCCGTATTACCATGGCAACTATGTGGTCCACGCTCTCCAGCACTAGTTGCCATGGCCGCATGATATCAACCTGGAATGAGGAAAGAGAGTGCAGAGTGACGCGGTCGAATGCTTCAAGACAATGACAGAGCCAGACACACAGGGGTTCCTGGTTACCTGTTCGAAGCCTCCCAGCAGCTCTGTGGTGTCCATGGAGCTGTTCATGGCCATGACCCTGAGGCGGTGTCCTGTCAGCAGAGCCAGCAGTCTCGCCAGGCTGGTCTTTCCGCTGGCTGTGGGGCCGACCAGTATAGTCATCCAGCCCATAGCCACACACTTCATCAGGGACTCCAGGGGCCGCAGCGCCTGGTGTGTGATGGACAGCGGGGGGTCCAAAGCCACAGGGGCTCCTCCGCTGCGCTGCAGGACGGAGAACCCCACCTACAGGAGCGGCCAACGGGAGAAGAAATCCTCATTGTCTGAACAATGTAAAACATTCGCTTCTGGTAAAAAAAGAAAAGAAAAAAGGTGAGTAAGACGTTTTGTAGTTTTGACAAACCTGCAGGTTGAGTGGAGTGATGTGGAACTGTCTGGAGCCGCTGTAAGGCTCAAAGTCCTCGCCGAACACCTTCCTGAACACGGACAGAACCTGTGTGGGAGAGGGGGGCTTTACAGACTGAACAGTGGAAAAAGGCTTCCAAACGGGTCGGTAACGACGAAGGAAACTGAGGGTGGTCCCTGAATGCAGAATTGTGAGGGAATCTAATATGCTCTATGTACAGCGACTCTTGCTTTTTGCAACTAGAGGAGTCACCACTGCAGGCCATTAGAAATAATGCAAGCTCAAGACACTTCTGTATTGGCCTGCAGCAGTCATACAATTCACTTACATGTCATGCTCTCCCTACCAAGACAACTGTTTTGAAAAAACTGAGGTTTTGCCAAATACAAATCTTGTATTATATGTTTTGAATCTTATGGAAAGCCAAAATGCCTTCAACATAACAGTATAAAATGTGTTTTCAATAAAACAATAAAAAAATGAAACATGAGACTGAAATTAAGGAAACAACATAATCTGTTAAGAAAGATAGACATCAATACTTTGATCAGGATTTCTTGAAAAACAACTTGAACTTTAACCCAGCGATAGACTGATAAAGCTTCTCGCAGACTCTTGTACCTGAGCCTTGTCAGCTTCTGCTCTCATCCTGTCGGCATACACCAAGGCTACATGCTGGCCTGGGTTGAAAAAGCCTGGGGACTGGTCGGCCTGCATCAGCTGACACCAGCGGAACATGTCCCGCAGGTTGAACTCCCAGGGGCTTCCTTTCTGACCCCATTGCCGCTCCACACACACCTCCTGGACAAGCTGTCGGAGGCAGAACAAAAAGTGTCCAGACTCGCAGGTTGAATCTGGTATATCAGTAGGCGCAGCAGAGGCAGTCTCTCAATCAGCAGTCATGCAGGAATCGCTTACCTTGTTACTGAACTCCACCATTTTAGCAATGATTTCCTTCTCGATGGTGGTGAAAATGGCGTCTCCTATGAACTCCATGTCTTTGCTCGTAAGTTGGTCCACAAACACCTGAGGACACAGGGGGAAGTCAGATTGCTTTTCTCAGTGATATGATTCTGGCTTTTGACTCTTCAAGGAGTCAAAGGACTCTGGGAGGACAAAACCATTGCATTACAACACAATTCTATGGGCTCCATTAAGGTTTGAGTGTATAAAAGGTTTGCACAATGCTCTCGACCGGTCCTCACCTGAGTGAATCGGTTGAGGAAGGATTTGGGCAGTCCTTTACGACCGCCGCCTTGAATGAAGGGGTTCTGGCAGCCAAAGATCTTGGTCTTCTCCTGCTGAACCTGGAAGCTCATCCCTAGTTCAGGGATGTAGATCTCTGCCCGGTGATCAAAGCAGGCGTTCAGACCCTCCAACACCGACTGAGAGGCCAGGTTCAGCTGTCAGCGGGAGGAACAAGCCAGTTTAATATCGCTGATTATATTAACGTTATCCAATTACAATTTGTCTTCTCCAGACTCCAAGCTGTATAAGAAACGGTGTGCTGTAATAAAAAAAAAAAAACACACAAAAAACTGTTGTCCTCACCTCGTCCAGGACAACCCAGTGGCCTGCCTTCAAAGCAGCCAAAAGGGGGCCATCGCGCCACTCAAACTCTCCTCCCTTTCCACCCTCCACAGGGAGATCAGTTCCAAACAAATCAGTCACATCCTGCCAGAGGACACACGTCATTCGCATTAGTTTATTCCCAAACACAACTGGGGAAACCTTTGAGCATTATTCATGTAATTAAAAAAGGTTTTACTGTTTGCTCTGACAGGTTGATTCTGACCAGTTGGTTGCCAGAAGCTTTTGCCAGCGCTGTCACCAGACTGGTTTTTCCCACACCAGGTGAGCCCTCCAGCAGCACGGGCCTCTGCAGCTTCAGCGCTCGCAGGAGCCTCTGGGCGTTCACGGCGGTTGTGCCCGCTGCGATGGCGTAGTCCGACAGGTCACGGTTCTCAGTCTGAGGCCCTGGGGGTACATTCAAGAACGTAAAACTCAACTGTGTGTAAACATTAGTATGTAATAACTAGGTATGATTTCCCCCAATCAGGTCCCAAAGAATGATTTGACAACAATCTAGTCTCTTGAAGACATTTTCTAAGATGTAGACGGGGCATATACCAGCAGATGCAGCTGTCATGTACGTGAACTTTGTACCTAAAGCAATGTAGAAGGGGTCAATGCCGAAGAAATCGTCGCCCCACTGGGGTTCCCGCGACAGGTTGCTATCATAGACTCTCAGTGCGTCCAGCATCTCCTGATCCAGCTTCGTGATCTTGCTCAGCCGCTGTTGCAGGTAGCCCAGGCACAGCCGGCGCGCCAGGAGGGCGCTGTCCGCACAGGACGCGGTGGTCCCTGCAAGAAAATGGAGTCTCAGATCACATTTCTTAAAAACAGTCTCTGTGGAACTAAAAGAAAACGAGTCGTCAGCTCACCTGAGCCAATGCCGTCGACGTAGACCAGGCACGCGGCGTGGATGAAGGCGGTGACGGTGTCCAGTCGGAGGTTCCATTCTGCTTCCTCGTCTTCCTCCAGGGCTCCCATAGTCATGAAGCCGTCCTCGTCCCGTTCGCACACAGTGTTGAGGAAGTAGACCCACGACAGGATGTCTCTGACGCTCAGGATGCAGCGGCGGCCGAAGTCTTGCTGGGTCAGCCACTCGATGAAGTCCAGCATCAGCTCTGCGATGTCGCCGCCTGCGTTTGAGACCAAAAGGAATCGCTTGAGCAACACTTTCGTTCATTTGGGTAATTGTTCTGTATGTTTTGCTTCACGGCAACAACCCTGAGGTCTGCAGTTTGAGATGTAGTTAACGAGCGGTAGGCCCTCTAGTCTAAACCCTCCATTATGATCCATGAATTAAGGGAGACGACAATGACTTTGAACTTTATGACAGTGCTACCTTACTTACTGCGCATCACTCAGATTTTATACCTAGCTGCTGTGCTTAAAATCCAATCGATATCAACGTTGACATTGTTTGGTTATTTAATGTGAAATCAATGAGATGACCACTGTTAGTGATGTGACTTAAAAGTGGTGGTGTACTGCAAAAGCAATGAAGACCAACTGGGTCTCCCTGCATTAGTGCAAAAGGCTTGACTGTTGCCACAGATTGGTTAACAATGTAACTAGCAGACATATTCAACTGCCAACTAGCTTAATATTCCATAACCAAAAATATTCAATGTCTATTATGATGAAAACTGATTTAATCACTGTTCAGTGTCATGTTGATTACCCACCATGTTTTTTGAATGACCTAATTCAGGCCCTGCCATATCTATAATTAGTATGTAACAATTATGCAATAATGATTATGTACAAGATTGTGGACAATTTCAGTTGTAATCGGGTCATGCAAGTGAAAAAAAAAATAATGGAAGTTTCTCTGAGCTAGCTTACCTTCGAGTGAGAGGCCAGAGCGCAGGTTGTGTTGGATGATCTGAACCAGGTCACCGCGGCTGTTGCTCTGCGGACACCAGATCTCTGTGAAACGGTTCCTGAGGGCAGGAGAGAGCTGGCGGAAAACAGACAAGCAAAAAGAAAAAGCTCAGACTTTGTACAGTTCTGGGTGGTTATTCTTAAAGCACGCACTTTTTAAAAGCATGTTAAACCACAAGGACAAACGTTCTATTGTGAGCAGTTCTGCTGCTCCTGTTTTTTAAATCTACCTCCTTCTTGCCGAAATCTCCTCCGGGATTCATGGTGGCAACCAGACGGAAACCTGTGGCCGCTCCGATCAGCTCTACGTCGTCGTTGTCCCCGCTGCCCTTCTCTGCCAGCACGAGGGACTTCTCCGTCTCCAGAACGCTGACGGTAAAACACAACACACGGTCATGTTATTCAACTGTATGCGGCCGTAAAAAGGGGACTGTGTCACTGTCATGTTGGATTTTGTGGCTCAAAATAAAAAATAAGGTTCTTTTACGAGATCAGCCATCAAATGTGAACTGGATGGATGAGATATCTGTCATTCAACAAGAACTACACAGTATAATCCAGTTTCTAAATGTCTCCTATTAAAGCTACCTCCGTATAGCACACTTCTTATCTATTGTGAAAGTACTGTTCATCAGAGCAGAACTGGATAACTCTTGAGAAGTTTATTCTTCACCCCTGGGAAGTACTTTGCACCATATAAATGATAATTACTTGATTACTTTAAATGTTTTATCCTGGATGAATTTAAACCTCTTTAGAGATGCGGGTGGCCGTTACTGGTGATATTTGTTGCTTGTGAGTGACATGCTGTGCGGATCTATGTGAGTGTGTATATGTCTACCTGTTGAGTCTCTCAAGCACAGAGTCGTCTGCCAGGGAGATCTCATCCAAGAGAAATACTCCTCCCTCCTTCATGGCCCGCACCAAGGGGCCATCATGCCACTGAAACAGCCTGCCGTCCTCACCATCCGTCTATACATACACACACACACACACATTATAGATTTGCTTTTCCTTAGTGGCTCTATTCAACTTCAGGTTGAGACATAAATGCAATATGAAATTAAACTGGAATGTAAATTATATATATTCTTGCTAGAGTCTATATGATTTCAATGATATTAAGTTTCTACTACTATGAAGACTCGTCAGTACCTGATGCGTGTGCCTGACGGGTCGCAGGCCTCCCAGGAAGTCAGACGTCTCCATGTGTAAGTGACAGTTGACTGCGAAAAACTTCTGTCCAGCCAAGGCAGCAAACAGCTGGCAAATTGTAGTCTTTCCGCATCTGGTGAAGAAACAACGTGAGCATGATTAAAAAAGTTAAAACAGCAGGTGGCGCTAGAGGAAATGTCATTAGACGACTAGAGTTCAAAGAATTCATAGTTTTGCATCCAAGAATGTATAAATGTACAATATTTGATCTTGATCCGTCTAGTTGTTTTTTTTACAGTCCGGACCAACCGTTACCAGCGTCATGGCTGAAAATCGCAGCGTCCATTTTACTCTGATCCTCTCAAAGACAGATTTGAGGCAATCTTACCCAGTGTCTCCTACAAGCAGGACAGACTCGCCGAATCGAAGCGCCCGTCCTACCAGCACAGCCAGCCTTCTCATGCTGTACGTCCACACCACATGGCGAAACTCCTCTGGGACTCCGGCGATGCTGTCGATGAAGGGGCCTGCCAATCAGAGCGAAGAGCCAACATGAGACAAGCTAGATGGTGTTATTCTTTCATCTTTCTTTCATTCAATTTCATCTTGCGGGGCGACTGTGGCTCAGTGGTTAGCAAGTCGGTCTTTCAATCAGAAGGTCGGTGGTTCGATCCCCGGCTCCGGCAGGCTGTGTCGTTGTGTCCTTGAGCAAGACACTTAACCCTCATTGCTCACCGTTGCTGTGTCTACGGTCTACTGTATAGCATGTAAGTCGCTTTGGATAAAAGCGTCAGCTAAATGAAATGTAATGTAATGTAATGTAATCTTTACAATTGAATAGTTTACTGCAAGTCTACAGCGTCCACTTCCTCTTTACCCTTTAAATGGACATTTGAAAGAGTTTAAAAGCAAAGTTCAGTCATACAATCAGTATGACTGAGTAACGTCAGCTATACATGAAAATCTATCCAAATATATTAGCAACCGTACCATACCAGATCATAAAAGTCTGCAGCAGTAAAACCCCAACATGCATTGCACTGAGGAAGGGCGCTTTTTTTTTCTTATGAATTTAACTTTTAACTTGTAAGAGGAAGACCGAAAATATTTTTTTTATATGTTACATGGTCTCACATTCATTTCCCGCCCTAATAGATTAGTCGGCAGAGACACTTTGAATGTGAAAACATCCTGCATTTTTTAACTACATTTTTAATAGCGTGTTACAGGAGATTATTTTGTTAACCAAGTTGCTGGTGAAACAATTTGGTACGTTAATATGTATTCATTTATTTGTTACATATAGTTTTAAAAAGTCAGGAAAGCAATGTTTAAGTAAAGCCTAGTGCTGACTTACACATAAAAGATAATCCCATTCACTTCCACAGAGCTTATTAATTAAAGACGGGTATTGGACCAGCACTCAGTAGAAGCCAATACCCAAAACCAAAGCGTTTTTATGTTCCACTTACTGAACTGGATGGTGACCTGCTTCTGGGAGAACAGGTTTTCAGGGTTCACTGTCCTCCTGAAGTGCTTCTCCAGGATGGACAAGATGGTTGCCTCTTCCTCCAGCTTCCTCACGCGCCCGGCCAGCAGCATGTACCCTGATGAAGACGACGAAAACAACATTATCGAAGGTTTCCGATGGAACACCGGTATCGTTTAGCGACTTCACAGACACATCTGTCGAAGCCTCACCGTCATCAGCCAAATGCTGCAGCCAGTCCTGAGAGGCGTCCGTCTGCTCCTCTAGCCTGTAGCGGTCTGCCCAGCGGAACAGATCTCTGAGGGTGATGAAGCCATGCTTCCCCGCAAACACGGAAGATCCCCTGCGTAGGGACTGTTGGAGAGTGTGGGGGGTTAGGATCATCCAAAATAGATACATAATACAAAGAGATACGCAGAGTACACAGTCAGAGTGTATACAAGTTACCTGGAGGTCTTCCATGACCTTGACCAGCTTGGTACAGTAGGATGGAGGCAGGCTGCACCTCTGGTGGAGGATGGTCTCCAGCTCTTCACTGGGCAGCTCATCGAAGTGCAGCTCCACAAAGCGGTTCCTGAAAGCCCTGGAGAGCACCTGGTGATCAGACAGTGAAAAGATTACTCAACAGAAGTGTATGGACTTTATTAGATACAATGCAATCCCAGACAACAATGCCGTTTGGTAGTCTACCAACTCTTTGTGCGAGAGACATATTTTGTAGAGTGAACTTTCTTCTCATAACTCTCTACAAACCATGTGATTTTTTTTATACTCAAAAAAGGTTGATGGTGCCAGACAGCTAACAGTCATACTAGATTAGATTAGATTAGATTCAACTTTATTGTCATTACACATGTACAAGTACAGAGCAACGAAATGCAGTTTAGCATCCAACCAGAAGTGCAATAGCAGTAAATACCAATATACAGATAATAATAAGTATAATAATAATAAGTATTTTACAGATAAGATGACTAGCCTGTAACGCTCCAGTTTTTCCTTCCCTAAAAAACGGTCAACACACTTTTGGTTCACGGCACAAGTTTGCGAGTCACAGGACTCCAAAACCCAGATTTTTCTCTACCATTTTAAATGTTGATGTGACCGAGCAAAAGGAGACTAGTCCGTCCATTGGGTGTGCTAATTTAGTGTTTTTTTGATTAATATGGTTTAACTCCTAAAATGAATGTGCTCTGCAAAATTTGTCAATTGGGTATTTAAAATTTAAAAGTGTTGCATCAAGATAAAACAGATGAGACACCAAGGCATTAAAGTTCATCCCCTGGGGCCGGTATTTCAAAACTTGTAATCCAGATCAGAATGATCCGGATAACCAAATCCCCCTGTCCTCAGCCACGGATCAACCTGATCTATCCCGGTATTTCAAAACTTTGCCGGATTGGATCAGAGTGATCCTGACACCGGCAAGTTGGGATGTCCAAATCCGTCCCACCCCTGGTTCACAGACAGGAAACAGGAAATGGAGCGAACATTTTACCAAAAAAAGGAGAAGCTGGCACAACTATTGTCTCTAAATCTAAGTATAATCTTGGTCAGTGTTGATGCGTCCTAAGACTAGATGAAAGGCAATCATTATATTGAGTTAACAAATTACGTAAATCAGCACAAAGTTGAAAGAAGAGCTCGCCGAAGTCAAATATTGCCGAGTTCGCGCTAATGCGAGCTAATGCTGCTCCATTGACTTCTGTGTTAAGGAGCTAACAAGTTAGTAAATAGGCTAGCGTCTGTATATCGCGGTCGACAGTCCACATTTTAATGCATTTACTCGCAAGGCATTGTGTATAGATTTTAAAATGTGTTGTACATATCTTTTTAGGAAACAGTTGTCAACAAAAGGGACAGCCCTAAAACCTTAATATTTGTTTTTCTTTACAGATGTTTGTGGAAATAGAAGACAGCCAGTTAACACAGACCTGCTCCAAATGGCATAACCTTTTGAGCTTTGGCTATGAAAATTAAGTGCGTGTGCTGAATGCATGTTAATAAATACATTGTTTTGGTGACAAATACGTTGTATGTTTTTTTTTACTTCCGTTTTTCACGGTGTTTGCTGAAAAAGAAAGGAACGTGCGAAGAAAATAAACATTGACCAAACAAGGAACTTTGGGAGCAGTTAGATTTAGGCTGTTCAAACCTTTACATGTAATCTCCCTCAAATCCACCTCTGACGTGGGATCAGGGTAATCCTGATTTTTAGGATCAAACTGATCCAGATTTCCCACTAAAGTTTTGAAATACTCAACACCAGTTTTTTATCCGGATCAAAGGCAGGATTGGATTCCCGAATCTGAATCTTTAGGATCAGATTTGCTTTGAAATACCAGTTTTGGGGATTTAATCCAAGGAGGATTAATCCTGTGGGATCATTTTGAAATACCGGCCCATGGGGACCAAGAATATCCGTATCAAAGTCGTTATCGAGCTCTCTCGACCTGAACCTACGTATTTGACCAAAGGGAGTCCATCAGCCTCGCTATAACCATGACACCGGACAAATCCCTCTCGGACTGAACAAATGGGGATACCTTTCTACCGCCGTAGAGACCAGGGGGATTCTGGGTGGCAAACAGCAGGAATCTGGGGTGAGCCTTGATGACTTCCTGTGTCTCGGCCACAAAGAGCTCTCGGTTGTCGTCGAGCAGCCTGTTGAGAGCCTCCAGGACATCGGTGGGGGCGAGGTTCAGCTCATCCAGGATGATCCAGTAGCCTTTCCTCATGGCGTCTATCAGAACACCTGCGGCAGATAGACAAGAAATTAATAAAAGTCTGTGTGGAACGCCACGGGAGAACAATGGTCGACAGATTCTCTATGTTATGTTCAAAAACGTTTCTCCCCACGTACCCTCTTTGAACACCAGCTTGCCCTTGTCGTCTGACGAGTAGCAGCCTATGTACTCCTGGATGTCGGTGTGCTCGTGGTTGTTGATTCTCACGCACTGGTTCCCCGTGGATGCAGCCAGCCAGCGGATCAGGCTGGTCTTCCCCACTGACGTCTCCCCTTGGATCAGCACAGGGTGAGTCCTGTGAGGCACAACCACGAAGAAAGAAACAAAGAAAGAAAGAGAAATTGACTCCATGCAATCGAAAACCTCTACACTTTCCTCAAATGTACTTAAATAGTTTGACACAATGTGAATTTAATTGAACTTCATGGCAAAAAGTACATTGTATATCAACATATTATTAAGTACATTTGATCTCAGAGTGTTTCGCATGATTTGGGCCCATCACTTCCATTAAAGGCAAAGCCTAACGCTGCACCATGGAATGATATTTTGTACAAAGCCAGCTGCATTAAATGTAACGGTTCTCCAAGTTTGAGGAAGTCATGGGCAACGGGTTCAAGCTGGGCAACAGTGTTCCTACCCGGCATACACCACTCTGGCGAGGTCGCGGAGGTTGAGTTTGACCGAGGCGGTGAGGATGTAACTGGGGTCCGTGGCCGGTTCCATGTCCCCCTGGGACACCCAGTAGCCCTCCACCTCCACGCAGGGCCGGCCTGAGGGTGCCAGGATGGGCTGCAGCAAATTAAGCAAAATTTGTTTTTCGGCTGCTCACAAATATCCTGGTTTACATAAATGGTTGGTACTCATCGATGCTGCTCAACCCCTAAAATAATAATGTAGCTCTCAGAACTCCTTACATGTTTGAGACACTTGGTTTTTCCCATCAGGATGTGCTGACACACCAGCTTCTGGACCACTGGGTGGGAACTTCTGTCCAGCTGAGTCAGGAAGCTCAGGCAGAAACCCTGCAAACATGAATCAGAGAGACCGTCAACTCGGAATACATGGAGGTGATGGGGACAGAAAGAACTCGCTCCAAAATACTGAAATGTTCTAAACTTCTCAAAAAAATAAATTATAATGCGCGCGCGCGCACGCGCACACACCACTCTCAGTACATGAGAAAAGTTTTTCCTAGCCTCCTACCTCATAGAGCGAGCGCTGCACACTGTTGCAGGGGTTCATTGCCACAAACTTCAGTGCCCTGCAGAGAGTACGCAGGCTGTAGTGAGGTCTGTGGCCTGTCCCGTCCACCAGATGAGAGTTGGCCTCCTTTCGTACCGACAGGTAAAAGCTGCACACAAAACACAATCAAGGAGTAAATCAGCTTAAGCCGACAGTGGGAGTTAAAAAAAAATTTAAAAAAGCAACAAAGTAGGCATGATGAGCAAGGAAGGAGTGGGAGTCTGTTAAGATGAGGACTGCCGTGTGCTTTTTTTAACTAAGTGTGGCCAAAAGGCTGAACTCTTGGCCCCGGCGTTACCTTATGAAAGATAATGTATTTCCATCTTTATTACAAAGAGCCTTGTGCTTTACTTCTTTGGACTCGATTTTCGATTCAACTCAATGAAAATTCATACAGCCCAAACAAGCTGTACAAATAGGGTTTTTAGAATATCTGTCTGCTAAAGGAAAAATTCTCCTTCTGCAGGGTCTTAACCTGCTGTGACATGACGCAAAAGGCCAACCTTATAATGCCACTGATGACACTCCTGTGTGGATTCAAGCACTTGAGGTAGTCGGAAACCAGAATCCGCAGGTCTCCCTCGTTCTCCAGCTCCTCCACATACAGCTCAGTAAACCTGGGAGAGAAACACACACAAACGCGTTAGGGTAAAATGGAGCATGAGGTGGACAGCCAGTTCGGTTCGATGGAGGGGGAGCTGAACAAGAAAGCAAAGCTCTCGATTTACCAATTCGTCCACGTTCCGACCCTCAACTACGGCCAAGAGCGGTAGTGACCGAAGGAATGAGATTGCGAATAAAGGAAATGAGCTTCCTTCGTAGAGGGGCTGGGCTCAGCCATAGAGATAGGGTAAGGAGCTCTGGGAGCTTGTAGAAGAGCCGCTGTTCTCTTTGGCGTAAAAAGGGGTCAGCTGAGGCCGTTCAGGCATCTGATCAGGAGGCTTCGTGGGGGTTTTCCAGGCACTTCCAACTGGTAAGAGGCCCCGAGGTTGATCCAGAACATACTTGATTTTTTATATATATATATATATATATATATATATATATATATATATATATATATATATATATATCAGGCCTCATGGTGACCCCAGGGATGAGATGGAAGAAGTTGCTGGGGGGAAGGGACGCCTTGATAACCCTCCGCGGTAAAGATAAGGAATGGAATTGTTGATATGTCTGTTATTTACACAAACTAAAATGAAATAATACTTCAGTCTCGCGGGGATCCAATGAGACGTTCCCTTTGCCTTCACCTCTGCGCACTCACCTGTTCCTGAGGCCCAGAGGCAAATTTCTCTTCCCCACATCCGTAGCTGGGTTCATGCAGGCAAAGAGCCGGAAGTCTGGGTGGCGGACCAGGGGCTCTGTGATAAAAAAAACATTTTTTATATATATATATATATATATATATATATATATATATATATATGAGCAACAATCCCAGGAATATGAGAAAAACGCAATAAAGAATGGCTAAATATATTAGATTTACAATGACAAAGATTTGGGCCCATCAGTGGGATCTTTTCAGTGTCACGTATGAAAGTCACATCAAGTGTCAAAAGCAAAGTGAAAAGTTTAGCAGATCTAGTTGATGACTGAGTGAATAATGATAATAAATAATGAATAATAAGGAATAATGTAGTAATAATGCTTTGGTGCTGGTAGAAATACTGCTTTGCCCTAAAAGGCTGTATTGCGTTTTCATGCATTGATCAATTTTGAGATTTCAGGCTAATTTGCTTTCAATATATCATCATTCAGACTAGAGGAGAGAAAACATCCAAAATAAACACAGAGTTCAGTATTTTACAACTTTGTATATTTGCGTCAGTATCGTTCTCCTTAATCTGAATGTAATAATAAGTCATTTGGATATGATGAACACATTTGAAACTGGATTCAGACATGACAGTGGTCCTCACCAGTGTCCCCACGGTCCAGCAGCACCAGAGACCCGGCGCTGCCCTCCAACAGTCCACTCAAACACTCCAGGGTCTCGGCCGCTGCCAGGTTGATCTCATCCAACAGGATCCAGTTGCCCTTCTTTACCGCCAGAGCTAACGTTCCCTACAGAGGAACACAAAGTGGTCAGAGCTGCTCTGCCAAAGGCTCTACATCCCTGTACATTCACTGTTTTTGGGGCTGCATTTGATTGACAGATGACAGTAGGGGTATGGTTATATGGCTCCTTAATCATTAGGCTACCAGGGATCCAGTTTGGACAAACAGACAGGAGTACCAGCACGAAAGTAAAGCAATGTATTAACATATTTTAGTCACTTAAAGTGTACCCTATATTTAGAATCTTTTTGCCGGTTTACCTTATGTGTCAGACCATAATCAATGGAAAGACAATTTCACATATTTAAAAAAAAGGGTGAGTCGGGTTTCACCAAAGCCACAGAGTAACACGAACAAACTAACCGTTCAAGCAACTCCTGTTTTTCTGCAAGGTCAATCTACTACACCCCAAACTACCCCTTTCAGGTCTTTACCTCCACAAAGGCGAAGACCATGGCCGCCTCACAGGCTCGGATCTGCTGCTGGGTCTGGTTCAGCTTGGCGGCCAATGCCTCCCAGTGCTCCTGCAGCAAGGCAGCTGCACAAACGCACACAAGGAACATTAGTCTTGTATTGCGCCACAGAAGCCAATATACAAACGTATTTATTTGTTTAATTCTTTCCACTACAGTACCATTTGATTTCTCCTGCAGCTCCTTTGTGAGCGCCGACTTGCAGACGTGGTCCATGAGTTTGAGCAGGTCCTGCCAGCGCTTGCCCCTGAAGCAGGTCTGCACATGACCCAGGAAGGTCAGGTTCTGCTTCCTCGAGTATGTCTGGGAGAACAGGTCCTCGAAGGCCTCCCGCAGAGGGAGCAAAATCTGCTTGTGGTCCACTGGCTTGTAGCTTAATTGGACAAAGAAAATAACAAAATGATGCTATGTTGCAACCTCAGAGGGAGTTTGTATGGAGTTGGGAAACGCATTTATTTATACATTGACCAGGAACAGTGCACATTAATCAGCATTTTAGTTTCCACCTTAATGGAAATGTGTAATGAGGTTTCTGTAGTTCCCAAGCAGATTATTACAAATGAGTGTCTTAATATTATCAATACAATTACCTCTATGCACCATTATACAGAGATGTATTTTTGTTAGATGTTGCCCTTTTATAAGAGGGCAAGCCTGTAGTAATCCATCAACATTACTATTTTGGGGGGGATTTCACCACAACATGAAATCTTCATGTGATGGAAAAAGGCTATGTTAGTGATATAAAGGTCAATATTTTGTGTGCCACTCACCCTCCGAGCAGGTCGGCAGTGTCGCTTTGCTGGTTCATGTTCACAACCCGCAACCTGTGTCCTGCATTGGAGAACGCAGTGGTGGATAATTGAATCAGGGATGGCATAGAAACCACATTAAGTCATTTATGGGCTGCAGTATTTATCAAAAGCTCTTATGTAACCACGAGGAAATAGAGACCTGTGACTCTGGCTAGGTGTTGGACGGTCGATGTCTTGCCGGTTCCCGTCTCTCCCACCAGGAGAACAGGCTCCCCTTTGAAGACACACACGGCCAGCTGTTCCAGCAGCACGGCAGAAGGACGCGTGGCAGCAAATGTCTGGTTGTCGCTGTTTGTGGCAATGAAGAACACATTTAAGGATTACACATTCAGTGGAATGCTTTGTATGTAGATGCTGGTGTCACAGTGCAGCCCCCCCTCACCCATAAAATGCCAGAACATGCTTGAAGGTTAAATAAAATGCCTTTAAAAAAAATCTGAAAAAGTTACATCTCTAGTGTCAAACACATTTAATTAACTGACAGTAGAAGCATATTTAGAGAATAATTGTTATGCCATTCCTTAGCCTGTATAAATCATTTTGTGCAGATTATTATGGAAGCCGAGAGAGGCCATGTGTCTCAATTGTTTTAATCCTGTTATCTGCAACACGCCAGACGAAGAGATTTACACTGCAAACGATTGAAAGAAATTGAATTGTCAAATTTTTTACAAGATATGTCCAGACCAGAAAATTTACAGTTGAAAGTGGAAGTTATCGGATAGTGCAGGGGTATTCAACTAAAATTCCGCGAGGTCCAGTTCGAGAGAATTTCCTCATGCAAAGGTCCGGAACATCCCAATAATGTCAAATTTGTGCTATGATTTTGTGCCATATGTATTGAAGTAGCCAACAGTTGTATTAACGTCTATATGTAGTCAACAACTGACTGTAAAATAAATAAAGTTCAATTAATTAACATCTAAACAATATTTTATATTACAGATTTCCTTGAATAATTATAAATAATACATACTCTAATAATACATAAATTATCATATCTTATTTCAAGGCAAATAAAAGCTGGATTTAAAACAGAAAGCTTTTGAAAAACATGACTATATAAATTAAATTAAATAAATCATGTTAGAAAGATTAATTTAACTGAATTGTCTTGCAGCTTCAAATTCAGTTTATTCGGGCATCTAGTGATGTCAATCCAAAGAGCCAATATATTATATCCTTGTTTTCAAAAAAGATAAATGTGTTTGCATGGACTTCATCTGTGGTTATTAACCCACTTGTTTCAGCTCATTTCTCCTCTCTGTTAACATTATTGTTGGTCAGTTAATTCATGTGTTAGGATTCTGATCATATTACATTACATTACATTACATTTCATTTAGCTGACGCTTTTATCCAAAGCGACTTACATGCTATACAGTAGACCGTAGACACAGCAACGGTGAGCAATGAGGGTTAAGTGTCTTGCTCAAGGACACAACGACACGGACTGCCGGAGCCGGGGATCGAACCACCGACCTTCTGATTGAAAGACCGACTTGCTAACCACTGAGCCACAGTCGCCCCTAATTCATGTGTTAGGGTTCTGATTATATTGGCCTCTTAGGTTTATTTTTCTGGGCCTTAATCTCTGATGTGAGTCGGTCCGTTTGCTCTAAAGATCTGGTTGTGGGAATAATACACATTTAAGTCTGTCCATTGTTCAAGGCTCTGGTTAAGATGTCCACATTTCTCTTTTGGAGCGCCAAGTGAAATAACTTCTCTGACTCACGTACTTTTCAAACTATCAGGTCTCTCCCGTCGCTCCCGTGTGTGCGAATGTCTTACTCGAGTCGAGGGCGGGGCTTAACGCAATACACACATGTGATTGGTCGAGTAGGATCAAGTGACAGGATTTTCAAGGCGTGTGATTGGTCGGAGTGTTTCCTGGACCGCTGAACGAGAGCCGTAAAGGCAGGAAAAGCTGCGCCGGTGAAATAGAAGCGATCCACCAACAGTTAATAATTTGGTAATAATAATTGGTTTTCGGTCCAGGGTCCAGAGACAATGGCGTTTGGGTCCGGACCCGGACCGCGGTCCGCCAGTTAGTGACCCATGGGATAGTGGTATATGTTTAAATACAGTGTAGTACAAGTAGAGTAGCAATATTTGCCAAAACAGCTAACTTAAGTCACCACACAAAAGTCTGTCTAAGTGTTTTTTCCTATTTTTTGCATGACAACCTGGATTAAAAAAAGAAGTATAAAGTATTTGGTATTTATTAATGTAATGGACTAAATAGTCCAAATTGATTGAGTGAGTAAAAAAATAAAACTTACGCTCTAAAGGGCATTCATCAGAGAGGCAACTAAGACACCAAAGTTGATGATCAATCTGCAAAGCTCCACAGCGGAGATTGAACTGTCCACAGGACCAATTCAAGTTGTATCCTCCACTGAGTGGCCAAATATTTTTTAAATAATAATAATTGCTGTGGGGAGTGTACACCTTTTATGGGTTCCTTTTACTGCAACAGGAAACAAACTGGCAAAGAGTTGCGATGTTTGCGTTTATGCCTGGATTATGGTCCATAAAGTCACATGCAATGTTTGTTTTTAGTCTGAGCCCATTCATATTGACTATTGGGAATAATCAATGCGAAAATTTGGGCACGCCTGATGGCTGAGCCATTAGATGGATGGGATTACCACAATCAATTCAATGTTTATTCAATTTGCCAGCAGGAAATCTGCTTGGTTCTATCAGTAGATGAAGGCAGTGATCAGCCTAGACAAAAGGTCAAAGGGGGCGAGATGTTCCACTTACACACTCAGCTGCACCGCTTCGGTCTGCTTGCGACAAAGCGTAACTCGGCCCACCGAGGCCTCCAGCTCGGCCACAGAGATGCCGGGCTGATACATCTGGCAGAAGTGCTGGGCCTGGAATTACAACGTAGATTGTAAAAGCAAATTGGAAATTACAAGGTGCTGGATTTATTTTATTCCCCAGGAATTGGAAATGCCGCTCACCTTCTCTTTGGAGATGTTGAGCTTGCTTCCGATGATCTCGGCCATTCGCAGTCGACTTTCAGGACGAGACAGCATGGCTGTGAAGCAGTCGAGAGCCTGGCAAAGAGAGGCACCCACCAAAAAGGCATCCGTCAGTAAAGACACCACATCCCTAAAAACACCACCACTTGCGGCACCGAGCTAAATACAAAGAAACGCTGTTTCCTGGCAGCTGTGCGATAGTAAAAGTTAGTCATCTCTTTTATGTGCTTACTTTGTCGAGGTCGAACCCACTCACCTCTTGGAAGACATGTTGTGCCGTGGCTGATGACGTGCCGTCAAAGTTAACGCTGATCCGCTCACACCATTTCAGTAGGTCCCTGTGGGATCATGGCGAAGGCGCATCAAGAAAACATTCATTTTATTTATTTATTCTTAAAAGGGAGCCACATTTCAACATTCACGTGGGGAAAAGAAACATCATCCAGGACATGGTAAAAGCCGTACACCCCAGCTCGTTCACTCCGCTCGGCTTCTGCCAATCGTAGCTCTGTCACTGCTCCGTCAACGCTCAACAAATTCACGACTATTCGCTGTCACTAAAAACGGGGCGACTGTGGCTCAGTGGTTAGTAGGTCCGTCTTTCAACCAGAGGATCAGTGGTTCGATCCCCGGCTCCGCTAGTCCATGTGTTGTGTCCTTGAGCAAGACACTTAACCCTAATTGCTCACTGTTGCTGTGTCTACGGTCTACTGTATATCATGTAAGTCGCTTTGGATAAAAGCGTCAGCTAAATGTAATGTAAAAACATTATTTTTTTTTTTTTACTATACCTTGAATAAGGAAAGTAGCACCGCACTTTGTAGTTTAACTTAATTGAAGAAATTGTACTTTCTTGATTTTTGTTGTTATGAGTTTTTACTCAAATGCATTTATTGTTAGTTGCTTTGGATAAAAGCGTCAGCTAAATTAAATGTAATGTAAAACGAGACCCTGCAGCAGTCGGCAACCGGAGGCCTGCTTCAATAACATGGACCCCAACGAGCAACACATTCGAGCACCGCAAACCCGAGCTATGCAGTTAATTACATTGATCTATGAAAAGCATACATGTGCAGGGCATGGAAAACCACAGACACATTGATTTCAGGGCTGAATCTTTGCTTGCATTGTCATTTCAAAAATAAATTCAAAAATGGAGGCAAAGTGAATAAAAGATTCGCCTGTCGCTATCGACGGCAGCTTGGCTACTTAAAAAGGGCGGGGGTTTGTGCAGGATGTCCCGCGAGGACGCGTTTCTAAACCAGTTTGACCTAGAGAATCTGGGATTCCGGCCCACTCGTACTGAGGGCGGCCCAATCAATAATCCAAGCAAGCAAGCAGCAGCCAGTGGAAAGCTAATTACAGGGTTCCTACACATTTTGACCAATGGATTTCCATGACTTTTCCATGACTTTAAACCAAATTTCCATGACCAAACATTTTGTGAAATCTTGGTGTATACATGAAAGAGTGAGAAAATGTAGTATTTAAACTAACAATGACAATTCCAAAGCATACAGTATTCCTTAAATGACACAAATTAATGAGACCATAGTTTGATTTAAAGAATAAACATTTATAGATATACTCAGTGCATGCCTGCTTATATTTTGAGCGTCTTTCTTTTAAAAGAATATTAATTATTTCAAACTCAGAGTAAATGAACGACATGAACATATGAATATAACACATTTCCATGACTTTCCCAAACCTTTTGGGATTTTATTTTTTTCAAGGACTTTTCCAGGCCTGGAATTAAACATTTTAAAATTCCATGACTTTTCCAGGTTTCCCACGACCGTATGAACCCTGTAATTAAAGACTGCTGCTGCATGTAAGGCCTTTGGTGGCCGTCCGGATGAAAGGGCTGGTGCAGAGAGGCCAGACAATGTGTAACATGGAGCTGTGCATCCGTCTGTATGAATAACTCAAGTGAGATGATGATGTAATTTTCAGGAGTTATTGTTCTTGGGTTGGGCTCAAGATTATAGGAAGGCCCGCACGAAAAAAAAACACGGACAAACTGCATTATGGGAAATGAAGGATCCGGTGTACTAAGGACTTAAGATCAGGATATCTTCTCTTTCCATCTCTGCTACACAGATATTTGACAAGACTGCCAGCTTTACAATGCTAAATGGTTGAAGTACATTTTTTAAAGGGGAGGCAATCATCCTACATAGCTAACCAGCGAGCTCGATCCATGATTAAAAAAATGTATTAATAAAAACAAAAGACAGACGAATTGCCACAAAAACAAGTATAACTGTGGCAGCTCCACAGGTTGTTGTGAGGCGCGTTACAGAAATACAGAAAGAGCAAAAGGGAGAGCAGGGAGGGTTGAGCTGGGCCTCACCTCAGCGACAGGGCTCTCCCCTCCAGCGGTGTGCTTCTGTCCTCAGACTTGAACTGCTGGCTGTCGTCATTGGTCTGGAGGCCGCTGGTGTCAGAGTGTCTCTCCCCGGTCAGCTGGCAGTAGATGTCCAGGAGGCGGTCTGACACCACCGTCAGCCTCGGATACCGGCTGATGAGCACCTATACGCAGAGAAAGGGGGGGGGGGGGGGGTGAGGTCATATCCTCGCTCCTCAATCCATAATGAAAACGTAAATGATAAAAGACATATATCAATTAATTGATTTAATTCAATTAATTATTAAAACAACAAATTGGACACTAGCAACTAGTTTTTGGAAGTTGTGGTTATTCCGGATGAATATTCTTTTTGTGATTGTCCAATTCGGACAAATCTCCCCTCAGGGTTGATACAGTCAATGTATCCAACACTCACCTTCTTCAGCTCTTCCCGCGTCATGTTGCCCATTTGCAGCTTGGTCCAGTACTTATCCAGCAGCGCTGCATGGGAGTTCTGCGGTTTGTGCCAACTGCCGGCAGTGAGGTACATCCTGCAAACGCACAGGCACACCCATGCCATGTCATGAGATCGGCACACAGAACCTCAAAGTCGGCCGGGTTTGAACTCTCTCAAGTTCTCTTTTTCCATTGATCACACGGCTACTTCCGTCACCGTTTACATGTGCAGCCGAGTGCCATTGTCCACCAAAATGTAGGACAACACGGCTCACGCAAGATCATTTTCATACTCTTATTCTGAACCGTTCGAGTGTCGCAAGTTGGATTCTACAAAACTTTCTTAACTGCAGAATATAGATGTAACTTGCTTGCTTCAGCTTGGCGATTGCCAACAAAAAGTGATTTTAGACAACCTACATTGTTTGAAGCTTACTGAAACCGTAACAATACAAAAAGATCGGAGAGGCCGACTGCAGTATACCCTCGAGGATTTTGTTTTCACAGGAACATGACACGTTCAGACAGTGAGACACATCCAGTGAAAGATAATCAGGTTACCACCAAAGATCATATCACTACAAGCTGCTGTTCCACAAGTTCTTACCTTCTTGTTGCAAAGAACTGAAATCCAGGAGCAACATCGATGCAATCCTCCCGTCCTGGAATCATCAGCTTTTTATTCTCCATCAAAGGCAGAAGCACAGATATCTTTAAAAAAAAAAAAAAAAAAAAAGAAGAAGAGATTTCAGTCCACAAAAGGGGTCTAACATTGAGCTGTTATATTTAGAATTGACTTGGAGGATGCATTGATGCGAACGTATTGTCAACAAGTGTGAACTCACCACGTCCAGAGGTGCGTGGTCGATGTCTTCCAAGAGGATCCACTGGCCTTTGGACACGGCCTGCGTCAGCGTTCCTGGCTGCCACACAAACTTCCCTGGAATATCAGTACAACGGTACATCCCGAGCAGCATCTGTGAACCAAACGAAACACATTCACTCAAAAGTTCGGCCCGCCATCGAACGTCAAAGGGGCACTCCAGTGATTTAGTATTTGAATATCCATAAAGTTGAAAGACAAGAAATGGTATTTTTTATTTTTTTATAAATAAAAGAATGCTTAAAATCAAAGCAGCAGAGGCTGTGAGACCCCAAATTGTAGTTGCTTGTGTGGGCCAAGCTTTTAAATACACTGGATACTACAACCCCCATAATGCAACTTCCCCCTGTTTAAAACATTACGATACCAGTATCCACAACAGTACCCTTGAAGTGATACCGATACCGTTGGAGTACTTCTTTTGACACCCATTGTGTGAATGGAAGCTGTGTGTGTCCCACTGGCTCGCCAATCGTTGCCACACTGCACAGTGCACACAGTCAGCGCTGTTGCCGTTGTTAGCTCTGTTCGTACTGTTAACTTCTAGCCACCTTCTAGTCGTTTACAGAGACGGCTGTATGGGTTGTAGCTGCAGCGGCAGTGGGCCAATCACATGCCGCATTAAAATCGAAGGCGCCTGAAGGGATTGGCTGCAAGCAAAACCATACAACATTTTGGATTGCAAAAAGGATGGATTGCAGGTGTCGTTTGACTGGCGAGGTTTTGATACTATTTAGTACTGGGTTATTTTGGACCATGCTGTACTTTGTTAGAAGCTCCCTGCCTCCTAAATGCCCCCTTCCTCAAAACTCCACATTTCCAGGTTGTATTGCAGGCTTTCTGTTACAATTGTTCAGCCTCAGTAAACTGAATTCTATGTGGAAACTTGGTGGAGTGCCCCTTTAGGTTCAGACTGATTCCATTCACTCTCACCTTGCTGTCAGTTTGATCTCCAAGCTGGACCTTCAGGATCTCTGTAGCTTTCGTATGTCCTGTGACAGCAGCCATGAACTCAACCAGGGCAGTTTTGCCGCATCCGATAGGACCCTCGAGCAGCACAGGCTTCTGGGAAGCCACGGCCAACGCCAGTCTTCTCAGATTACGGCACGTGGAGTCCACGAGCACTAGATCTTTTGGGTTCCTCTGCATAACAAAATCAACATTAAGGCCAAAAAGGATCAACAGCAGACTACTTTATGCGACAAATCAAAGGGTACAGACCTGTTCAGTCCGTCTAGGAACTATCCGGGGTAGCACAACACCACAGACTGCCACAACATTCTGGGAGAGGTCCTCTGATACCACCTGGCCCCTGGTGAACTTATTAGCCTTCTCTTGGCGCCACATCACAGAGCCCTGATTGGCTAACACCAGGGCTTTTTCTACCTCCAGCTGCTGAGTTTCTTCCAAAGCTCTAATGAAAGATACATAAAGAAAATGTAAAGTTATGATACTTCTGTTCATTTATTCAAGTAAAATGTTGTGTTTAGCACTTGTAGTTGAGTATTCTTCGATTTTTGTATTATTATTTGTGCTTTTACTCTTTATACTTCTTCCACCGCAGGTTAAAACTAAGAATGTCCCAAAATACTCTGCCCTATATGACAAGAGATATAAAAACAAGGAAAAATAAAAAGCCACATACTTAATTTTTATGTGAAGAATCTCATCGCTCGACAACACCTTTCTCAGAAAGATGGTTTTCTGATTATCAGTCATGTGGGAGACCATCGCTAAACAATGGGCAGTGTACCTGTTGGAGACAAAGAGAAAATACCGTAGGTTTAATTTGTTAGGCAAAATAATGCAAACAAGCCGTGCCTTATACTTGCATTCTTTAAAATGGCCATTAGGGTGACTCCTGTGCTTGCTAAAACAAGTTTGACTGTACAGAAGTTTAAATGACTCTACTTCTCACTTGATTTATTACCTCAGTAAACATTGTGAACATTAATTTATGGTCTCAATCTCTAGTTTCAAGTCTTCTTCAATACAGCATGATGTTCCTTTAGTAAATTATGGTCCCATATAGAGTCAAATAGACAATAGATCGGGCTATGCTTGTACGACGTGGCAACCATATGTTTGACAGGTCGCTACCACGGCGTTTGCCGGTCTGGGTTGCTCTCGTGTTTTTTTGTCTTACAACTTTTTCTTCCCAGAAAATCTTCAGTTGTAGAAAGAAAAAAAAATGTTTTAGATGGTCGTCTAAAAATGTATTCACAGCGTTTGGTTGTACTTAAATCAACGCACTTGTGTATCTGCAGGTTCCAAAAAAACAAAAGACGACAGCGACCAAAAAAACAGCGGCTTGTTAACAAGTGCAACCAGACACACACAAAATAAATGTGTGTAGCTTAAGCAAGAAAGTTAACTTTTCGAACTGATAAACAATAAATGTACAGCCATTCTTTTAGTTATCTGGATTGACTAAATATAATGTTAGGGTTAATGAATTATATTTAGATGTGCCAGTGTTTGAGTCATTTTGCCTAAATATGTTCAGTTATTCTTTAATCTCTCTTCCACAACCTCCCTCGCTCCCCTCTCTATGGAAGCCCGTTTCCGCCACTGGGATAAAAAAATGTGATCCTGTGACTATCTCATAATTATGAGATGCTAAGTCATAATAATGAGATACCATCTCATCATTATGATATGCTAAGTCATAATAATGAGATACTATCTCATAATTATAAGATGCTAAGTCATAATAATGAGATACCATCTCATCATTATGATATGCTAAGTCATAATAATGAGATACTATCTCATAATTATAAGATGCTAAGTCATAATAATGAGATACCATCTCATCATTATGATATGCTAAGTCATAATAATGAGATACTATCTCATAATTATAAGATGCTAAGTCATAATAATGAGATACTATCTCATAATTATGACTTAGATACTGACTGGGGGTGGGGCATAGCAGAGCAGGGAAGCTATATAGGTTTATATGGAAGCCTGTTTCACCTGGTTCACTATAGGGTTGTCACAATACCAAAATTATGACTTTGATATGATACCTGCAGTAAATATCAAGATACCCAATACTTACGATACAATACCAGAACTCGATACAATACCACAAATACAATATGATACTGGTAGATTTATCTATAATAGTAATAAATAAAACCTCTGTATGGTTCCCTTTTTTACCAGATTGTTCCTGCCCAGCTTTTTAAACTCTTAACAAATGGCATTAATATTAGTATTAGCCTACAGAAAGATATTAATGAAAACTACATGGTGCCATCATAGCATTGATTATACACAGCTATGTAGGCTTATTGTTTGGGGTGTCTGTCTGAAAGGTGCTTTGCCATGTTTGATGTGTCCTCCCTTGGTCTGTTAGACGGGTCTCTTATGACCCAAAAAAAAGCATTTATAAATTGGTTTTCATTGGCACTGTATTCCTTCCCATGCTCAGTCCTGTCTGTTGCAGCAATGTTTTATGTTGATACACTTTGTTACACAGATCTGGTGCAAAATGTAACAATTGTTATGACCCCAAAGAAAATAATAAATTGGTTTTCATTGCCACTGTATTGATTTCAACCAATGAAACCAGTCGGGGGTGAAAGGATTTGTTATGCCGCACACACGGCCCATAAAACCTCTATGGTGAAAAGAGGAAACGGGTACATACCCTCGAACCATGACATCGCTGGTGAGTAGCTGGGATACGCAAGGACTCCAGTCCCAGAGCATTCGAAACTTGGCACAGTCACTCTGGAGGATACGCAGGGTGGCACCCATGAGGTCACGCAGCTTCATCCTCCTGGGGCCGTATTGGACGGCCGATGACTCCTCGCTGGTGAAAAAGAGCCGCTGGAACACTGGTGGGGCGTCATTGAAGTACCTCGCAGCGAACCTGATGGAGAGAGGTGGGAGAATCTGTCAGCAGGGACGTGGGCCGCGGAAACGACCAGGCGATCAGTTGGGTGTCTGAGTGCCACTCACGCGTGCGCGTCAGGACTAACGCCGAGGAGCTTGCTGAGGGCCACACACAGGCGCTCGTGGAGGTCATGGTTGATCCTGCCTCCGGCTTTAACCCGCTCTGCGTTGCGCTCCAGCAGGTCCAGAACCAGCGGGCGCAGGTGTCGAGCGATCAGCAGCGTGTAATCCTTCTCCAACAGCAGCTGGGCCACACACTCCAGAATACACTGCCTATCCTGCTGGCTCCATATCTGAGGAGAGATTGTGTGGGATGGAGTCCCAATTGACATATTGATTGGCTGACATAAAAATTACACACAAAAATAATTATTTCTTCAAAAATATTGACATCCAGGGGATTTAACAGGCAGCTGAATAGTTTAATGACTCAAAACACACTCAAAGTGTGACCTTTGTGGGGTGGCTACCGACGTGTCAATGGGAAAATGACAGCACGCGGTTCGAGTCCGCGTGAAAAGAAAACACTCCAACAACCCTTATTTATTTTTTTATATCCACACCCCCTCCCCGTAGTGAAAATGTCTTACCTGCTTGGATAGATATTGGTTCAGTTCGTTGTGACTTTTGGCAACATGTCTGGATATGGTGCCCAGTGATGACAGGCTCAATTCTAAATTCTCCATCGTATCGCGGTCTTGAGCGTAAAAACGAGCTCGCGCGTTTCACGAACAGGGTGTCCCGGGTGGCTGATATTAAAAAAAACTACGAGCTACATCACGCGCTTGTCTGCCTGGGGTTGTATCACAACACGCATGCATGTTCCCGTGTCTGGCGTTAAATTCCTGTCCACATGTGAGTGAAGCACAAGTCCTTCCGGGTCGGGTCGGGTCGGGGTTGGATTCCCCGCTCCCTCCTCTCCCTCTGCTGCGTCGCGCTGTGATCGTGTCGTGCGTGACAGGGCCGGACAGCGACGCGCGAGCGCAGCGCAAACCCCGCGGGTGGAACAACTTTCGCTCGAGCGAGCTGCTGCCACATCCGCTGGTTTTTTTATTTATTATTTTGTTTTATGCTTTCGCTTGTGTCAGTAGGCTGTGTGGGGATGTGAACCCCTGGAGGAGACCACAAGACGCCGTACAACCGGGCTCTCTTCCTGTCTTTCAACCCTGTTTCGAGGAATATTTTTCTATAAAAAAAAAACGAGGAGCCGCGAGAACACACCCACGGCGGTGACAGACCGCGGCGGGAAATGTCGTTACTTCCTGTGCAGCAAAGTCTTGGCGCGACATTACAGTTGTAAACAACAGGAGGACTCGTAACGGCACGCAAACAAGTAAGTCAACCGATATGTGGTTGGCTAACTGCACGTCGCTCTTTGTTAGTGCCGGGCCGGTACACGGAGCTCACATCCGTATCCCGAACTTACCCGCGGAGCACTTTCTCCGGTAGTACCGTCAGTTCCTAACTCCTAACACTTTTTGGCCACACAGGCATTGAATACAGCAAACAGTGGTCTCACTGACCAAAAGCCTGTTTATTATTATTAATAATAAGTAATCGGAACTTAAAGTCGTGTGTGATTTCAGAGTTTAGGACGGGACGATAGTTACGTTAGAGTTGGGTTAGCTAGCTATGAGGACGTCAACGTTAGCTTCGATCCTGAGCTCAGTGTCAAGTATCAACTTCAGGCCGGGGGGCAGAAAGTGACAAAAGTGGAGCGATATTCCGACACGAGATGAAAACTCAGCAGTGGGCTTCCTCTTGTTTCCTCTCTCCCCTGCTCTGCTGTTAAAAAAGGCTTTGTCCTCTGCTGTCGTCTTTGTTAGGTTGGAAGTGGACAAAAGAGGTCCAGCGTTAGCTAGCGACAGTGTTCGGCCTTTGTTTGCCAACCACAGAGACGAGTAGGTTTACCTCATCGTGCGTTTTGTGAGTAACCCGATTAGCAAATTGCTCAGTGGAAGAACAGCCGAACTGACACTTCCAATTTTTGACAAATCAAATACACAATCAAGTCACTGGTTGATGTGGAATCCAAATAAAATTGCCATAAAGTAGTTCTGCTCATTGTTTTTGCAACATTGTCTACAGTTACCTCATACATCTAGAGTTAATACAGAGTGGACTATCAGGGTATAAACAATAATATGGAAAATTGACAACTTTATATGCTAATTTAGTATATCGTATCATGTTGCCTGGCCCTAATATTCTGTAACCGGTGTGTGGAGATTTGGTATTGCATGTTCATTTGAGTATCCTCACATTATGTGACCAATAGTCTATTATTTCGTCCTGGCCTGCAGACATCTTTTAAACTCCACAAACTGTGGTTTGCAGCCCAAAGCCTTGTGTTGGAAAATGTATCATAGTGAAGCAAAAGATGAGATTATTCAGATGACATCATCTGGGTCATTTTCAAAGCTTCTCCAGAGCCACTGAAGAAATTACAAGCCGAGTTGAACGGCTGGTACCCTGACATGAATGCGTAGAATTGGTGGAGTGCCACTTTAAGATTGGTATGTTTACACTAGAATCAATTGTGGATTAGTTAATGTATTTTATTATTATTATTTTGTAATTTGATTGTGGTCTTGTCTCTGCTCTCTATTCTATGCTTTGTTAGTAGACTGGTAATAACTATTGGTTTTCCTTTGGCTTTGCTATAAGGAACTCCTTAAGAACTGAGCCACAGAGACATTTGGAAGAATGGACAACATGGACACCGACAACACCTCCGGTCGTAAGTGAAAAAACATTTACACACACATTTACATTTGGTTTTATTTAGTGGTATATGTGAATTATAAGGAATTTTGTATTGTAATAAGGCTATTTTGGCATTTAATGTATAGTACGGATGTCTCCACCAGTAGCAACAGAAGTGGTTTCATTCCAATTCATTGTCATAAAACTATTGCATATATGAAATTAAAATTGTAAAATCTTTGAAAATGCTTGCTTAAAATATACTACGTACATTTTTACCACAGATACAAAAATTCAATGTTTTCAATAGATGGAGTATTTTTTTTAACTATTAAATTAAGATTTATGTGTTGTACCTTAGATAAATACTAATTCCCGCAATTGTTTTAGTGTCTAGGTGTTATTTGAAAAATGTAGCATTGTGGCATAAATGTTGAAGCGATTCTGGTCAGAAAATGGTTGATTGTAGCTGTATATTACTGACGACATGCATTAATAATACATGTATATTACATTCTACAGTCTTTGTACCTGATGACAATGAGGATTCTGTGGACATCTACGATGGCCTGCATATCACTTTTAGCAACAATGCAGGTAAAAGTCATTTTTGAAAGTCTCACTTTTCTCCACTGTGGCACAATGTTATTACTATAAATAATAGTCCAGTGCTGGGCAGATAATCCAGCACAGATTCCTCCATCAAACATTGAGGTGTTATAATTGTGGTTTATTATATTTGTCCTATTTTGATGTATCGCAGAGAAGTCGTCTCCAAAGGCGTCTCAGCTGAAAGAATCGATGGATCTTTATGAAGAACTTGTCACAGAGGAACAGCAGAGCAGAGAGACGTCGTACTCTGAGGTGATTTGCCGTGTGCTCCATGCATCCTTTCTCTCTGTTGACCTGTGACAGCATGGCCTCTGGCCAACAGTCTGGTGTGCATTGTGAAGTATGGTGTTACCTCTTTGTTCATTATTCGGCGACATACACAACAAAAGTCTGTTAAAGGAGTATAACATTCTGATGCAGGCTTTGCAGAGATCTGTCACAGATCTCACAGTCCTTTTTCTTTTTTGTTTGTGTGCAGTTGAAGTCCAGATTCCAAGCTGCTCAAAACCAAATTATTGAGTTGCGCAGGAGAGTGGAGCAGATGCAGACACAGGTTTGTGTGCTTTCCTTATCCTTCAGTTGTGCATTATTGCTTAAATGTGATTCGGTTTCGCACAGAAGTCTGAAACTTGTAACCAATGAGAGCTAACTGATCTCTTTGTCTCCCCAAGTCACTGCCATTCTTAGTTCCTGTAGGTTATCTGACTACAGGGCAATGGTCAAATCTATGATGAAAGCATCATAAATTATGATAATCATCCCTATTGTGACATCTCTACTTAGTGTTTATGGAAGGCCAAAACTGTAAGAGAAAGTTTTGTTGTCAAATGTATTGTACAAATATATGTTTGAAGACACTTCTTGAGACAATCCTGGAATAATCTGATGAGGGAACCTGGGTATTCCATAAAGATGGTTCTCAAAACCCAACAGCACTAACATGTTTTTGTTATTTTTGCTCCCTCTCTGTCTTTTGAAACAGAATACAGGGTTGAACACAGAGAACTGCCGTCTTAAAAAGAACATCTCTGCACTTTTACAAACTGCAAGACAGGAGGTGACACGAAAAGATGCTGAGATTCAAAGGTTGAACCAACAGTAAGTTTTAGCAACAGCTTTTAATTTATAAATCCCGAGACGATCGGAAGGTGGAGATCTCTGTTTAGGGCTGTAGTTTAATGTATATAATGTAATAAGTATGAAATATTCTATAATAAGATGATGTAACAATTTCATGTAGGAATTATAAAATATAATGCCAAATATAAAGACAAGTAGCTTGTCCTTTTTTTTTTTTTTTTTAGCTCTCTACTGATTGTATTTATGTGAAGTGATTAATACATTTTAAAACTTTGTTTTCCTCAGATCAAACAAACGTCACCATCATCACCAACCTCACGTTAATAATCTGCGGGATCAAAAATCTTCCAGTCAGCACTCTATGAATAGGCCGCCTCCACCGCCCTCCTCCTGTCTTCCACCGCCCTCCTCCTGTCTTCCACCGCCCTCCTGTCCACCGCCGCCTCCTGCTCCTTCCTGTCCTCTTCCGCCTCTACCAGCTTCACCTGCCAGGGAGGATCATCCTCCTCAACCCCCCAGGAAAGAAATCAATCCGCCCAGCGAATCCAGCAGGATGTCCGGTAGCAGTTCGTCAACCCGACACAGTGAATCTGACAAGCGCAAGTCTAAGCACAAAGAGGAAAAATGTCAAAAACTACCTGAGCCAACTGATAGGAGACATAGAAGTGGTTCAGATCCCGACAAGGACAGTTCTGCCCCCGACAAAAACAGGTCTCACAAAGCGGACAAAGACACGGAACGAAGATGTGACTCCAGATCATGTAAAAGCAAGCACAGATCAGATCGGTCTAAAAGCCCTCCACCCGAGAGTGTCGTTCCCGCTGATGACAAGAAAGGGAGCAGAAGTCAGGACCGTGGGCGAGATGCAGTCAAAATGTCCACATCAGACTCTGAATATAGTGCCGCTCACAGCTTTAAAGAGGGCCACAGCCGAGATCATAGAAGAGTCAAGATGAGTGACGGACATGTCCGACGTTCAGACTCAAAGGACCGTAAAAGGTCCTCTTCGAATCAACATGCTGAACGCGGCGGGGAGTTCTCCAAAGAGAGGGGATGGGACAGGCCGCCAAAGGATTATGAAAGAAAAGAGAACAGACGAAATGAAGATAAAGTCAGCAGAAAGGACAAGAGGAGCACAAGCAGGGAACGCGAGAAAGCGAGATCAAAAGAATCCGACCGGGGTAAAGTGGACGTCGGTGGTAAGGAAAGACGAGAGAAGACACACAAGGCAATACATAGATCATCCGAAGAACCAAATATCCCCCAGAAAAGCTCTGTGGAGGAAAACAGTCCAAACATGAAGCTGTGTTTCATGGAGACATTGAACCTGACCCTTTCGCCAATTAAAAAGCCAGTGTTGCCCTTCGACGCCAGCCAGGCTGATCTCCCACCAACGGACAAGGTGGTTGGAGATGAACCAGATGATGAGAGCTTGCAGCCCAACATTGAGGACATGTGTGTGATCGATGAAGTGAACAGCAGTGAATTAGAAGCAGGGTCGGGCGATTTGGCAGAAGAATCCACGCGCACGGCAAAAAGTTCCAAAAGGCCACGCGAGAGATGCAAGGATGTGAAAGCTGTCCTGGGAAAGGACGAAAATGAGAGTGATGCTCATGCTACTGACGAGCAACTTAAAGACAATCCAGCCCAAACTACCTCAGCCCGTATCCAACGCCCAGATGCCGCAGAGAATCGTGTGACTGTGCATCTCACGCCAACCTCACCGCCGATAACTTCTCTAAAAGGTATTTCAAGAAGTCATGAGTACAAGGTGGCCTCAGACAGACAGGTAGATGATTGTGGACCCCTGAAGGTTGCAGATGGTGACACTGCCACGTCTGGACGCATTTATGAAGGCCACACGGGCAATTTTTCACAAAAAGTAAATCCTGGACATAATACGGGTCAATCTGTTGCTGTTAAAGACCCCGTTATGCCTGATCCAAGTGTGGCATTGAAGTGTAGTACTCCTAAAACCGCAGGACAGAAAAGCCTCCCTGTGGATTCAGTCAAAGAAGATTCACCCTTGAGGGAAACTCCTGCAGCTGAAGACATCGCTGATGAGGCCAACTGTGGAAGTAAGCTAATTCCTCCCACTATTCTACCTCAGGACTGCCAGCGAGGGCCGTGTCCTCCTGCGTCCGTTTCCAGTCGCAAGAAAGACGCCAGCCGAGGCACTAAAGACGCAGAGGCTGTATCTAGTACAATAAGCCTTGACTCCCTTCCACAAGAAGGGCTAAGTCTGCCTGAGGCCATTTACGTTTTGACACGAGCAAATGAAGACAGCAATGACAGCTGTAGCATCGCAGCGGAACCAAGCTCTTCTATCGGCTGCATCGGCATCCCCAAAGTCAGCAGCACGACGGGGGAGCTGGCGCCGCCAGAGAAGTACGCCGGCCTCGCCTTCACGCCAAAAAAGAGCTTCAGTCCCAGAAAGAGTTGTGAGAACAACATTGAGCCGTCCAGCTCTATGCCGCTACTTCACGATGAGGACTCAATGATGAACACGCTAAGCAATCTGAAGAGAATCCCCGATGCCATTAGCCCTCTGAGGAGCCCCATACGGATAACCAAGAGAAGTCATCTCCATCTTCATGGCAAGCCAAGTCATGTCAAGAGCCTTCAAAAGGGTAAAGGGGCCTGTTTATAAAACAATATGTCCACTAGGGCTGTCAAAATTGCTCAAAAATGACGTTTGAATATTTCCTTTAAAAAAACACATATATTCGAACATATTCGAAGTTGCGCATTAGGCACGTCAATAACAGGACAAATTAATACAACAAGACATAACTACTTGTATAGGTAATTGATTTAATTTTATAAAATAGGGACAGTACAGCAAACAACAAAACATGCACAGTCGTTTTTAGCCGTATGTGAGAGGAGGTTCAGCTGTCTGAGCAGTAGATCTCTGAAGGTAGAGATGAATAATAGACAACCTGATCCATGACTTTAATGCTGAAGGGCCAATGGATCCGTGGTGGCACAAAGGTCCAGAAAAAAAGAGTGTCTTGCTGAATTCATTGAGCGATCTGTGACAGATATATAAGCTGTGTACAACTTGTTTACCAACAAAAGCATCTAGTTTGGTTACTGTTATAAAGCTTTTATTGTTTTTGTTACACTTTTATATTATTAAGCTGCATGGTATTTTAATTACTCAAAATATAAGGTGACCATATTTTCAGTTTCAGAAACTAAATGCTGCCTTCTTGCCGCCATGGCTCCACTTTAAACAGTTAGTTGTGTGCCCTGCTTAGGCAGACAATTTGTATGTTTTTTTTTGTGGTGCTCATATACATGTTTAAGAAAGTAATAATTTAATAATGGATGAATTCAATCATTATCTTGATCGATCCAACCTCAGAACTAGATATCAAATCTGGAAGGGGAAGTCCATTGTTTTTACGCCCCATAAGTACTATAAAGCCTTTTGTGTCCACAAGTGGTGTCACATGAGTCAGAGTCAGTTTTGTCTGAAGACTACAAGTTAAAAAGACCTGAGCTTACCGGACCGCTGTAGTCCGCTGCTCATCTCTACATTGTGAGTAATGTCAGGTTTTCAAAAAAGAAGAAGGAGATATGGAATACAAAAATGTCTGCAGGTTTCTTTTTATTTTCTTGAATTCTTGCCAACCTGGTGAAATGGACTTTCGATAGACTAGGAAGTACCACATGTTGTTGTTCCAAGATAATGACACATTTTAAGTATGATCACATGAAAACAATTTTAAATAACATCCTAAGAACTGTAGGAAACCAAAGTACAACAAGACTGCAGGCAAACTATGGAAGCCTGTTTCATTCATCAAAGAAAAAACTAATATTGAGTTTTCTTGTGATTATAAAGTTTGTATCCCAACCCAAATTATGTGTCCATTCTCTATTGGCAGTAACAGGTAATCATGTACTGCACCTCATAAATACATGATGCAGATCTTTTACAAGAAACCTCATAATTATGAGAGATTCTGATCCTAATCATGAGAATGTCTCATTAAACTTCTCTTGCTTTCTCCCTCCTGGGCAGATTTCTCCAGTAGTCCTGTGGATGCCAACTCAAAGAAGTTGGATGTAAACAAAGAAAACAAGTATCCGGGTTCTCCTGCAAACCATGACACCCAAAACCCGGTGGACGAGGAGTCCGACCTGCCTTCAAACCGCTCCGACACTGATCTGGAAGAAGGGGAGATCTTAAGCGAAAGTGATGAGGTGGCCGGAGGTTCTCCTGTTCCTGCCACCAAGAAGGCAAAGTTAGCACGACCAGTTGGAAACAAACCAAGTCCTAAGACTTTGTTGAAGAGGAAGTCAGAAGCAAAGTGTGTCGACATAAAAGAAACAGCGTGTGTGTCAACGCGAAGCCCGAAGAGTCGCTTTAAAACGGTTTGTCCCGCGGCAAGCAAAGCCTCTTTTTCGACCACAGAGGAAGTAATGGGGACATTCAAAGCTGTTCGTGCTCAGATCCGAAAAAAGTACATGAAGCTCCACAAAACTTTCCCCAAGAAGAGCTTCTACGGTGTGATGGAGAATTTCCAGGAATCTTTTCTAGAATTTGTTGATGGCGCTCATTTTGGTCAAATATGCGGTCAGGCAGAGGAACTGAAGTCCAACCTGAAGAAACTGATCACATCCGTATTCGGCAATGTATCAAACAACGGCATCGTGAAACGCATCTTTGAACAGCAAGCGGTCGACCTGAAGCAAAAGCTGTGGGACTTTGTAGATGTTCAAGTTGACTACTTGTTTAAGCACATTCACATGACCCTGAAGAGCCTTTGCAAACCAGCAAGAGCTCAACCTGAGAACGACGGAACTAGTGGAAACGAGAAAGTGTCCAGACAGCCTCCCGCAAAGAAGCCGCAGTCTCAACAAACGAAGGCAAAGTTGTCTCCGGCCAGTGTGCATCAAACCCGGCCCTGTGCTGTCGCACCCTACAAAACCGGCCTTGGAAGCAGAGGAAAAGACATCCGAATCACGCGCGCAGAAAGAGACAGACGTGTTGACACATGTCCCATAAGTAACCCAAATACACAAACTGTGGCCGTCTTCCTCCCATCGAAAAACTTCCCTTTAACTCCAGAGAAAAAGAGCAACGTGCCGGTCGCCTCCCAGAATGGCT
Source organism: Cottus gobio (assembly GCA_023566465.1). Taxonomy (NCBI): domain Eukaryota; kingdom Metazoa; phylum Chordata; class Actinopteri; order Perciformes; family Cottidae; genus Cottus; species Cottus gobio. Next base: position 21,671,831 of record CM042226.1, on the reverse strand, counting down.
CTTCGCTTGACAAAACCGACTTTGAGCTTCTCACAGAGCAGCAAGCCTCCAGTTTAACGTTCAACCTGGTGAGGGACACTCAAATGGGAGAAATCTTCAAGTGTCTCCTGCAAGGGTCCGACCTGCTCGAAACCGGCGGCATCGCTGGAGACGGCACGGCCTGGGCCCTCGGTACGCCGAGGAAGGACGGGGAGAGGCTCATCAGCATCACCACACCAACTAAGTTTGACTCTCCTTCCAAACTGCTGTCCCCGATCAAATTTGATACGCCCTCTAAGCTTATCGCGACGTGGTCCAGCATCTCCCCCCGCAGGCTGGCGTCCCCGCGATCCAGAGGCCAGATCCAGCTGAACCCGGCTTTATTTGACGAAAGCTGCTTGTTGGAAGTGCCGTTGGAGAGCCGGACGTCGCTGCAGTCCGGCTCGGCCACAGAGAGGACGTACTCCATTCTCTCCGAGGACCTGGCCGTTTCCCTCACCATTCCATCGCCGCTCAAGTCCGACAGCCACCTCAGCTTCCTGCAGCCGTCGAGCATGCACCTCATGTCGACCCCGGAAAGCGTCATCAGCGCTCACATCAGCGAGGACGCTCTGCTGGATGGGGAGGATGCGTCGGAGCAGGACATTCACCTGGCCCTCGACACCGACAACTCCAGCTGCTGCTCCAGCAGAAGCAGCTGCGGTGGCAGGAGCAGCAGCGGCAGCGAGGTGCTCGCCACACCTTTCGTGTTCAAGCCCGACCTGCTCATGCAGGCGCTGGTAATGGAGAAGTCCAACGATCACTTCATCGTGAAGATTCGGCAGGCGGCCAGCGGTGCAGACACCACGCTCACCGCAGACGACAGCTTAAATCGAACACTAACGGAAGAAGGCCATAGAGGAGACGATGCAGGAGCCAAAGACGGTGCAAGTGCGGCGCCATTGGAGAATGGTCTGTTTGAGGGCCATCAGGCCGCCACTGACGCGGATGTTACACTAAAAGAAGATTCATCAATTCGAAAACATAGCTCAGAGGTTTGTTTTTCTGAGGATTCACAGAAACAACAAAATCTGCCCAAAGCCACTTCAGGCAACCCGTTACTCAACAGTGTTCAAAGCCCCAATAATTTCTTCGGACAGATCAGCCAGGCAGGCAGCAGAGAAGAGATCGCAGTCATTACCGGCGAGAATGCGAGTCGCAGAGAAAAAGCGACAACTCAACAAGGTTCCTCAAAAGCTTTTTCGTCGAAGCGTCAGAAAAGGATGAATAACTCCAAAAGTGCGTCAGATAACAGTCCGCATCGACCAGCCAGAGGCTTGAAAACAAATCGGGGGAGTCAGCATGCCTCTGGCTCTGACAAAGATGAACCGGCGGTGTCGAAAAGAGGCGTCACCATCGCACGGGACGCAGGCAGCACACTGGAGGAGGGCCGCGGGGATTGCGACAAAGGTAGAAAACGGAGACGGGGACAAGAGAACCCAAGATCCAAGCGGTTCAGGAAGGAAGAGGTGGTGGTGGTGGAGGAAGAGGAGAATGTTGTGTCCGACTGTAAGAGAGATGACGGTGAATCAAAGTCCTCCCCGGCATGTCAATCCCCCAACAGTCTCTCTGCCAAGAACGTCGTCAGGAAAAAGGGCGAGGTGGTGGTGGCGTGGACCAGGTCAGTACTTGGTCGTGTATTCGTTTGTTCCCCTTCCTCAGGAATTTGTGATTAACAGATTCAGTAAACATTTAACGGACACACTACATGCAATGGCTTTCCATTTTTCCCAATCCTTGCAATATTTCAGACAAGAAATTTGAAGAGTTTGGAAATGATATGTGACATTTTACATAACAAGTACATTTACTTTTTGATCCATTGAAGTGCATTTTGCTAATAGGACTTTTCTATTTTTACTTCTTGTTGAACTCTCAACGTGTCTTTCACGTTTGTGTCGGAGGCGAAGATGTGTTTTCGCCTCCGCGTAAAGACTCGGAATACAAGAATGCCGTTGAATACGGCGTGTTCTCCTTGTTCGCTCCACATAAGAACGTAGTTGTTCGTGCAAGCTGCTTGTGAGGCCCGAAGTTCCTGAAACTGATTGATGCTCATCACCAGTATTCTGCTTCCCCCCCCCCCCCAGAGATGAAGATCGTGCCATTCTCATCGACCTGAAGATAAAAGGTGCCTCGCGTGAGACTTTCTCTGGCTTGTCAGAGAAACTCAACAAGCCATCGGAGCAGGTACATTCGTCTCTTCTTTTTTTCTGTAGTTCTGCGATGCATTTGACTGATGACCTTAGCAATAACTCTTTGCTTTCCTTCTTTCACAGATTGCTCACAGATTTAACCAGCTCATGAAACTTTTTAAGAAGAAGGAGAAGATGGACCCTTGATCCCATTGACTGCGTTATCGGAGCAGTCCTTGTATTGCAGCGTTCCCACGCACTAACCATGGCACCAACACAGGCATGTTGGCTGCTGCTCATGTGACATAGTGCTGGAAGATGTGAACGCAGTGGGGGTCACAGGATCAATTCCCACGTAGGCCACTCTGCTGGTCAAGATCTAGAGCCCTGCATCGTCCCACTAATACAAACTACTCAGTACTACTCAGCGTTGTTTTTCAACCAAAGGTTACAAAACTGTCCATGAAAGTATTTTGTTCTGGTTAGTGAACTATTTGGAAAGATCCAAAATTTGAAATATATATAAATAATTAAAAAGGATTCCACAATAAGCGGTATGAGCAGTCATCAGTATTACTGTTTCTGATGCACTTTAGGGTTTTTAGGAATCTACACTTCTATCACTACAAAAGTATATCTGGACATGATGTCCCTTTGTCCTCACTCTTCTTAAGACGCCTCCTTTCTTCTCTGACTGTGCAGACATGATTGACGCATTGCAACAATGGTAGTCTCGACAAGTCTTAAATGTGTTCTTCTCAATACAGTTGGGACTGTGCCTTCGGACTATGATACTTCCAGGTTCAGGTGTGCTCAAATGTTCCTATTGTCAAGTGACTGTTTTGGGGTTCCTAAAAGTAGTGGATGCTCACTGGAAACCACTGGAAGCATCACCTGTTAGTAGAGCTTGAGCTGTGGGACTGATAGATAGAAGGATTGACACAGTTCTGGTATGGATCTTATTTTACTGGATGTTTTTGTATATTGGGGGAGGGGGGTTGGAGTGCTTGAAATATTTGAAGGTTGTTAAAATGTTTACATGTCCTATTCATGTATAGAGTACATTCATCTGTTAATACAAATTAAGTGTTTTATCCGTGGGCCTGAATGGCTTTTTCTTTCACTCATCCTATTGCTTGTGAACAGAATGGAATGCAATATTGTGAATATTGTGTATTGTTCTTTACTGAAAATAAAGTTTTATTTATTTATGTCTTACTGTTATTTGTATTCCTTGGATTAATTAATTTCATTGGATTAACAACACTTGGTTGACAATTGGTCTGATAAAATATCTCTATCAGTCGGTACCAGTAGAACACAATCAGCAAATATTCATGAAATGGGCCAACAAGTGTGGAAAATCGAGGCCAGCACCTCGGGGTGGTTATATCACTGGCAGACCAGCCAGTAACATGAATTTGAGGACAGAAGCGAACAGAGATGGGTGCTAGAATTTATTGCGCCAGATTTCGACCTAAATGTTTCCTGTTTCACTTCTATGCTGAATATGCTCTCTGAAACTCACGCAAAGCTGTCTGTGTTATTGATCAGATAAATAAAATCCAAGCCAATCTTAACAGTAATTTGGATAGCTTTGCATCAGCGGTGAAAAGAAGTTCTTCCATACCCAAGTGGAAAAACATTTCTTTAAGGGACTACTTTGTGCATGTGGAAAATGGACAAAACCTGATGACACAGGGGTCAAAAGCCCATAGTTGGGCCTCATAAGCATGATCGTAGAACACATTGCACATGGCTGTGTATTGATGTCTGGGTTGGTGCTATTTTCAGTATACTGTCCTGGTAAAAAGGGTCAGGGTGAACCTAGCCTTGCGGCACTAATGGGGGCCATGTGCTGGATCAATGGGCTGAAACTGGAGTCCTAGTTGCCAACGCCATTGAAATAGTGTAGGCTACATTTGCACAGCGGTGTCTCCACAGATGAGTCCACAGCTCCACACTGAAGTAGGTGAGGCGAGGACCCTAGAAAACGTAGAAGTAGTAGAGCTTTTGCCTTTCCATTTGATGAAAGAAACCCTACAAACGGCTTTTTCGTCAACTATCCACTGACAGTTGATGAGAATAATTATGTGACAGAAGATGGGGGATTGGAACTTATTAGGGAGCATTTTAGAAGAGGTCCACATTCACTCCACCATCGTGGGAAAGATCTGGCTCACCATCCTCTTCATTTTCCGCATGCTTGTGCTCGGCGTGGCCGCCGAGGACGTGTGGGACGACGAGCAGAGCGAGTTCGTCTGCAACACGGAGCAGCCCGGCTGCAAGAACGTCTGTTACGACCAGGCCTTCCCCATCTCTCTCATCCGCTACTGGGTGCTGCAGGTCATCTTTGTGTCCTCCCCATCCCTGGTCTACATGGGGCACGCGTTGTACCGCTTGAGGACTCTCGAGAAGGAGCGGCACAGGAAGAAAGCCGAGCTGAAAGCCGAGCTGGAGGGGACGCACCCCATCCAGGAGGACCACAAAAGGATTGAGCGGGAGCTCAGGAAGCTGGACGAGCAGAAGAAAGTGAGGAAGGCTCCCCTGAGGGGCTCATTGCTGCGCACGTACGTTTTCCATATCTTAACCAGGTCTGTGGTGGAGGTGGGTTTCATTATAGGCCAGTGCGCTCAGTACGGCATTGGACTGTCTCCTCTGTACAAATGTGAGAGGTTGCCTTGCCCCAACAGTGTGGATTGTTTTGTGTCACGTCCCACCGAGAAGAACATCTTCATGGTGTTCATGCTGGTCATTGCCGGAGTCTCTTTGTTCCTCAACCTCCTGGAGATCTTTCACCTGGGGGTGAAGAAGATCAAGCAGAGCTTGTACGGATACAAATACGGGGACGACGACAGCGTATACAGGTCGAAGAAAAACTCCATGGTGCAGCAGGTCTGCGTGCTCGGCAACTCCTCGCCGCAGCGGTTGATGCAGCTCACGCAGGTGACCTTCCCTGCCGCAACGGACGCTCACAGGCAGCCTTTGGATCTGGGCCGCCAGCAGCCCGCGCAAACGTACCCGCCTGGCCAAGCAGACACGCAGGGTCGGCCAGACAACCGGAAGCCCTCGTGCAGCAGCGACGAGTCGAACGGCCCTCACACCACGGGCCGGCCGCAGTACGCAGGGCCTCGGCCCACGCTGATGGGCGGCCACATGGAGATCCCAGTGGCTCTGAGGAACCCGCAGAGAAAGCAAAGCAAGGTGAGTGCTTGCAAGGAGCTCAGCGACATGAGCGATTCGCCAGAGAGCGACTACCACCCCACGGCCAGGAAGTGCAGCTTCATGTCCCGGGGACTGTCGGAGCAGACCAGTCCGTCCGACAGCACCGACTCCCACAGCGGATTGGACGTTGAGGCCCAGCATTTCAACCAGGGGGAGAGTCCGGCGGTGACCCCGCCACCTCCAGCGAGCGGGAGGAGGATGTCCATGGTGAGAGCAAAAAATAAATTATCATCCGGTCATATTTTGTCTGGTTCCCCCTAAGGGATACTCAAATTGCTTCTCAAGGGGGGACATTTGCTAAATGATGGTAGGCCAGGTGCTAGTTAATAAATATATAACATTAATTAGGGGAAAAAAATATAAACAAAAAAAGGCCCATAACTCATCTTTCTTTGAAAATTCTGACTTAGAGTATCTTATTATTACTGACCCTTCCACCGCACTTTTCCCCCTACAATTATCTCTATGCTTTTTCCCCCCATTTTGTTTTTAGTTTTTCATGCAGTGATATATTTTGAACAGTGTTGGACAGTGTTTTCTGATGGACTGATACAAAGATATATTCAAACTTCCCTCTGTATAAAACTTTCACTCTAATATGTCAGCAAAATAAAACAAGAATTTGAAACCTGGCTTTGTCCAATGTTCAGATTTCTTCTTGAAATGTATGCACATTAGCACGTATTTATTAAAACAATGCCTCATGCCTCAATTTAATGGTGATATCCCTTAGCTCGATATCTATAGGTACGAAAAAACTTCCACTGTGTATACCCTGGAGCAACAACTGTGTGACAGTATAGTACACTGATAATGAAGTAGTACAGTCGCTACTTGAGTGTAACTTTACATCAGGCTGAAATACAACGTCTCTCTTATGGAAGATTAAAAAATGCCTAAAGACAAACGGATCAAACAAAGAACATACAATAACACGTTGTTCTTTTTGATGTATCGACTCACAATGAGGACACTGAGCAGTGTTGATTGGGTTTGTGATATTGGTGTCTCCATTGTCAAAGCGGCTCCCCTTGTCAAAGCTAACGACAGAGCTTTGCATTTAGTGGTGGCAGGTCTTTGGTTCTCTCTGCTGGACGCCACGGATTAGTGACAGGAAAACTGCATTCAGTTATTAAAGACAGAGGCCCTCGTGACATGTTTTTCCATTTAATTATAGCATAGTAAAGTCATACATGATAAGCAAACACACTTTATTGTATTTTTGTTTCTTTGATTCATCTGTATTTAGACGTATAAAAGCGTCCATATTAATTGGCCTCTCTCATTGAAATACATTTCTCTGTTTGAATGGTATGGTCAGGCGTGTGCTATCTTGCACCTGTTACCACACCTACTGGGGATGTCACAGTGTACCGACACACCTTGGCGTGGAACCCCAGCTTACTTGTGAGATGAAGTGACCTTAGACAAAGTAAAAAAACTCAAATCTACCGCGTGAAATCTGCCAAACTGATGTACTTTTGAAACACTTCGGCAGTCCTTGCCGACAGAAGGCCTTAAATATTTACGTTGGTTTAGTTGGTATTACGTTTGTGAATTGCGCTTCTTCTTCGATGGTACCGAACGTGTCGCTAGATCGGTACTAGCAATAGCCCGTTGCACCTGCAAAACCACACCCACCAGTAATGTCACAAGATCCTGACACGCCCAAGAGTACACACCTACATCACTGAGAGAAAACAAGGTCTTGAGCTGCTGCTAAAGAAATGTGTTTGTGTCTGCAATTTGAATGCTAACCATGCTTTGTCCACACATCTTTCTCTCTTTCTTTCTTTCTTTCTTTCTTTCTTTCTTTCTTTCTTTCTTTCTTTCAGAGCATGATTCTGGAGCTGTCCTCTATCATGAAGAAATAAATTGAAAGTGACCTGGTGAGAGGAGAATGGAGCCGACGGATCCTGATCGCAAAGGGAGCCTCGTCCCGTCTCTCAAATATAAATGTGTATATGTACTGTGCCTGAACAAGAGCGCCAGCTCAAACAAATGATAATACAAATGATATACAAATGATATCTCCATCGCCTGATTACTTTTGTATTGATAGTTTGCAAGCCACTTGCTGAATGAAATATTAATTGAGATTCTTATATTTGGCTCAAAGCACATGTGATTGCTCATATGATGAGACCAAAAGCCTGCTGCAAAGATATTTGACTTGAAGATTGTAATTAAAGATTGTGGAATTGGCAACCACAAAAAAAAAGAGATGAGGGAAATCCCTTAACGGTTTATGGTTTAGCATACAGAACGAGCTAGAGGAAAAAGGGCTCTTCAAATTCAACATTTTCTTTTTTTAAACTGAGAGTAGCCTGATATTGTTCATGGATATACACTCACCTAAAGGATTATTAGGAACACCATACTAATACTGTGTTTGACCCCCTTTCGCCTTCAGAACTGCCTTAATTCTACGTGGCATTGATTCAACAAGGTGCTGAAAGCATTCTTTAGAAATGTTGGCCCATATTGATAGGATAGCATCTTGCAGTTGATGGAGATTTGTGGGATGCACATCCAGGGCACAAAGCTCCCATTCCACCACATCCCAAAGATGCTCTATTGGGTTGAGATCTGGTGACTGTGGGGGCCATTTTAGTACAGTGAACTCATTGTCATGTTCAAGAAACCAATTTGAAATGATTCGAGCTTTGTGACATGGTGCATTATCCTGCTGGAAGTAGCCATCAGAGGATGGGTACATGGTGGCCATAAAGGGATGGACATGGTCAGAAACAATGCTCAGGTAGGCCGTGGCATTTAAACGATGCCCAATTGGCACTAAGGGGCCTAAAGTGTGCCAAGAAAACATCCCCCATACCATTACACCACCACCACCAGCCTGCACAGTGGTAACAAGGCATGATGGATCCATGTTCTCATTCTGTTTACGCCAAATTCTGACTCTACCATCTGAATGTCTCAACAGAAATCGAGACTCATCAGACCAGGCAACATTTTTCCAGTCTTCAACTGTCTAATTAAATTGTAGCCTCTTTTTCCTATTTGTAGTGGAGATGAGTGGTACCCGGTGGGGTCTTCTGCTGTTGTAGCCCATCCGCCTCAAGGTTGTGCGTGTTGTGGCTTCACAAATGCTTTGCTGCATACCTCGGTTGTAACGAGTGGTTATTTCAGTCAAAGTTGCTCTTCTATCAGCTTGAATCAGTCGGCCCATTCTCCTCTGACCTCTAGCATCAACAAGGCATTTTCGCCCACAGGACTGCCGCATACTGGATGTTTTTCCCTTTTCACACCATTCTTTGTAAACCCTAGAAATGGTTGTGCGTGAAAATCCCAGTAACTGAGCAGATTGTGAAATACTCAGACCGGCACATCTGGCACCAACAACCATGCCACGCTCAAAATTGCTTAAATCACCTTTCTTTCCCATTCTGACAATCAGTTTGGAGTTCAGGAGATTGTCTTGACCTTTCATATCCTGTCACCTGCTGGCCAGTCAGGGAGAACCTATGGAATCAGTACCCCTTTAACCAGGTACTGTCAATCTCCCATCGTTTGGAGTTTATGTCCTCTTACAGAAAACCTGTGTGAGCAGAAAGACATTTATGAAACATCTGTTGCGGAAAAATTCACTTAGTCACAGGGGCAGAGGCAGAAGAGTTGAGAATTGAGGCTTGTACAAAACAAATGTACTTAACAGACAATAAAGTCTCGTTGGCACACAAATTGTAAAGAGAGTTCTTTTATTTCTTTCTTCATTTGCAAATGGGAGCAGTTCACACACCACGTGTCAAGTAGCATGGGAAGGACTCCTCGAACTTAGGTTTTGCATGCTGTATTTGTACACACAGAGACAAAGAAAATGGGAGTAAAACTGATCCCACCAACCAGAGTGTTCCGTGCGCTAAGTCTGGTCTTCTTGATCAAAGTGGCCACTATCAGCCTGTTAAAATGTCGTTTGCGTTTGAGTTACAATAGGCTGTGAGTGCTAGATTCTCTTCCTCCGGAACTTGGAGCCAGACACAAGATTGCACAGTGTGATAAGCAGTGTGAACTGAATTCGCTCCCTGACCTAAAGACTGGACCTAAACAAACAAACCATAAAATGAGTGGCATGGTATTTTTACCATTACACATCACAAGGTCACAGCTCACCTCAAAAGAAGGCGGCCTAAAGAGACGGATATCTCCCTCCACATTTTCACTGCGTCTTTGCAAGAACAGCCACAAAACACAGAACGTGATATGCATGTTTCTTTATTTCATAAAGAGAAATGGTGTCTAGACAAAAGAGTCATTTATATAACACTAGCAATTGAAATGAATGAAAATGGGGTTTGCACAATACCGTATTTACAATGGTTATTAAGTCATTTTAATTAATTAGGATCATGTAGCATTTAAAAATTATAAAGGTAAGAACTCTTAGTAGAGAATAAGCAAATAACAGCTATTTCAAATTGACAATATTAACACAAAACAGTCATCTAGAAAAATGAAAGAAAAAAAGACAACTTGAACTATGAGCTTTAAAGAGCTATTACATTAAAAATTGATGCACCAAAATCTACTAATACAATAATCCATATAATCTGTGTAAAAAGCATGTAGAAAAAACACCTGATGCAGTTTGCTGATACAGTCATTGACCAGTTATGAGAGGTATGAAGGATTTCACAGGTAGATAAGTGTAAGAAAGTCTGCACTGGTGACTCAGGGATGGGGGCCCAGGCCCCTGCATACACTCACTTCACTTGAATGTGAACTATGGCCTCTGCAAGTTCTAAGGCAAATATCGGAGGTGCACTTGTATCCATGTAATGCTGACCCATCCCAAGAGCTGGTCTGTCTCTTTACACAACAACCGAGAACCAGTCCAATTGAACCAAGCAATTTTTACATGGCAAAAAAAAATAATTGATCAAACATGACACCCATTTGTAAACATTTTCCTTTTTTTTTTTTTTTTTTTAAAGTTTACTCAATGATCTCTTCAACCAGGATACCAGATTTTTGTTTTCCTTTTTATTTCAATACAGTTGAGCAATCTGTGAGAAAGGCATGTTTTTGTTCATATTCTTTCATAGAACAACCTTTGGAGTTGAATAGCCAGTGTTTGTTTCAGAGAAGCAGCAGCAACCAAACAAAACACAAGTTGAAGTAAACAAAACAAATACAAAGCAAAAAAAAAAGGTATGAGCATTTAAAAACAGCAGCCACAATCTGCTGCAATGGCCATAACAAAAGAAATGCACCTGGAGGATCAAATTTGAGGTGTTCATGCTTATTATTACTGTAACTTCATTTTAAAGCTGCATTAATCAATATATGAATGGATGTATAATGTGTAAAAGGGTTTCCCGTAGCTACAAACCAGCAGAAAGAAATAATCAACAACACCACTTCCCTTCAGTTTGGCAGCGTTTTCTTTTTGCCTCTTTTAGCTCAATTTGTTTTCCCACCGGCGTTGGTATTCTTTTCTCAGGAGTTGGTGGAGACCAAAGCAGAGCGAAAAGAAGAGCAAATGCTGGACTTACATACATCAGGTGGACACAAACACAACATCAAATGAACGATGATGTTGCCCCGTGCCGGCTACGTGTGAAAGTGGGCCAAGTTGTCAGCCATTAAAGCTTAATACAGTGATAATATGTCAATGTTGTGTTTACAGCTTGTTCTGCTGCACCAAAGTGGACACAAAAAGAAAGAAAGGAAATCAATTAATGCAGCTTTAAGTAATACTAACAAATCACTTTTTAAAGGATGATTTGCTTGACTCAAACTAAATAAATCTGCTCAAGAGTGACAGCAAAGGTCATTTCAACTTAAATGATAAAACATAAAAAACACATTAACTTGTTTTTAACTTCTAGTTGTATCTAGACATGCATATACATTTGACGAAAGAAATACTGGACACTATGTGGCATTTCTTCCGCAATGTGAGCACCACAAAGGAAATTCCTCCACTGTATGAGAGCAAGAAGCAGATATCCCATAAGAGCGGTATCCCAAAAAGCCTGCACCAAATAAAACCCAAACCCAAACATGACTAGATGCCACAAGGCGCAAGTAAGAACTGTATTTGAACTTAATTTAAAAAAACATTTTTATTTTTTTGAAAGCTTGAACTTGACCCCCTTAACTAACCAGCGAATGTGTGGCGTAAGAGGGATGCTGCCTGTTACTGCACTTTGAGCAAAAAAAAAGTCAGTGTTGGAGCATACAAGCAAGACTCAGGGAGCTTAGAGGTCTGGATGAAAAGCTTTTCTGACTGCAGCGAGTGCTTTAGGAGCCCGTTTATCCTGTCATCATAGCTTGAAGAAGGAATCGAAGGGGTTTTGATAAGGTTAATTATCAACATTCTACAGGTATGAAAGAAATTATTTTATATGCAAAATCAACATGGTCATTGTGGTATATGTCAAGACATCTGAGGGGGTACCTGTGTGTGTGTGTGTGTTTTGGGAGTGGTTGGGTTAGAATCTCCACACGGAAGAAAAAATTATCCACACCGGTCGATGAAGAACAACTACTCTCCCTGCGCTTTGTGCTGTGTGCTGTGTGTGTGTGTGTGTGCATATACGTCTTTCTGAACCGATTGTTTGAGAATTTAAATACAGGTTTATAGAATACACTTACTCTGTTCGGCTGCATAACAGAAAACGTCTCACACGAGACATCAAATTTGAAACATCTAAAAATGTAAATCAGTTAAAGTCAGCGGGAAAACATTTCCAAACATTTCATCTACACTTTTAAAGCCCCAACCCCAGTTTTATTTGGCCGGTAAAAAATAGCTTCTTTTTTTAATATAAAATTATTTTAGCTTATGAATAATATTTAAGAGGAATACACAAAAGGGCCTTTTTCTTTCCTTCTTTGTGCGGTTAATTTGCACGTCGATATATTTTTTTAAACCCTTGCAGTTGTTACTTTCACATACTACGAAGCACTATTTTTCTTAGCTTTAGCACTGCAAATTGAAGGCTTCAACCAATCAGGTTGCACAAAAGAATTCAATACTGGTAGTGACCATTACAGTGTACAACAACGTGGTGGCTTCGTAGTCCGAACCAAGACGGACACCTTTCTCACCCCTTTCAAATCTTGACAAAGGCAGCGACAGAGCAGATCCCCTCCTTCTGTTCTTACCTTTCACAATAAAAGCCCTAGACGTATGCTCAAATGGACATTCGCACCGTTTATTAGCCACGCCCCCAGTGTGTTTAGTAAAGTAAAGCATGGCGAGGCCAGTGAACTTCAGAAAATCACGCCGCCCTCTTTGCAGAAAGAGGAAAGAGATGCCGCCGATGTATTGAAGCTAATAAAGCAATGGGGTTAGCCACATTAGCATCAGTGTTCAATTAAGCTAACGGGGCAGTCACCATTTCGGATTGGGGCTTTTAAAAAATAAAAAGAGCGATGAATAAAGCTTCACATTCCAATTGGTTCCAACCAGTTTGTGCTAGAAGCCTGCGGTGCGGCGAGGGTTGAGATAATTCAGCCGTTTTATACATAGAAATTCGACAAAATAAAAATATAATTTTTACATAAGCTGAAGACAAACTAACTAGGCCTATGGCGCTGTAGGCAGCATGCATGCACTTCACAAAGGAGGATGCTCAAAAACCTAATGCACGGTCGGGGCAAGACGTGTTACTTATCTTAACATGATTGTTACACAATCACTGGGACAACACACACTGCGTTTGCGTCAAACAAAATCAGAGTTAGCTTATTCACTTCCCAAGGAGAACATAATCCAACATTAGCTTCTTTTGACGTTTTGGCTTTCAGATGTGGTTTCTTCATAAAAGACATTTTTGAATTGTGTATTTATTATGATCATATCGACGAGATGTTTCCTCTCTAAGTGCTCCAGTCTGAGACTTGTTAAGGGGTCCTATACAAAAAGACAAAGACCATCACCCACCCCACCCCCTTTCCCCCTGTTGAAGTGCTAAATGGCGCTGAGCGCTCCGGGCCGGAAACAAAGTGCCAGATTTAAGTCAATCAGTTTTCATTCCGGATGAAATTCGAAAAGCATCCGTAACTTATTTTGTTTTTTTTGCTGTCTCTATCAAGCCGCAACACCGCAGCGTGCCTGTCGAGAGTGTAAACACGAATGGCGTCTTCAAATACTGACGAAAAATAAAGAAGAGATTTCCTCGGAACGACACACGGCAGAACTCTGTTTTTTTTTCTCTTTTTTCACATTTAAAAGAGGAGTCTTGAATGTCTAACTTTTAAACATGCATTGGGCTCCAGAATTGTACGCGCGTGTTGACGCTTTGTCTATGTGTGCTGCACGTGTGTGTTGCATGTGTATCGAGCCGATTTCCTGAGTATAAGAACGCTCACCTTGGTGGGTGTGGCGTTCGTTAGGCAGGATAGGAAACAGCAAAACATTTTCCCTCAGCCAAAAAAATTAAAAAGGTGCTTGATATAACCCCGTGTGACAAAAACAATTAAAAAAGAAACATCTAAGCCTCTACCTGTACAAAATCACTGTTACAGTCATCATGCTCCATACTATGTACATTTCTGCCAAACAAGCACTTGAAAGTCACAGGTACAACATCCAAATACAATGGTATTGCTGATGAGTGGGAAATAAAAAATAGCCATTTAACTGCCTGCAAAAAAAAAAAGAAATACCTTTTTTCTTTCATTTCAGTGCTGAGGAAGGCAAAGGAGGAATGTTTTCAGGTAACAGCCTGTACAAAGTTCTCCCGAACAGAAATACAAACGCGTGGAGACATTTTTTTTGTTGGTTGTTTGCATATGAACATTTTACCGTCTGGCTGGGTCTCGACTTGTGCAGAAGCTGTGTTCTCATTTTTCATGAATTAGGTTGAACATTCAGAGGATTTCTTTCTTTCTTTCTTTCTTTCTTTTCTTTGTTTGTTTCGTTGTTATTGTTTTTCCTGAGTTTGAATTGCTGTGACGAAAAGGGCCACTGAGATATCGCGAGAGTAGAACCGAGAGAGAGAAAAGAGAGCGAGAGGTAGAAAAGATTGATAGAAAAAAAAGTGGGCGAAAGAAAATAACAAAATACAAAAATAACAAGCAGAAATAGAAAAGGCAGGAACAGAGATACTGTCGGTACATATGAGAGAGAGAGAGAGAGAGAGAGAGAGAGAAAAAAGAGCTGCTGTTTAGGTCCAATGAGGTTTAACTTTGAGTTGTGACTCGCGGAGAACAGAAGGATCCGCCGTGGAGGTTGCTGTCGGGGCGAGTATAGCACCATTGTACGTGTTTTGGTGAGAAGTTCCCACTCCGTCATGGTAAGAGGAGAGAATACCTGGAGAACAGTATTGCTGCTGTTAAGACAACTTTAGTGTCGACCGTTCAAAAAAAGAAGACATAAATACAAACAAAGCTTGTTTTTCAGTGAACACTGGCAGAGGCTGACCGTCTCAGCGACCCCGGAGAGAGAGAGAGAGAGAGAGAGAGAGAGAGAGAGAGAGAGAGAGAGAGAGAGAGAGAGAGAGAGAGAGAGAGAGAGCGGGGGTTTGTCAGAAGAGTAAAATTAAATAATACAAAATAAAAAAAAGTAAAATACAACAACACAATTGAACCACCGCTACTCAGTCCGTCCTTGGCTGCTCGTCAGTTGTACATTTGTCAGTCATTTCCTGGCAAAAATCCACCGTCACCGCCTGGTTGGACTTCCCCACGGGCAGCCCCGACTTTGTGTACAGGCCAGCGTCCCGGCCGTCCATGTCCCCCTCCTCCGCCCCGTTCCTGCCGGCTGAGTCTGGCTCGCTCTCCGAGGGCCCGTCTGGCGACCCGTGGAGGCTGGGCTCCGGCGTGGCTGAGGGCGAGCGGCCGGTGAGGTCGATGCTGGTGTTGTTGGCTGCGTTGATTTTGTTGGCGGGGGCGGGCTTGGGCTCGTTGCCGCCACCAGACCGCAGCACGGGGCAGTAGTGGTTCAGGGACTGGACCTGCTCAGGGCTCAGCTGGACGTCCCGGCACACCTCCTGCGACAGGCAGGAGAAGTTCTCCCACAGCTCACCCATACACGCCTTCAGCTGGTTCCTCTCCGTCAGCAGCTTCTCCTTCTCGCACACCTGCACACATTACATTACATTACATTACATTTAGCTGACGCTTTTATCCAAAGCAACTTACAATAAGTGCATTCCACCATGAGTACAAACACGAATCAGAACAACAAGAATCAAGAAGGTACAATTTCATCAATAAAGTTCAACTACAAAGTGCTATCAGTAAGAGCCATTCCAGTGCTACTAAAGTGCTACGACATGCTACTTTCTTTATTCAAGATACACACACACACACACACACACACACACACACACACACACACACACACACACACACACACACACACACACACACACACACACACACACACACACACACACAGAAGAGCGCCTTTAGCTTCTTTGGTCCAATAGAAATGCAAAAGTCCTGATTTGAATCTCTCTTCAGAATCAGAATCAGAATCAGAACCATTTATTGCCATGTATGCTTACACATACAAGGAATTTGTCCTGGCGGGAAGGTGCATACATTTAACATTTAACAATACACATTTAACAGTTAACGCAATGCAATAAATGAGGATGAATGGATGAATGAATATCTACATTGAGACAGCAGCATAAC
The DNA here is from genome assembly GCA_023566465.1 of Cottus gobio. Taxonomy (NCBI): domain Eukaryota; kingdom Metazoa; phylum Chordata; class Actinopteri; order Perciformes; family Cottidae; genus Cottus; species Cottus gobio. Next base: position 21,655,842 of record CM042226.1, on the reverse strand, counting down.
AAAATACCAAAAGTAAGTAAGATAAAGTGCATGGAATGTGCATGAGTGTAAATCCCAATCATGTTTTTTTAGGTCTCTCCATGCCTTAGTTTATCTTAATCTCAAATACCTCCCAAAAACTACATACATTAATCTTTTTTTTTGGGAGGGGGTCATATTTGCTCAGACTGTCACTATATCCTGGCAATAGTGCACAAGACAGATAATTACATTACATTACATTTAGCTGACGCTTTTATCCAAAGCGACTTACATGATATACAGTAGACACAGCAACAGTGAGCAATTAGGGTTAAGTGTCTTGCTCAAGGACACAACGACATGGACTGGCTGAGCCAGGGTTTGAACCACCGACCCTCTGATTGAAAGACTGACTTGCTAACCACTGACCCACAGTCGCCCCATAATCTGTGAACAAAACAGTGTTTTTCTGCCTCTTTTTAGTGCTCCTCGTGGCATTTGCCAGATTACGAAGGCAAAGAAACAGTTTAGAGCCGAGGGAGTCTCTTAACCTAAAACATTATTCTGAGGGTGATTAAACCAACATTGGGATTGTTTTATCATTAGTCTGTGAGGCTGCTGTAAATAGACGGGGTGGAGAAGTTCCTACTTCATACCAGCAGAGGGAGACAAAGCCCATGTTCTTACAGGCGTCCATGTTTGCACAGAACAAAGACTGTATTTTAGTACTTACACCGGAAGCACATGACGGAGGGATTATCTAAACTTTGGATAACATCGGTACTTTTCAACCACATTTTCCCAATTTTTTGTGTCAAAGTGACTAATGGGTAACGGCATTTCTTCGAAATTGGTCAAAGTATGGAGGGAGAAACGCCGCTAAACTATGTAACCGGTCTGGGTAATTTTTCACCGCCAATGTGCCTCCTCTAAAAGTGCTTGTTTTGTGCCACTGGCATGCTCAGATTGCTATTAAGTGTCTGACAACAATGTCTAAAGGACCCAACATAGAAATAAAACCTTTTTTTTTTTAAACTTCTAGATTGATCTGGTCTGCATTTCATTGCATCGTCGTTTCCTTTGACTTTGCTCAAGGTCAACTCACCAGTTTCCGGATCTCGCACTCCAGGTTCATGATGCAATCGAGCTTCCTCTTGCGACAGCGCTGCGCCGCGATGCGGTTCTTGCTCCGCCGCCTCACGTCGTGGATGAACTCGAGCTGCTCCGAGGTCAGTTTGTGCATTTTCACCAACATTTGGAAGTCGTTCCGTGGAAGATTCGTGATTTGATCGACGGGGAAAGGCAGCTTCACCTGTGGGGAAGAAGACCATACATCATGTCTTGTGAATTGCAATTTATTTTGTTATCGATCATTACTTAAGGTGGACAGGCGTGTGGATGTACAACATACTTAGTTCATCTGTATTTTTGTATGGATGCCTAAATAATGACAGACTTTTCAATTAATTTATACTTCTTCAATTAAATTAGGCCTGCAACACATATCGCTTCAGCATCGACATTGTGAAGTACACACATGCTATGGACAGATCACAGGATGTATGATGTCTAGTAAGGACATTGTCGACGGCTAATCTACAAGAGAAGTCTGTCAGAACATAATTTAATCAGATTTGATGGTTTTAGCGAGGCTCTGTAAGAAACACGTCAGCTGTCCGGAAATATGTCACCAAAAACATGTACTTTGGCGTCATCTTGTAAATATTCTTAATATTGTAAAACTTTTGTGCGATCGAGTTGGACACATGAGCAAGTGGAAACGGTAAAAAGAAAGAAATAAAGAAAACAGACGCAAAACTGCTATTTTAAAATGTTTAAAATGTTTTTGATTGTTCTGGCCGATCAGACTTCTAATCGGGTCAAAATAAGAACTGCAGGGATATCAGGGATGTAAGTTGCTGCTCTGGAGAGTGAAGGACAAACGTCTGTCCACTAACATAAAAGGTCTAATCAGCTGTAAAGAAGTAAAGAATCTGTGCGGCCACATTGAATCTGCTCTTTAGTTTTTACTTTAAGTTTATAAGCTCACAATTGGAAGATCAACTTAACGCCCCATCTGCCAGCGTGCCCCTTTCATACGGTGCCCCAGTTGATTGTTTGTTTGCGTTTTTTTGGGCCTGTTTCAGGCTTAATGCGTAGATAGTGCATTCAACATTTGTTTAGTATTTCCTTTGGCTTAGTTGTAAGTGAAGAAAATAGCTGTCATGTCTGTATAAGTATGTATGTATGTGCACGGCCTAGGAAGTAGTCATACATTAGCATTTGGATGATAGTGAGGATGATTTACGAAGTCAACAGAGTGGATTTAAAAATATAGATGGGAATGAAATTGGTGTGTGTGTGTGAGTTCTGCCAGAGAGGAAAATACTGGCTCAAAAAACACAACAAAAGTAAATTCCACACATTTCAACTAATATATATCATCATACAACTGAAATGTTATGTTTAATTATCCAATTTAGGCATTTTCTAATGCCTAATTTAGGAGAAAATCTACAAACACAAACAGACAAAGTAGAAAAATGAACACCTAAATGTGTATTTTCTTCCCAGTCTGAAAGAAGACAGAATAGCCCCAAATCTCATTGACCAGAGCATGAAAAAGTGCCCCGGCGGCGTCTCGGATAAACGTCTCCGGTGTGATTTAACAGTGGTAGATTAATGAAGGGCCGCGGCTCAATTCGCCAGGTGCGTAGAGGAGAACGTCCAAGGTGAGTAAATGCATCACCGCGCCTCCTTGCTGCGAGGCGCTGCGCCCGGCCACAAGGTGGCAAGAGAGCGCCGCAAAGCGGGACTGACAGGACCTGGTGAGCCTCCAGCTTCCTCCGCCTTACATTTCACGTGGAGCTCGCATTCCCAAGCAGAGAGGGAAAGGCGATCCAGGAAAAGAGTCCCTTTCCATCAGTCCCTAAGCAGCTGGAAAGGTGCCAGTGTGACAGATTGAGGGGGAGGGGGGCAGTGACTCGTCAACCTGATACAAATCGGTGTCAGGTGATTTCTGGGGGCATGAAGATCTACGCCGGCAGCTAGCGGAATCCATCACGGGGCAGCAGAACAAAAGAATTAGCGAGAACGAACGCAGCAGCAATTTGGTAACCCCCCACCCCCCACAAAAAAAGATGTCAAGTTTATTCACAGTTTGGAGAGCAACATTGACTCGGGCCTCCCTCCCCCAGGTGATGGCAAGCCTTGTGATAAGCACATCAGAGGCAGATCCACCCCAGCGGTATCTGCGTGCTCCAGGGATCCACAGCTGTAGGCGGCGAGTGAAGCGGTGGAGGCACAACAAAGGGCCAGAGGAAGACAGCCGGCGAGAGCTTGGCAGAGATGAGAGGAGCTGTGGCTCCCTTTTCCCCCTTTACTCCCCTTCCCCGTGGCTGCCTCTGAGGAGCGCAGGAAGTCAAACAAAGGAGAAAGAGGAGCGAGAAACTCAACGCTCCTGCTTGTACCTGGCTGCTCGAGGCCGGGGTGGGGGGCAGATGCTCCCGTAGACCCTAAACTGCTTGGCGGCAGGTGGAGGCAGCTCTGTTTTTATTTTCCCCGCCAAACGGTTACACAGCGGTGGCTACGGCGTCACCTGGCGTAAGCGGCGAGGAGGAGGCTAGCAAGGTGCCTATTCATGACATAATCCAAATCTAGACGTCAATCTGTCCCCGAGCGAGGGAAACGGTTTGAGTTTCCTCATTAGAAGTGCAGCCCTGTGAGCCGCCATGAAGCCCCCCACACTCCTCATCTGAGCTCCACATCCGCATACAGACAAATGAATAAATAACGACCCGAGCTTTCATGGCCACGCTCGGCTTCGCGCCGCTCTGCCAGGGCATGACAGCTCCAGCCTCAAACAGAGGAGCAGGGGGGTGAAAAGCTGTTAAACATCAGCCCGGGCTGCCAGCTTCATCTAAAACCCAGAGGCTGGGAAAAACAAGGGGGGAAGGAGACGATGTGACCTTGGTTTCTACCCCCCTCCTTCCCCGCCATCATCCACCAGCCTCTGGTACACAGGGGACGGCTATATTTAACCGCTTCACCGCGAGAGAGACCCAGTTCGGCAGCGAGGCTGGGGGATGACTGAGTGCTCTTCAACGGCGGTCGAGAATTCACGACAAACTGTTCCGAAATTTGCGTTTCTTTCTCTGCACTCCTCGTTCTCCCTCCCCTCCTCACCGGCCCCACTCTTCCTCTGGGTCGTGATGGAGTGTAACGTATACGGGCATCATCTGACATCAGAACCAAGCACTCTGCTGGACCTCAGGCCCCCTGAGGTCCACTCTGCTGGACCTCAGGCCCCCTGAGGGGCGCTGTTCCAAAAATATTGAATGTTTGTCTCAAATCCAGGCTCGGAAATACCATGAATGTGGGACAAGTGACCCATTCAGTCGAAGGGGTGAGATGATCATGTCCAACCGCTGGAGAAGTGTTTTCATTCCATATATGGAATATATTATTATAATGTTAATATCATAGAAGTAAAATAAAAATCAGCAAAATTATGTTTTACAAAGGAGCAGTCGAATGTGTATGAGTGAACTGGGACAAGGTGGCAACCTTTGGTTATGCCGAGTGAAGCCGATGAAGGAACATCTTAAAACCTGCTTTCTCTCGACTGACCAGCAGGGGGTGACTCCTCTGGTTGAAAAAAGAAGTCTGATTGTATAGAAGTCAATCAGAAAATGGCCCTACTTCTCACTTGATTTATTACCTTGGTGAACATTGGGAACATGAGTTTACGGCAACATGGTAATTCAACATGGCGGCGGGAAAATTACCGAACTCGAGGCTTCAAAACGGCAGTCCACAAACCAATGAGTGACGTCTTGATGACTACGTCCACTTCTTATATACAGTCTATGGTTTACATGAGCTTACTACGCAAACATGTTGACTTGTTCCTCTCAAACAAAGCCTAACAATACCGCTCCACCACTACAGGAAAATCATTTCCTCAATGTCAGTCTCATGTCTGTGCCAGTACAGAGCTGGACGTGCTTGGCGTGAAGACCGGAAAGAGTTAAACGGCTTGTCTCTGGTCTCTATGCTAAGCTAAGCTAACCAAGCATTGACTCCAGCTCTGCAGCCAACACGATAAGATAAGGTAAAATAGAGCTGTATTAATCCTGAGGGAAATTCTTCTGCCAGAGTCTAATCAAAGAATACAACAGAAGAGTAAGAAAAAAAAATAGAATAAAAATATAAACGCATATGAACAATACAATAACAATTATTAAGTGTAAAAGAAGTAATACTGACACCAGTGCAAAAAATAATAGAAAGCAAGGTAAAGAGTAAAAAAAGAAAGTGTATACTAAAACCAACAGAAACTAAAATAGAAAAAATAATATTGAGCATTATTTGGAGATTAATATTGAAAAGTAGGAAAAATAATAATATATTGCACATAGCATAGTGAAAGTAATATCGCACATGCACAAACAAAAAAAAATCATCCTTTAAAACACTTCCCTTTTGCTGCATGCTGGTAAAAATCTCATCCAATCCTGTCAGATTTGGTCACTTTAAAACATTGTTTTTTTATTGTAACCAAAGGTATTTCCTAAAAAACGATGGCCGCTTGAGTAATGCTCTGTAATACTTGTCCCTAATCTTAAAGAATAAAATAAAATGAGATCTTATCTCTCGCTATGAGGTCTGTGTGTGTGTTTCACGCCCTCTCTGTAATTAACCCTGTTACACTGCACACGCTTGTAAATGAGATTATAAAGAAGCATCGCCACACTTATCCTGAGTCAGATCCTAACGAAAATAATGTGGGAAAGTTCAGTAGCAATAATTAGCAGAATGTTTTAAATAAATAAATGACGGTTTCGGTCTCTTCTGACTGAATCATAAATAACAACAACCTGCACTGTGTTCGTAAGGAGCTTTATTAATGTGAGCAGCGCTCAGTGTCATGGACAAAGCATCTGATGCGTGTTACTTCAGCGGCAGCTGCAGTTTGTTTGGAATCAACACGAGGAGAAATTAATTTATTCGAAAAAAGGTGTCAAAAAACAAACAAAAACTCAACACCAAACTCGCAGCACTGGACTTCTCTGTTTGATTGCCAAGTTATTTCTGGGAGTGCAAAAAAAAACAATACAAAAAAACACCACAGCATAGCACAGGCCGCCAAGCTGCAGCTACATGGCCAAAATCAACAGAAGACTCTTGCAGATTACCACAGTAAAGTATAGCTGGAAGCTAAGTGGACTTCCCGGTTCTACTAGCCTTGACCAGCTGTCTCTGTGCCCCGGCTGGCCCTGAGGGGCCCACGTACTGTGCTCTGCTCTCCGCAACGCACAACAAATAAAAGCGTGAATAATATCTCCTAATATTGTTATGAAGAGGCACCCTGTCTCATTTTTTGATACTACTTTTTTGGGTTGTAAATTCATCAAGCTAGATAAATATAGATTTCAAAATAAAACGCTTTGGTAAACTGCACTGCTCTTTCTCAATATGAACATGCCTCCCTCTGCGTACACGGTAGGCTAAAAAGTAAGGCTTCCTGTACTACAAGTCGTGCATTTTAATATACAACGCTCTTGTGGATGAAATTGATTAATTTATTAAATAACCATAGTGCTAAGGAATGAAAAGGGGAAAAAGGCACCGTTTATCGTATATCATTATTAGGGATGCACCGATACCGGTATCGGGTATCGGGCCGATACTGCGTTAAAATACTCGTACTCGTATTCGTTTTCAATTGCCGATACCAAGAACCGATACCACTCAACAGTATTTCGCTACAACAAACTGGTCGCGCTTTGTGGAGAAAAAGATTTGTTGTCCTACCTGACTTCAACGTCTAGGGCAGTGGTCGGCAACCCGTGATCCAGAGCCGCATACGGCTCTTTCGTCACTCTCTTGCGGCTCTTGCAGCAAGGTGTGTAGAGTAATGGTGCGTTCACACCGAACGCGACACAAATTACTGCCGTCCTGCCGGTTTGAATCAAACGGCTGCTGATCCACCTGAAGTAGCGCTGGCAGCGGCCACATTCAGACGCTGTTGTGCGGCTACGGATGATATTATTGTAGCCGAGTGTCTGTTGTGTGTCTATATTTGTAATTCTAATAAAATGAAAACACGCTGCAGGGTAACTTGAACCACTTTTTTATCTCCTTCACACACGTATATCCCACAATTCCACTCCTCTTTTCCTTTCCGTTTCTCCCTCCACAATAAAAGCACCGGAAACATAACTTGGAACACAGCTTCCTATATAATTGCTCGATCCCTAAAATTATCGCTTACATTATGAACCCGGACACGGGGGCGTTTTATGGTCCGACATTAGAGGGACTTCCACAAGACGTTTAAAGCTTGGGATAGCCTTCTGTTAATGTTGTACTATAGGCTTGACATAATCTGCAGAGGATAAAATAACTTTCATGGAGACCAAATCTAAGAAGTATTGGTATCGGTACTCGGTATCGGCAAGTACACAAATAAAAATACTCATACTCGTATCGGTTTGTAAAAAATGGTATCGTTGCATCCCTAATCATTATCACTATTGCATATGACTGAAATAGGTCAGCAGCTGACATTACGATTGGCAAATTGAACCACAGCCACATCATATATAGAGTCTAGCATTGTGCAAGGACAGCAGAACTGATATTGAGGCCCGTGTACTTCCTGTCACATGTTCATTCTATGTCATGTTTTGCCTGATATCAAAAGTTTTGCCTGATACCCAAAAAAACAACAATGTGCTGATGTATCAGGACTACTTCCACATTCCTTCCTCCCGCTCGCTCTGAGATCAATATTTTCACCGCTGTGGTCAGACAATACGCTAGAATGAGCTCAACGCCTACACTGCAACCGGGGAGCCGGAGCTCTGAGAGAGAGAGGGAGAGGAAGAGAGAGAGAGAGAGAGAGAGAGAGAGAGAGAGAGAGAGAGAGAGATGCAAACGGATACATTTCAGCTGACATGCCATGTGTCATGGCCACTTTCTCATGTGTGAAAAGTGTGAAAGCAATATTGTACCGAGGAGTAATTAAGTCAGGAGACTGACACAGTGATGTCAGTTACACAACAATATTTACCTATATATGTTTCCTAATATTTGCTAAAAATATGCTGGTCATAGTGTGCTGAACGAAGAAATTAAATCTGCATGGTTGCTATTAAGTGCTGCAGGATCCACGTACTGTTGTAGGCCGACCAGGAAGAAAAGATTGCGCTGACAGTGGGATTTTTCCATTGGATTTGGGATTATTGCTGTTTCGTTCTGCAACAAATTAAACCCACTTCCATGATTTTTTGCAGAATGAATGCTACTAAGTTAGCTAAACATTAGCCTATATTATCATTACTGAATATGTTTTATGACTTAGTTGACATTTGAGGGTCAATAATGGGACGATAGTGAATGATAAAATATAGATACACCAAACTAACTGCACAGCCTCCACTAGTCCAGACTAAAGACATCATTACGTCAACTTTTGTTTCTAATGTCTTATTTAAAATCCAGCCCTGGCCGGAGCTCCAAAATTTTCCAAACATTTCTGTTGCTCCGTCACACTATGCATGATTTTTTTTGAACAAAATAACCACGTCAGCCGTATACATTACTGCTGTCAGAACAAGTAAGACCATATCAAGTCTCATCAAACCCCTCGAAGAGTCACTCTTGGGTCCAACTTTCCATTTACAAGCGAGGAAACGTGGTAATCCTCTTTCAAAAGCTGCAAGTCTTTTTTTAAGGAGACTGTTGCGTAAAGCTGCTGATAGTTCTCAGATGTGGCTCATATAAATGCAACAGTCCGTAACCACAGAGCAGGAGCTGCCCAGAGACCTCAAGTGACTCGGGCTACCTTGAATGACTAGGCTTCGGTCAGACTGCCTGCACTGTTAACAATTTGCTTTCTCATTGGGATCCACTGCATCCAGTCCACAGTCCAAGGCCGCAGCTATTTTTACCCAAGCCGCTGTCATTTGCCCCGGCAAACGCAGCGATGCCCGGCCGCTTTGTTTGTACAGCCAAATTACAGAGCAGGAGTGGTAGGCAAACGAGTGGCCCGGGGAAGCATGAGGTAGCAATTCTTCACCACATTAAGGCCAGCGGAGAGTAACCTAACACCGAGCTTCACTTTGTAAATACCTCCCTGCTACCTCAGCTTTGAAAACCGGTGCAGCAAACTGTGGCGGCTCTGGGAAATATTCATTCATGAAGGAGCTTATCAATGGCCGCCGATAGCGAGTGGAAAGCTGGCAGATAACCCTGTGTGAGTCAATAGAGATTTGACAGAGGATATTGTGTGGAGTAATGGAGCGCCATCAATGGCTGACACATACATAAACACAGTCCTACCCACACAAAGACAACAAAAGGGTACTAAAACGTCTCCTAGTCATTTTTTTGGGCTGCTCTCCCGGTTGATAGCTCATCGCTGTGAATCAATCCGACATAATTTACAGGAGCACATTCAGCAGGCCCTTCAACAGCCCATCAATCTAATGGCGGAAGGAGCTGTGTGCCATGCTATGAGGGTAATAATTACACATTACTGCTGAGCCTCTTTATCTCGCAGCTCTGTTTGAGTAGTGGAACTGAATTATTTCCACGGAAAAGCAAAATCCTGTCATGTAGCTCCAACCCTAGCAACACATCGACTTGCTCTTTGAATCGGATCACCATGGCAACGCACCACTTTCTCTCTCTCTCTCTCTCTCTCTCTCTCTCGCCCTCCTTCCCCCGCCCCCTTAGACACTTAGAGCAGTCCTCTCCACCAAGCTCATCAACCATTATTCTGCGTGCACCTCAAGCACACATCAATAAATGTGACGTCACAAGAGTTAAGATGGCCTAGCGGTAACTTCCCCATCCGGAGCCGAAAGGTCGTAAATTCAAGCTCCGCAAAACAGGCCACGTGTGATGTCACAGTCTAGAGAGAGGCATATGACAATGCTAGTGGAATGGGAAAAACTGAGTGTCGTGATGTATAATTTATTGTCAAAGCATTTCAAATTACAAACAGGGAAACAAAAAGGTATTTCTAAGCTCCTAATAGCATTTGAGAGCCATTTTGAAGATGCAAGGTTTTCATCCGGCACTAACGGCATGCGTCAGTGAAAGGCCTGAGCCGTGGATGGAAAGTTTAATCACTAACGTGGGTAAACAGCAGGGCTATGAAGAAGCAAAGCAATTCAGTGTAAATTGATTCTAATGCCTTTCACTCAGGTGGGAGATCTGCTCATTTTTATATTATTACACCATTGCTGGGCTCCATCTGTGAATTGGAGGGTCCCTCACTGATCTTTACTCGGTAAACAACAACAGTCGTCTAGCCTGCCGCTTGGAGGACGTCTGCCCAGGTGGATTAGGGAGAGGATGATTACAGGATTGGCTATTCATCCTTGTCAGCACCGTGGAGCTACACTACAGTCCCGCCAAGAGACCGAGCTGAACCTCTCGCCCACTAACTGCAACCGCCGGCCATTAAAACATAATGGCCATAGTACATCGCTGCTATAATGTATTGGTTTTAATCCCTTTGCCACGCGCTGCACACCTCCACCGCAGCCGGGTGTCGCCGCTAATTGTCAATATAGATCAGAAATGTCAGAAGTTGGCTGGGCTTCATTGAGATGTAGCATTTGCATATTTATTGGGGCGGATTATAGATGTCGGTGTTTCTGCCGGGATGCGATGAGCTAGTTAGGGTAGTTGGCACTGGCAGGGAGACGGATAGAGCCAGAGGGAATCACTTCTAGCCTGGGAGGATCCTGAGCCTTCAATGGCCTGCAGTGCTTTTCACACATGCACGCTGCTCTCAGCTCCGGTGATGAACCAATCACAATCTTAAAAGACAGCTCCGCAACCTCCTGCATTTAGGCTGTCCTGGTGCATTTGGGCTCATATATTCAAACTCATTACACAGATCTCCAGCAGTGCATAAAGCAGATTAATAATATCAAAGCACATCTGTGTTCTTTGGTGATGCTGTAAATCTTATGATGAACACTCCCGCTTCAATTACATGATGATTTAATGACTGCTAATGCAGACCTGCAGGGCACTGCATTATAATTAGCCACGGTGGAATTGAGGGTGTGCTACATGTGCGAGACAGTGTTTTACACTCACCTCTGGCCCTCGATCCTGTACATGGCAGGACTCGCTGTCTCCCTCTGAGAAGGAGCCCGACTCATCGCTGGAGTTGGTGCCATAGGACTGCTCACATTTGATCTTGGGCCGCACCTGGTTAAAAAGGGCATCCCCGCCCACACTTTGCTCTTGCTGGTCCGCATTGAGGCAGCGTGCCACGTTGGAGCATGGCGAGGAGGAGAACTCGAACTGGGGCAGGCTGCAGGGAGAGCCTCCGCTGCCGTCCTCCGCGTAGGAGTACGAAGAGCAGGAGCTGGAAGTCCTGGTGCGTGTCTCACAAGGCGGCGAGCGCGGGCACACTTTGATTGGCACTGGGCAGCTGGTGTTGGGTCGTGGGCGGCACAGGAGTGGGGGCTCAGTGGATGTGGTGCTGGGAGAATAGGACTGGGAGGTGGGGAGGGACTGGCTGGCTCCCGCCCATAGGCCCTTTGGCATGTGCTCAGAGAGCTCCATCTCCAAAGAGTTCCCACCAGGGTAGGAATGTGCTGGGGTTCCCAGAAGGTCGCAGGCTCCTGAGGAAAATATGACACTACGGCGATCAAGCTCAGTTTCCTGTTTGCAGACCCCATCGCATGAGGCGGACTTGAGGGACAACCCTGCAGGGAAACCGTCAACGTCCTTTGGGGATGTAACAGACAGACACAGCTCCCCAGTGAAAGGCCTGAAGTCTTTTTTATGATCTCCCTGAGAATTTCCTTTGTCCTGGGGGCAGGCAAGTCTGTTGGCGAATAGCTGCTGTGATGTGTTGGGCAGACTGGGGAGGTCCGCCCCTTTCTTGAAGAAGGCTCGGAGGCAGGAAGGGGAGTTGGTTCTCTTGGTTCTTTCCACAGATATGGGGTTGTCCATCTCCATGGCTGTCTCACTGTCCTTATCCCTGACTTCCTGCTCGTCCCCTGACAGGCACAATGAGATGGCCTCTTCCTCTGCCTGCGGTTCAACTTTGATCTGTGCCAAAGGCAGCTTACCCTGACCCGGAACTGCCCCGCAAACACTGCTCTCCGTTAATGTGCTTGGAAAACCTGAGGTACTGGTTGGTGAGGAGGTGTCATTATTGTGCTTGTTGCAAGCCCACTGGTATTTCCTGTACTTTGGGCACCGCGGCAGGTCTGACGCTCCGTGCCGATCAAAGTCCAGCCGGCCATCTGTGAAGTTACTGGGAATGGCAATCGCTAGCCGATCATCGTCAGGGTGTTCGAAGGAGGTAAGGGGGTCAGCACACCGTCGCGCCTTGGGAGAGGCGGGCCTTTCTGCCTCCGACTGCATGCTCTCATCCTCCGAGTTGTTCACCTCCGCCGCCACCTTCTGGCAGAGCAGCAAGCCATCCTCCTCGCTGCGCAGCTGAGCCTCCAGGAAGCGAAAGCAGGAGTCCTCGAGGTTGTGCATGCGCAGGAATTCGGCACAGCGGATGACCTCCTGGATGTTTTCTCTGCTGAGTAACAGCTTAGCAGTGTAGGCAAACTGCAACAATGGAGCGAATCCCCTGGCAGTGACCTGCGAAAAAACAGGGAAATTGCCAGCATTACCATCAGCACAGCCATTGTTCAGAGCACTTGGAGTGTGGTGAGACAACTCGACAGCTCCAACGACCATAAACAAACACTGTAAAGTACCGGTTAATCTTTTCATCAGGTCAGCACTGAACTTTCGATACAACGGTAAATATGATCGGGTGCTGTTGGCAGGTTGTGTGTCCAGCCTCATGCTCATAACAACAACCTGTGTGACATTCCAGCAGTCTACCACTGTCCGCTCCATGGTCATATCATTGGTTTCTCCTACATTTGCAAAACCCTTTTGCAAAAACCCTTACTTTAGGTAGGATGTCTAAGCAAAATTGCTTCTTTATATGTATATATTATATGTTATATGTATTCACTGTTGAGGAATAAGTAGAGAATGCAGTCTCAGCTGGAGGGCCAAGTGATGGTTATTCTTCCAAAAGACTCTGTTTAGTGTGTTATACCAAGGCTAAGTTTGGAGTTTATATATATATATACACACATACACATACACATAATACCCAGCCCTTATTATACGCGGTACCTTGCTTACCCTTTGGATCTCTGCCCTCACAACACTGATTAGAGATTGTCAAGCAGTGCACTGTACTGTAAGTGCCCCGGTCAGGGCACGGCCCCACAGCCTCACTTTCTGTGCGAGTACCCTGCGTCGTCAGGTCAAGTGCCTGTAAAGCCTAATGGTTTGTAAGACTACGGCTTATCCCCGTTGCGGCCATGTGGCATGGGATGACAGAGGGAAGCCTTCCATTTAGACTTAATGCCACATAATTAGGTAAACCCCTGATCCTGCAGAGGTCCAGGCTGCCCTCTGCTGCTGTTGTCACTGAGCACACAGACCGGAGAAAGGAGCCAGAAGAGCCGGCTTTAATACAAGGCTTGTCTGCCGTTTGGAGATCAGTGTAAAGTTCACACTAGGTTGCATTCAACACTTTTCTCGGGCTCGAGCAACCAATCCCGGCAGCTTTATCCAGGCTCACTCTCTGGTGACAAACACATTAGTGTTAGGCGCCCGGGGAGTGCAATCATCCCGCATGCAGAGAAACGGTGTGCTCGCAAACACAATCGCAGCACGTTCGCTTTGAATCTGAGACGGGCATTGTTTGCTTTACAAGGCACCTTTTCAGAGGCTGAGTGATGTGAAGTTGTTCTTACAAGACTTAACGGAGGGCTTGCGGATGTAGGGGATGCGCGGCACAATGTGGTTTTAATGAGCCCACTGTTTATTGATTGTTTTGCTGTCCTTTGTTGTGGGAAGGGGTGGGGGGGACAAATTACCCTAGGTATGACGGTATACACTGTGTGGCACTGCAGCAGCTTCCAGAGTTCCAGCGGTCTCTGCCAGACGAGTAATACAGAATTTTCCCTCTTTAGCAACCGAGCTTCAAAAACCACAGAATTTGTGCTGTGGACTTTTCCGCCTGGAAAAACAACTAAGCAGCATGCTTGAGGAAACACAAATATGTCAGTAAAAAAATTGCTGGAGATCTAAGAATGTGTTTAATCATCTGGTTTGGTGTATTTTCAGGGAGATGAATAAAAATGTGCAATAGGTTGCTACTTTAAATTGTTTTTGAAAGGTTGAAACCATATTTCATCGACCTCTTCCTTATTCACTTCCAGACATTCTGTGTAAAATTAGAGATAATACATGCTCGAGGCGCAGAACTCAACACCACAATTGAGGATCTGTCTGTGACAATTTGAATGGAACATGACCCAAAAATACAGACAGGGATTATGTGATTAAAGCGCAGATATGAGAATTACAGATTTAAATTGTAAAACATCCAACTTAACTTTCAGCTAAACTCCATGATCTGCAAGGTAATGTGTCAGAACAGCTTTACTGAACTGCGTCTGGCTTTGAACTTGGGTCAGATACTGTGTACGATTGTGCCGAGCAAGCACTGACGTTCATGCTGTATGACCTAATTATGTGTGAACTTTCCATTATATAAAGTAAGCCAGTTAGGAGTCCAAGGATCTCTGATATCTGTATGTTCCTGACTGAAGACAAAACACATCATTGTTTAACATATGGCGGGAGGAAGGTTTCAAAGACGTCATGAAGGCTCCGGTGACTGTGTTCCATGTTTATAAGGAGGACTCTCTCCTTTGTTTGGAAGCAGTTGTGGATATGCAATTAGTAAAGTAACACGTTGTATATCTGTCTCTGCTCCTCTCTTGCAACAGAATAAATTACCTGTTGATATGACCACCAAGACCCGGTGTCGAGTGTAGAAAGACATTTTTGAAACTCAGGGTTAGCCTATTACAAATCTGTCAACCAAACCCCACGTCTTTGCTTATTTATTGCTCATTTATTGACCTAAAAGTAGTCAAATGTGGTTATACTGAGCGTAACAAAATACATGGATCAACCTACACAGACTCCTCCCTGGTCGGTCCTGGTTGCTAAAACCCTTAATTTTCAACAAGCTGTCCACTTGCATAACTCCCGTACTGTACTAACTCCAGTTACGTAACAAGCGTACTTATGCTACGTAATGAACATCATTATTTAAACACAAATCACAAGCGATTGAGACCATAAACTCATGTTTACAATGTTTACTGAGGTAATAAATCAAGTCAGAAGTGAGGTCATTTTCTCATCGATTTCTATACAATCAGACCTCTTTTTGTAACCAAAGCAGTTGCAATAAAAATGATGCAAGTTTAAAGCGCTTCCCCATTGGCTTCACTTTTAAGAACCATAGGTTGTCGCCTGGTCTGTAACTTCCACCGTTCTTTTATTGTGTTGTTCTTTCATTCATCGCTCTCTTCCATGAACTCCTGTTGCTTATTAGAAGAGCGCCTCTTGAAAAGCTATAAATAAATCTGTTTCTTATTGCAGTCTACTGTGAATTGAGGCGCTTCTTCTTGACGGCAGCAGCTGTCAAATCTTTCAATAGGTCTTTCAACTGGCCCGTGACAGTTTTAAGTATTTCCCAGATGGGTTTATAAGCGTCTTGTGACCTGCAATCGTCTACATTGCCAATGTAGCAGTGACCACATTTGATTAAACATGCAATAAAGATAAATGTATATTCCCACTTGAATAATTAGATTCAGAACTCATTTTGTGCTTTAATCTTTGTTATCATGTTCATTTCTATTTTCAAATCTGCTGAATTGCTTTGTTGCTGTGACGTGGCAACAGACAGCCATATGTTTGTAATTTAAAACATCATACCATCACCGGCCTTAACAGATGGGTGATATGCTAAATACACATCTGTTTGCATACAGTGTCTAATGTCTGATGGCGACCACAGTGAACGCTTGATATAAGATATTTCTGCATTTGTGGTTCTGCATCCTTATTGTGTTTACCCAGTGCATCCACAGGCTGCCGCCTCCCAGCATGCCCCCAGCATGCCCCCAGCATGCCCCCAGCATGCCCCCAGCAACGGTGTGCCGCTGAGCTCCGGCTAACAGACAGTCCAACAGCACCAGCCATATCAGTCATTGTTAAGAAGAAGCTGCTGACTCCATATCTGTGAGGGGGGATGGTGTGCACATGCGTATGCCAGGGTAAGTGGGTGGGTGGGAGTGTGTGTCTGACTGTGAGGGATGGGGGCGGGGGGTAGAGGGTAGAGACTTTGAGTGTACTATCCTCTACTGATGAGCGCAGCACATCCACTACACTACCGCTGCAGCACTGCTCAGGAACACACACACACACACACATACATGTGTATTCAAAATTCATTGACCGCCACATATTCTGTTAGTGTATTCAACAGCTGCCGTCACTACGAGCGACCACGACCGCATTAGGTCGAGAGTAACCAGTTAACACCGCCACGCTTTAAAAAGAAACACGATAAAATATTAAACGTATTGACGACCACTGGACTGGCCCAAAATGCTCACGGTTGCGGCTCACATCTTAAAACTGTGAGTCTGTGTCATGGTATTTGACGTTTTGTACGTAACTAAAGATAATGTTTTATAACACGTGATTTGTGTGTCAGGGATTGACATAGAAATTAATATCTATTCCATTCGCATATACAGCACACAAGGGAAGGACAAACCGCAATCCCTCGAGTAGCCTGTTGAAGTGTATGGTCAAAAACACACACACACACACACACACACACACACACACACACACACACACACACACACACACACACACACACACACACACACACACACACACACACACACACACACACACACACACACACACACACACACACAGTTAGTTGCCTTGGATCTGGCCATGCTGACTGCAACGGTGAGGCAGTGGCGGCTTAGATGAGGCTGGCCGGCTGCATCCAGGGATGCTGATAAACAGCAAAGCTGCAGGAGGAAAACTGCCGAGCGTACCAGGGATCTATTTTCAGCCAGTATCAGCAGCTGCTGCCTGCGGGAGCGCATTTTTATGTGTACCCTGCACCATATGTGATTACTCCACTGTTACAACCGGCACAACGGCCTAATGAAGGAAAGCGTAAAGTGAGTGACACAGGGTGGGAGGGAGGTTAAGTTGAGGGGAGGGAGGATGGTTGGAGAACGGAGCGAAATGAGAAGGGCAGGGGAGACAAAGTCTCAGCAGAGGAAGCTGTCGAAGGAGGAGGAAGAGGATGAGACACGTAGAGTTTCCTGGTCGTTAGCTAGCCGCTGCAGTGTTTGAAGCCTTTCAACTGATAGCGGCACTTAGCATACGAGTTAAAGCAAGGAGATAAATTCATACACGTGACATATTGGGGCCGTTTCAGGCCGACACTGCCCCTGCTCTGCGTCTGGAGAGGACAGATGATACCATTACAGGGCAGGAAATTATAGACAGCAGCCAATCACAGAGCCTGGACTATTGGCATGACTTTTTCAGGAAGCCTGCCAAAACATCCTTTCATTAACAGGCCAAGCAACACCACACCGCCCTCCCCTGTCCTCCTCAAATCACTCTTGCTCGACCCTCACCCAGCCAGTGCTCCGCTCTCTTACATCGGCCTTTCGCCTCAGCGGATGAGAGGGGCTAATTCATGCAAATGTTTCCCAGCGAATGTCATGCATGTCATGCATGCTAATGAGTACATGGCATGGCATGACAATGGAGCGCTGAGGGGAAAACACTCAATCTCCAAAGAGGGAGCGGCCGACGCTTTAACATCAGATCTGCTGAGTAACCTGACATCAAACTCTGTGTTCACAGACGAGACAATCAGGTGGCCAAGTCGCGGCACTGACGGGAGATGAAACGGCATGATGTGCTGTGTGTGCGCTGTCGTGACGCCATTGTGGGTTAAGCTGTCGTGCTGCAGGAGACGACAGGTAATGTGTGGGGACAAAGGGCCTGCTGCAGAACAGAAAAGCTCCGGGGCCAGAGGAAAGTATTTTTGTAAAGACAGCTGTGGCCGACATACAGTAACTTTCTAAAATATCAGACAGCTTCTATCTATCCTACAACTTGCATTATACATTATACAGAGAAATACATGACACACTGTAAAAAACAAACAAACAGTCAGGTGTAATCTTATGTGACGAGCAGCTTAAAGTAAGAAGTAAGTGGAGTGTCTTTTTACTCAAACCCAGCCGCTGGGAAAAATGTTGGCAATGAACGTTTCTGAAAACCACGGGATACGTTGAAAGTCGGTGTTTCTGAATCAAAAGTATGCGTAGTAAGTACCCGAAATGCACAATGCCACGTGGTTAAAGTTGTAAAATGATTGGTTAGGTCTAGGCATCAAAACTTTAGGGTTCAATAAAATATATAAACTTAAAAAGAACAATATGACATGAACATATTTTTGACACAAAGACTGTATGTAAAATGTCATGCCCTTCAGAATTACAGTCTCTGATTGTAACTTCTCAAGCTGATACTAAAATCAAAAGTAAGTAAACTAAAGTCAAAATACATTACATGCAGCCTGTAAACACTGTAATTATATTGTTGCAGATCTGTCAGCAATAACACATTGTGATACAGTTTATTTTGATGTTGGCCTGCTGTTAAATGAGTGAGGCATCGGCGTTACCAGTGAAATGTGTTCACCGTGCCGAGTAGCTCTACTCGGCACGGTGAACACATTTTCACAGAGACGTTGAGAGATTTGGAAACGTAAGGAAAGTGTCACCCTCAGTGACAGCAGAAGCTCAGACGCTCCTGGTGCTGAGCTGCGGGTGAGTAAACCTCCCCCTCACAGTGGATTAAATCAGATGGTGTACGTCCTAATCCTCTCCCAGTGCAGCTTACTGTACAGGCCAGACACTCGGGAGGACATGACCCCCGTTTTAAGACACCAGTGTTTGGGCCGTTTGCCGTTGAATTTAACCAAGCACAATAACACGTGCCCGGCTACTCTCTGCTCCAGTGTCCAGCATTTGCTTCGTCCACCATGCCTTGAGTGTGGTGGGTTCTTCAGGCCCAGACTGATGGATGTCTGCGTGTCCCTTTCATTAAGGAAGATGTTAGCTGCTCTTTGTGTTTAACCTCTAAACGCCGGGTTTGGAGGTTAAATACAAAGAGCATAAACATGGCGGTCACGCCGTAGGCTGTCGTCACCGCAGGCTGTCAGCATCAGCCTCTTGTACGGACAAACAAAGGCAACATGCTGCGCTAATAACTAGCTGACAGGCAGCAGTCTGCTGTGATCATGGCAGTGAGGATTGAGGCACAGCTTTAATTACGGTTCAACTATATGGAGGTCATCTGTGTTTGTCACAGTGATGGCTGCTCCTCTCCAGTGGAGGGCTCTCTTTAGGAAAAAACTTTTCCCTGGATCACATTTGTGGCACGCTGATTCTTATAAATCCCCCTTTGTTCTGACGCTCACAAGAAACATGATGTTGAGTAACACTGTGTGTGTGTGAAGCCTCTGTCGCCCAACATGGACACCGTGGCTCTTCTGTTCCTTGCCCGTGCCGGCCGGCCGGCTGGCCCGGACGACAGCAGCGCTGAGATAAAGCAGGATTGTTTTGTTCCCATGATGTGATGGCCAACAAAGCCCCTTGATGAAACGGGCTGCCCCTCCGCAAGCCCACAATCACATTAGATATAGATGATGTCACTCACCAGTGCTCGGCCCCGGCTATTCCGGAGGGCAGCGGGGACCACGAGAGAGGAGTGATGAAGGTTGTGGGGGAGGTGGTCTTTGTTTCGTATTTCATCTGCACCGACCTCCCTCTTTCTCTCCCAGTGAGGAGCCGAGGTCTTTCTTTCTTTCTTTTATTTTTTACTCATAGGTGGCAGTCGTCGGTATAGCTGCTGAAGGAGTACTCTTTGTGACCCCAGCTTTAGCTCAAGGCTGCTACTCCGAGCCAGCCCGGCCCTCCCCCATCATCATCATCATCATCATCATCATCATCATCATCAGAGGGAAGACGGCGCTCAGACAGAGAATGGGATGAGTCATCCTGCTTCTGTCACTGACTGCAGAAGCAGAGGGTGACAGGCACCTTAAACAAACGTGACAGGTCTCATCAACCAAGTGACATTCCTCCGTGATGTGACTCAGTCTAGACAGTCAGATAGAGACATGCCATCTGCTGAGGGCAGAATAATGCTTTTGGAAGGGAAATTCCACCTTAAATAGACGAATACAGTAAAAAAAAAAGAGCCATTGTTATTTTTGTACTTGAGTATTCTCATGAGTTGCCACTTTGTACTTCTACTTCACGACATTTACTACAATTATTTCACAGCTGTATTGTACTCACTTTACATCCAAAATATAGATGGCTTTAAGTGATTAGCTACAAGAAAAACCATACAAATAGTAATGTATTTTTAGATCTGACCACAAAAAGGATCAAATGCAGGTATTGTTAATTCGTAGAAGTTTCGATACTACTACTTGGGTAATTTTGGTTGATACGGTCAGTACCAAGACACTGAACAAGATAAGGAAAATAACTGTCTACACAGTTTTTGGTCCTATTAGCTAGGGGTTGCTGACTATGATGTATTTACCTCAAGTGTCCATTGTGATAGAATAAAGCAGATATATTCATCATATGTTGTTTTGCCCCTTTAGATAAAATGATGAAAACAAATACATGAAATGTTGTCAAATTGAACAGGGGTGGACAAAGAGAAGACAGACAAGTTAAAACCTCAAATGGCTCTCTCTCTGGCACGCACACACACACACACACACACACACACACACACACACACACACACACACACACACACACACACACACACACACACACACACACACACACACACACACACACACACACACACACACACACACACTCTCACACCTGAAGCGCACAGCAGCTCATGCATTATTCATGTATACAGTGAGTGAATGAAAAGAGATGCTGATTTGAGCATCCATGAGCCGTTTCCCTGCAGTCCCTTCTTTGAGTTAAGGAGGGGGAAGAAAAAAAAAAAGGCCCCATATGCTCATTTCACACAAGACGACAATGTGACGCTGACTCCTTTTTCAAATAGCGCAGCATCAAAGTCGTTTGACAGGTGTTACTTTATTAATGCGTGGCGGCGAGGAGCCACAACTTGCAGCACATGCGGGATGTGCCCCAGTTTTCACAGCACACACATGTAAGTGCGCCCGTGTGACATTAATACGTCAGCGGGGGTGCTTTTATCATGTGTGCCATGGAAGAGGTCTGAAGGGGGATTGGTTGAAAGCGACAGTGTGAGAGCTGAGGTGAGCAAGAGTGAGGAGTGTTGCTAAACCTGATGAGCGCTGAGCCCAAGGTGGCGTTAATCTCGCCCCGAAAACGCTGCCTCCTGCCACCGACAACGGCGGCGGAGGCAGCTGACAGGTGCTAATTAGTAATCGCAGCCTCATCGGCTCAATAATGCACCTTCTCACACCTTTCACCGTGTCTTTATACTACGGCAAACGGCACATCAAATTAAAACACCGTTTTACCGCGATCCTCTCTCATCGCAAAAAAGGGCACTGCAAATAGAGGCCAAAAATAACTCAACAGATATTGAAAATGTCAAGTGAAGAGTTAGGAAGG
The DNA here is from genome assembly GCA_023566465.1 of Cottus gobio. NCBI lineage: Eukaryota > Metazoa > Chordata > Actinopteri > Perciformes > Cottidae > Cottus > Cottus gobio. Next base: position 21,634,252 of record CM042226.1, on the reverse strand, counting down.
AATAATACATCAGAAATGAAGCAGATGGAGTTTAAGGTGCTAAAATATGATAGAGCATTTCACAACATATCTTGCCTCCAGGCAGTTCTTAACATTGAGATGGCTGAGCTGGCGGCTAGAAGCTAACTTTGCTAACAGCGCTAACACTCCAAACAACCTGGGGGGGGGGACACTGAATCTATACTTTACATAGAAAATAGTTCTCTGTTATATTTTCTGCTTTGAATGTTGAAATATTAAGCACCTTTATGGTGAGGTTTTTTGATAGTGTGGTACCAGTGGGCAACCCACAGTCTCAAATTAATGTATGGTAAAAATCTAAATGTTTCTAAATCCAAAGCAACCTTCTCAACTACTATTTGACGATAAGAAAAGATAAGATCATTCTTTATTCGTCCCGCCGTGAGTAAATTTCACCCAAACCACAATCTTTTTCTATGCCTGAAGTATTTTTATTGAGTAAGTAAATGTAAAAAAGTAAACAGAAGTTTGAAGCATAGGTCCACTATATTAATAACAGTCGGATAGTTGCGAATGCACTAACTGTGCCAACAAAATTTAGTGTGGGAACGGACCTACCCAGCGAACCTACCCAGACTCTTTAGTTATTGTCCTTGGTGACTTTAACAAAGGAAACCTCAGCAATGAACTCCCTAAATACAAACAGTTTATTAAATGCCCGACAAGAGAGGAGAGCATTCTGGACCACTGCTTCACCACCATCAGCAGGGCCTATCACGCCGTCTCTCGTGCTGCACTGGGTCACTCTGACCACGTCATGGTCCATCTGATTCCCTCGTACAGGCAGAAACTAAAGCTCTGCAAACCTGTGGTGAAGAAATTCAAGAAGTGGACCAGTGAGGCTCTGGAAGATCTTCGGGCGTGCTTGGACTGCTACTGACTGGGATGTCTTCAGGACTGCTACCAACAGTCTGGATGAGTACAAAGAGGCTGTGACTTCCTACATCAGCTTCTGTGAGAATAGCTATGTTCCAACCAGCACCAGGGTGAGCTACAACAACGACAAACCCTGGTTTACAGCAGAACTCAGAAAACTACAGCTGCAAAAGGACCAGGCATTCAGGAGTAGAGACAAAATACAGGTTTAGCAGGGCGGTGAGGGATGCTAAACAACTGTACTCTGAGAAACTGCAACACCAGCTCTCAGCAAGTGACTCTGCTTCGGTCTGGAGAGGGCTCAAACAGATCACCAACTACAAGCTCAAAACCCCCCACTCCATGAACGACCTCCGCCTGGCAGATTAGCTGAATGAGTTCTACTGTAGATTTGAAAGACAATGGAACAATCCTGACGCCATCCCCCACAGCCCCATCAACCAGCCAAAGACCACCAGCCCTCCCTCCCCCAGCCCATCAGGGGCTCACGCCTCTGTACCACCATTCACAGCACCCCCCCCCACCCCCTCTACAGTGACAACCCTGGTTATTCGGGAGAGAGACGTCAACAGGCTTTTTAAAAAGCAGAACCCCCGCAAAGCAGCCGGACTCTGTCTCCCCCTCCACCCTGAAGCATTGTGCTGATCAGCTGTCCCCTGTGTTTACAGATATCTTCAACACCTCTCTGGAGACATGCCATGTACCAGCTTGCTTCAAGGCCTCCACCATCATCCCCGTCCCCAAAAAACCTAGGATCACAGGACTCAATGACTACAGGCCCGTCGCCCTGACCTCTGTGGTCATGAAGTCCTTTGAGCGCCTGGTCCTGTCCCACCTCAAAACCCTCACAGACCCACTCCTGGAACCCCTGCAGTTCGCCTACAGAGCCAACAGGTATGTGGATGATGCAGTCAACATGACCCTCCACTCCATCCTCCAGCACCTGGACTCACCAGTAACCTACGCCAGGATCCTGTTTGTGGACTTCAGCTCTGCCTTCAACACCATCATCCCGTCTCTGCTGCAGGACAAGCTCTCCCAGCTGCACGTGCCAGACTCCACCTGCAAGTGGATCACAGACTTCCTGTCTGACAGGAAGCAGCACATGAGGCTGGGGAAACACATCTCAGCCTCTCGGTCCATCAGCACTGGTTCCCCCCAAGGCTGCGTTCTTTCCCCTCTGCTCTTCTCCCTGTACACCAACAGCTGCACCTCCAGTCACCAGTCCGTCAAGCTCCTGAAGTTTGCGGATGCCTTTGGACTCATCTCTGGTGGGGGCGAGTCCGCCTACAGGTGGGAGACTGACCACCTGGTGACCTGGTGCAGCCAAAACAACCTGGAACTCAACGCTCTGAAGACAGTGGAGATGGTTGTGGACTTCAGAAAGATTGCAGCCCCACCAGCCCCTCTCACCCTGTGTGACTCCCCCGTCAAAGCTGTGGAGTCCTTTCGCTTCCTGGGCTCCATCATTACCCAGGACATCAAGTGGGAGCTAAACATCAGCTCCATCTCCAAGAAGGCGCAGCAGAGGATGGACTTCCTGAGGCAGCTGAGGAAATTAAACCTGCCAAAGACAATGATGGCACTGCCATCATCGAGTCCATCCTCTGTTCCTCCATCACCGTCTGGTACGCTGCAGCCACTGCCAAGGACAAGGGCAGGCTGCAACGCATCATTCGCTCTGCCAAGAGGGTGATTGGCTGCAATCTGCCACCCCTCCAGGACTTGTTTGCTTCAAGGTCCCTGAAGCGGGCGAGGAAGATTGTAGCTGATCCCTCTCACCCTGGACACAAACTGTTCGTGTCCCTCCCCTCTGGCAGGAGGCTGCGGTCCATCAGGACCAAGACCTCACGCCACACCAACAGTTTTTTCCCGTCTGCAGTCAGGCTCATCAACAGAGCCCGGGTCCCCCACTGACTTGACTGACTCTGTCAGCCCCAGACAATTTCCCACTGGACACTCCCCTTCACACACCCTCATGCCTTATATTTAAATACACTCGCCACTTTAACACTACACTTGCCACTTTCACACAAGACTTACATTCCATGCACTTTATCTTATGTTTATATTCTGCTGTTCAATTGTAAATATTCATTAATTCATTCCAATTTTATTGCACTCTGTTTACTGTAAAACGTGTATTGTTAAATGTTAAATGTTATGCACCTTCCACCAGAACAAATTCCTTGAATGTGAAAACATGGTAATAAATGGTTCTGATTCTGATGTGCGTTCTGCTTGTGTTTTATACATCAAGCTGTTTCAATAGTGAAGGAAACAATCAAAACATAGCAACACCCACATATTACGAAACAACTATTAATGATAGAAAGATCCTGAACAGTCCTGATTATAAATGCTCACTATCAGTCATTTTTGGTACAATAGATTTGATTTCCCATATGCAGAAGTGGTTCTGCTTATGATGCAGAAAGACACCAAAACTGTCTTGCAAATAAGTTACATGCCGGACCCTAACATTCTATGTCAGCTTGGTTCTTCTGTAAAAAGTATGCGTAAATATGAAGCGGACCAGAACTAAAAGTTGTTGCTTACTAAAAGTAAGCAACAATGTATTTTAACTCTCACCTTGTTTTGGACCAAGACAAACAAAACTGCAAGTGTGAAAGCACCGAAGGGATTTGAAAGGTTTTTCCATCAACTCGCAAGTATGTGTTATACTTCCTTGGATCCCTTCGTTGAGCTTTATGCTACCACCAACCAGCCAATTTCGATAATTAATGTGATAAATATAGTGGTCACACTCATACCAATAAAGGAATCACGCATGGGTCGACTACTCCGATACAACCACATGCATGATACCACTGTATGCATTGCCGTGGACACATGCAGCCACTTTATAGAAGTCTCCATCGCATCAATTACTTTAGCTGTGAGGTTGTCGGCTGTGTGTCTGCCTGGTGTAATCTGTCAGCGTTTCCACTGAGTGTTTGGTTGAAAAAGAGAGAGCATGCCGACCAAGCCAAGGACCCCCTGTTTTGCTTGCCACCAGCTGATTAAAGTGAAGTGGGTCAGCCCTGATTGTTAAAAAATATTGTGGACACATATGTATATTACGATAGGCTTTGTTCATGGACAATAAGCACCCATTATGAATGTTGACACTGATTGAAGTGCCGTCATTAGTGGTTATCACGACCATTCAGAAGGGCCACCCTGCACCTACCACGTTGTGAAAGTTGAAGTGAATTCAATAAGAGCAACTTTAGGTTGAGGCAAGTACGGAAGTTAAGTTAGGTACAATGAGTTGACTTGACTTTTGCTTTCTGCACAAGACACGAACAGCTTTCTTTGTTTGTTCCATTCATCGCCCCCTCCTAACACATAAATCTATGAGGCTGATAACCACTGATGACGCCCATTCAATTCAATTTAAAACATTTAAAGCGAGTGACAAAAGTTGCATTCTGAGCTGAGTTTTTTTTTTGCTTCAGGTGGCCAGTGGTCAGTGTTTTTTTTGCTTCAGTCCAGTGGTCACACATCACTGTGGTTGGCTATGTGTGCTGGGGGAAGTGTGCGGAGAGCCGGGCTAGTATTGCTTATTGCTTTTTGTCCTGGTGTCACTCGGGAGTTTCAGGGTTGCATTGTCCCAAAGTCAATAGTTCTTCCAACCCCTGCAAGAGAAAACCTGTCAGGGGAACGATGCGTTTGATGGACGTACCTCTTCCGGAAGGCTAACAACCAAGCCATTCTCTGCCTGGCCCAGCAGCGCCTGGAGGAAGTACTCACTACAGGCGGCCAGCACGGACCGGTGCCCGCGGAACTCCTTGCCCTCCACCAGGACAGTCACATCGCACAGGATATCCTGCTTCCGCTGGTCGTTGAGGCGGAGGAGGATATTGGTACAATGAACTGTCGACTCATACACATACATGGGGGCTTCAGGCTTCTCATCCACGGACATTCCGCTCACGCCCTGGAAATAGAAGCACAACAGAGGAGAGGGGGAAGGGAAGGGGGGGGGGGGGGGAGGGGGAGAAGGTCAGTTTACAGCCGAGCCCAATGAGCGCATAGCGCAAGGGCTGACATCAGCCCATGGCGGTCTGCTGCAAGCCAGCCTCATGATTCAACACATGCAAGCCTGACTAACTGACACTCTCCGCTTCACATGCTCACTGCCTCTTTGACATTTTAAAAGCGGGCAGAACCTGCACAGGACATCCATACACAAATCAGTCTGACTTTGAGTGCAGTCCACACGTTTCCACTCGCACGCCTCCCGCTGCACATTCAAATCGCATGCACAAATGAGGGTAATCACATCATCAACAAATAAAATCACACAATCTTATTGAGAAAGCAATTGCATTTAAATTAAAGGTGGCGGAGTCCCCGCTTTAAAGCACTGGCTCAGTGCTTTTTGGGGTTTTAGAGATCCACGTGTGTTTGTAATCTAAAGAGGGCTCACTGTAAAGGTATGCTGAGCAGCTTAGACACACTCAGCAGGATAACATCAGCTGGAGAGGAATGGGAACAATAATCACGGGGAGCAGCTGCATCACAGGACCAGAGCCCAAATGGCAGCACGGTCAACAATTAACGAAATGCTGTGTAACATGGGCACCTTTAATAACTTTATTAGGTCGATGTATATGTATATATATATGCACACATATAGCCAAAATGAATAACCAAAATGTGTAACCAATAGGACAGACGATCTGACTGACAGTTTGGGTTTTTTCATACAAATACCTTTGTTTAAATAAAAACTACGAGCCTCTCAGGCCACAGCTTTCCTGCAATGCGTGTTGTTGATGTTTTCCGAAGCAGAGAAGTTGCTAAAATAAAACACACAAGATTTCTGAGCATTTATTCCTCTAACCGCCACCGCGGACATATAGACCACAGTCAGCATATTATACATTACTACCATATACGGTCATTGTTTAATCAGATTTTATTCCTTTAGGCGATGCTTCTTCTCACGCTGCATGCAGCGTAAATAAATCATTGCGCGTATGAAAAATTAACAAAATCGGAAACAATTGAACAATTTACAGCCGTAAATGTGGGAACCCTGGTCAGAGGGGGTGATGCTTCACTGTGATTGGACAGTCTCCGTTTGAGGGACAACACTTAACGAAGGGTCTATACTCCAATAAAACATATAGGAGTGCTGAATGAAATCACTGTCTGTGCGACTCTATGTACAGTGTTGAGTAAGTGTTTGCTACTTTCATTGTAAGTGCTGCTCTTTTTTCCTGCAGATACAGAGAAGTTGTTGTACATAATTGTAAATAAAATAAATGTACAATACATGTTATATTAAACATAATGTAAAGGCAAGCCTGAGACATATTCTGAGATATATATATATATATATATATATATATATATATATATAGTGTAAGTTTTTAATGAATTTAATCGATTGTGAAAGGTTTAAATGTGGAACAAACAGTGGGACGTTTTTAAGTTGATGACGTAACTCGTCACCTTTTAAAACTCTCAAATGTCACGACCATATATATATATATATATATATAGGCCAGTCATTGCAGGTGCAATATGCAAATAACTCAGTGACTGTGTGACCTATTTCTGACCTCAGCTTTATGAAAAAAATGATTTTGGGGCGACAGTTGAGAGCATTTCCAGAACGATAGGCATCTTTGACAAGACTAATCGCGAGCAGTGCTTTTGTCCAAGCAAGGGTGCAAGAAGGGGTATCTCATGTCTCATCGACATCGGAGAGCACCTTTCAGTCATCCGTTGTCTGCTGTGCGGCCGACAATAATCGGTCTCTGACACAAACATATGGGCACTGAGCCTGGTCCCCGAAAGGGGGAGTGAGAATTGTGGGCCGGCTTTTGCGAGGCTACACCGAGCCAATGATTGCATTACAACCAGGCAATTTGTAGGTGCAGTTGTTTACCTGGGACAGAGTTGGAGTTGCTACGGCAGACTAAGTCTGGTGCTGGGGGTTGTCGTGGAACAATGTCAGTCCAGACTTTTTCTGTGGTTCTGGCTGGTCCGACTGTCGTATAGTTTGCTTATTTCCACCAAACATTTCTCCACTGGCTTTCTATGATAATGACCATGATAATGTCTTCCAAGAATAATGTTTCCAGATGCGGTTGCGAGGTTTAGAGCAATCCAAACATGCTATTTCTACCCTGGAATGCATGTCGGCTTCACTTGGACTTTGGATGGGTTTGTTGCAGCGGGAGGAAAATGCCAGGATGACACAAACACAAGGCAACACACACATGTGTACAGTGCAAGCATATTCATACACACATGCACTCATCCAGACGGACACATACCCAGACAAACGCACCACAAAATAGCAGGTTGAGGCAGGATTTTGATAAGTGCTGATGGATGCAAAAGATTTCTTTTTTTGTTTTGTTTTTCGACTTCCTGGGCCAGTTGTTGACGGCAGCTCTTTCTGCCCCACTACTACCGCCGGCAACCTTCTTGGTGAGTTGCTCACATTCCTGTGTAGATCAAAAGCACAGCGTGGCGGTGATGAGTATGTTCCAGCAGCGGCCAGAGCTAACTTCAGGCTTTACTGCTGGATGCTCCTGGAGCGCGCCCGCTGATCTGAGGAAGGCTGATGAAGACTAATGTTGCTGGAGACATGTCACCCCTGCATTACTTATTACAGCAATTAGGTTTGTGGAGCTATGGTGCACTGTGTGTGAGCAGATACCACACACATACTGTATACAGGATGTGTGCATAAGAGGTAGCTGAAGGTAGCCTCCTGTACTTAACAATGTCTTCATTATGGCTAAGGTTACACTCGTTGGATGCTGCTCGCATTGGGATCAAGCCAGTGGATCTCAGTGAGGCATTAACAACTTTGTGGACACAATCCGGACAATTTTATCAAACGTGGGTATCCATCATCTTCACCTCCCACGCGAGAGTTTGTCTCCAGTGGAGAGCAAAGAGAGGATGAAAAACTGGGGGTGGAGCACAGCTGAGTCCTGCTGTCTGAGTCCTGTTTGGTCACTGCTGATGAAAACGCAAGCATCTTGGCTAAAATCGTACTATTTAAAACATTTTGGACTCAAATGGACCAGTGGCGTTTTTTATGAAGTATTGAGCATACGACTGGATAAATGAGACTTGATACAGCTTGAGTTGTGGGAGAGTTTGTAAACAGTTGTTTTGATATAGTCTTGCTGTTAAATGTGGCGACTGTTTAACTCAATTCATCAAGGCAAAACCTTTTTTATATAATTCAAGGTAAAACGTAGAGAGTAAATTATATACAATTGGGCATTTGGGTAGGGGTGAAGTATTCCTTTAAGTACAGGGCTGGAAACCTGTTATGGTTAGCCTAGCTTAGCATAAAGACTGGAGGCAGGGTGAAGCCGCAGAGGTAGCCTGGCTCTGTTGCAAAGTAAAACAATATATGTATCAACACCTCTAAAGCTCACTGATTAACATGTTGGACCTCATTTGTTTAATCTGTATGTGGTTCTAGGGGAAGTTACATGCTTACTCCATATGCTAAGCTAGGCTATCTTATGCCAGCGCTGTCATTAGGAGACACATAAGATTGATATCAATCTTCTCGCTAACGGAAACAAGTACATTTTCTAAAATGTTGATTTAAAAAATAAAAAATGTACTATGCATTCTGGGTAAATTGAAGATTCTGGCAAACTAAGCAGGTTTTTTTATTTGTATTTCCTAAAGCCCAAGATGATGTTCTCAAACTGCTAAATTTTCCCCCGCAACAGTCCAAAATCCAAAGATATTAATTTCATAAATTGAATTGGAGCAGCAGATTTGAGAAGCTGGAACAAACCAATGTTTGCCATTTTTATTTGATAAATCACTTCCATCATCTGGATTGTTATCAATTACCGTTATATTGATAGACATGCAAGGATGGTTTCGGAATTTTAAATATTGCTCCAGCCTCACTGTCACATTATTTCTGTAACACACACCACAAACTGTGAGCCATGTTTAATCCGCAGATCACAGGTGTCACTTATTATAATCATAACTTAGTGGTTAGATCTAGTCTTCTTTTTCATGCATCAATACATTAGAGGAGCTGAATTAAGACTACAAAGTATTTCACACAGCCAATCAAGTGAGCAGAACAGGACAAACAGCAGGATGTTTGAGTCAGCTCTGGCCTCACTGTAATCTCACGCGGTCTTAGTTTGGGGACTTTAAGTGGGACGGGTGGGAGGATGGGGTGGTAACGTCTGACTGTGTGTCATAATGTGCTCTGTGACGTGTGTCCTCTCTCTCTCTCTCAGCAGAATAATGTGCAGGCTGTGTGGAAAGAAGAGGTCATGATGGAACGAAATGTATCAAGGATCGAGGGCGGATGCTAATAAGACTTCGGGGGCTGAACTAAGCCCACCGAGGGCAGAGTCATGATTGCTCCTATCGTAAAGAAAAAAACATAATTTACCAGCTTTAAGACATTTCTGCACTTGCAAATATACATCAAGCCAAATTCAATCAATCAATCAATCAACTTTATTCCAGACACAGAGGTCCATATAGTCATCACAATACATATAAATATACCTAAAAAAATATAACACAAAAAAAAAATAAAAAACACAAAACATTTAAGAATGGAGCCGATGAGGCATCATTAATAAAACATATATAAGCTTTGAGTCCAATGTTTCCAGAAGCAAGATGTGTACCTTGTGTCACTCTTAGAAACGTCAACTATGGACACAATGATCATATTCTTAGATCCTGTCAGTCTGCACATGAATCTATACATCAAATTTCTTAAAACAGCGTTAAAAGTGGGCACATTGTTAGACACAAACATTTCACTGGCACTACTCCACCTAGGAACTTTAAGCACAATTCTCAGTGCATCATTGTAAGCCACTTGTAGCTTTCTCATTTTCAACTTACTAACATTACACCACAGGTGGGCAGTGTACAGTGGAGTGCAATATGTTTTGAAGAGTGAGATTTTTACATCAGGGGTACACATTTGGAATTTGCGTGCCAGCATATTTGCCTGCCCATACAGATTCCCACACTGACGCTGCACATCATCATCATCACAAAGGTCATCTCTTATCACATGTCCCAGATATTTAACTTTCTTTACAACCTCTAGTGGTTCACCTGCCAATGAAAAAGAAGGATAGACACACTTACTATCCTCCCTGGTTCTGGTGATCATGACCACACTCTTCACAGAGTTAAATTTTATATCAAACATTAATCCATACTGAGAACATATTCTAAGAAGTTGCTGCAGGCCAGCACTAGAGGGAGACAGTACCACCAGATCATCAGCCAGTTCTACAGCCCTTTAACTCCATAGATAAATCATCCATGTACATATTAAATAACAGCGGGGACAGAATTCCGCCCTGCCGCACTCCATTGGAGACATAGAAGGGGGATGACAAACTCATCCCCCACCTGACTTGCATGGTTTGGTGAGAGTACCAGAACTGGCATCGGAAATTCCATAATTGCTTCAGGCAGTTCATGCAAATAGGTATTAAGCACCTCTGCAAGTAATAGGCTTTAATTGGAATTATCATGTGTATGTATATATATATATATACACAATTGATCTATAGTTCAAGAGCCAACTCAGTGGACCTTGACTAGGAATAGTTTTTAATGACAGGGGTCTTCTATCAATACTTTCTATCAGTCACAATGATTGTACTCATCAAAGTCATTGTTGAGATCCAAGAATTTTTTCAAACAAAAAAAGAAGGCAACTATGGCGAGTCTGGTTGGTAAAAGAAGAAGCAGGATGTTGATGTGGGATGTCAACATACTCTTACTGTTCACCTTTTTTCTCTTTCCAAGTAGGTTTGATTTGATTTTCTCAGTATCTTTTCTCAGTAGTTTCTTGCCTTTTTGGAATTTCTTGGAGTAACGTCCGTGTGTTCCCAGATCTCTGCGATAACTGTTTTCCAATTGAAGCGGTAGTCGAGACAAAAATACAAACAGTGTTGTAATGCTAGGGACTACCCTTTAATATAAAGTAGAAGCTGCTCCATTTTGGAGAAAAGCTGTTGTGTGAATGATCAGATTGCATTTTTTTTAAGCTTCGTTGGCAAGCGGACACATATTCTTTTCGCTCTATATAATAACACATTGGGAGTGTTTTCTATCATTTCCAGACAGATGAAGTGCCTCTGACAAGGAGACAATGAATCAGCACGGAACAGAATGAGGCTCACAGGCACATTCACAAACACCAGCTGCAAGTGATGAGTTGTTGCAAATAACAAAAATCCAAAACAGGAGGTCTGATGCACAGCTTACAGCGGGACAATAATTTGAAGAACTCTTGAGTTATTGGGATGATTTTGTCAAGCGGAACATCTACTCAGCCTGATCGTGACACAAACACAAACGCTCCCTGTGGCTGCTTTTAATAAACAACGTTAGTCTCAACCACTGCTGTTACAGTCTAATAACATTATCCAATGAGCCAGTACTATGGGGTCAGATCGGTCTCATAATTCACAAATGCACACAGAACACTGTGTCACTGTGTGCAATTAAGGGGGAAGGACTCCTGCCAGGTAACTGTAAATACACTGATGAACATGGTTTTAATTGGAATTATCAAATTGTAGGAGTGCAAGGTGGCAAATGCCAACAGGATTGGTGTTGATTGTGGGCAGGTAAATGGCAGCCTTAATCGTTTATTACAATGTAAAGTTCAAATGCAAATCACTTGCAGGTCCGCTTTTACGACGATGTTTGCAAGCGAAGCAAATGCAAGCAGAAACCTTTTTCCGCCACAAAATACATAACGTAATGTACCGTCTTTAAATGGGGTTTCATTTCCTCAAGTAAAACTATCTGCTTCCCTAAACCCTCAGATCAGATTTTGAGGCAGTGTTGGTCAGAGTGATAGATAGCCGTGTTTTAGAATTCCATTCTTCTATTGCTATACACAAGAAAAAAGGCCTTGCACTAGCCTGGTAAGCTAATAGCCACCAATGGATTAAATAAAGCAAATAAGCAGTTAGCTAGTTAATCTAATGCATTTGGGCAAACTGACATGATGTAGCTGAAACGGTTACATTCACTTTTTTGCATTTCTTTCCTGTTGCTGTGCTAACGTTAATGTTAATTGCCAATGACATTAGCATAGCTAGCTAACGTTAGCTAATGCTAACAAACTCACAAGGTTGGTACAAGTTCTTTTGTGATCTAACTTTATGAGTTAGTTATATCAAATTATTAAGGTTGTATTGTTTACCTTGGCGTTATCGGTGGGGGCTGTGTGGCCTTCATACAATTGACTTAATAGAATATATAAAATATATGCCCAGTAGGCTAGTTTATTTAAAAAGACACTACATTGCGCAGTATAACACAGTGGCATGGAAACATTATTTATCAATAAGGAACCGGGATAAACACACATGATTTTCCACCTTAACACAAGTGACTTTCCATCATGGGTCCCAGCACCTGAGGTGTGCCAAAACCCTGGAGCTCGGCTCAGTATTAGTCGAGCTCTGAAAACACTACATTTCCCATAACGCAATCATCTTTTCTTTAACCCAGTATGCCTGGTAAATATCGGTCTTTCAAACTCAACCAGTTTGTATTGCAGGCTGTCTTGCTAAAGTTGCACATCGACTTGCTGTACAATTACTTTTAAACACTACATTTGAAATTCATGAGATTTTTTCGTTTACAATGTTGGAGCAATATTTCAGTTTATGTTGGTGCATGTCTAGGCATACAGTACATCATACATTTAAGGCACCATAGATGGTCTTTTCTAATATGTATCAAGAGTCTAGGTGGTGATGCTAATCATACCCAGAACGGTGCTTCACTGCAAGACTGCAGAGATCATCAGAAACATGTTGATGGGTCATTACAACAATAGGGATACCAGGCACAAGGATTGATTAAACTGGAATTGGTCTATCTGGGCCATAATAGAGAATCTTAATGAGGATTAAGCTCCTCACTTTCATCAAATGTCTCCCTGGTTATTCTGCTATTACACACCCCTCTCTGTTTCTTTTATTCCATTACTAAGTTTTTAGTGTACAAAAACTCTTTATCACCGTTATGTTGTAATTTAGGATTACGTGGTTGTCTTCAGGGTGACGCAACTCTTTGACCTTAGTCATCAAGGCTTAAAAAACAATGTCCTGATACACATTTTGTCATTACTCAATGTGTTTTTTATCTGTTGGTATTGCAGACAAAAAGCCTGCTGTTCAGGATCTATCGCCGTGCTTCTAAGGTCATTCTCAGTACGAGGAATGGCGACTGATATGTCTCTGCATTGCAACAAGCAAACCATGACATGTAATACATTAGAAATTAGAAATTTAAAAAAGAGAACAAATCTTGCCAGGGGATGAACTTCAGCCTCTACAAGTTTCTTCACACATTGAAGTAAGAGCGATTGGAAAGCATCTTGGTATTTTGCAATCAAACAAGAAAAAAAAAACATTCATCCCTGGAGAGATCTCCTGCGTTGAAGATTCTGAGACTAGATTGAAGGCGAGCAGCTTTTTGGGGTTTTCCACTCCGGCCACAGAAAGTTCACTAGCATTCATGGCTCCTCATTCTTCTCACTGCTGATAAGGTAAACATCCCCTCAGAAGGTCACTGGGTTACTGATATTGATCCTGAAATAACATATGCAAGACAGACACATCTGAGATACACTTCTGATGTTAAGCAGATTACATACTGAGGAATGTGGTAAGAGAGTTTTTCCATTATTTTATTTTATTTATTAATTTAGTTTTAGTTTCTCTCGCATCGCAATTGACAATACAATTTATGTGGAATGGGAATGTGATTTTAAGGAGAACAGGGTGTCTTGTGGAAAACACAGCCGAAGAAATCTATTGCGTAAAAGCAGAAAGATCCCTCACACTGGATGTCTGCAAGATGTGATAGGTAGAGTTTTTACAATGGGCAGTGTTCCAGAAAGTTCAAGGTAAAACCTTACACTGAGGTCACAGTCATCTCAGGCTACTGAGATGACTACTTGTGGATCTATAAATGGATCAGGAGCTTCTTTCTACGGATATAAATCAATGCTGTCTCCCTGTGCTTCGATCCGGGGACTGAGCAAAGCCACTACAGCATTGATTGCTGAACAAAGAAAGCTCCGCCCGGACAAGGTATTCATGTGGCTTCAACTGCACTCAAGAAATGTTCTTGATCAACTTCAAATTCTAAGTCCTTCATAACAACCCAGTTCTAGTGTGGTCAGGTAACTGAGCCCCACCCCCTGGGTGCCACAGAGCTGTGGACCATTGTGTGGTGCTCCCACCGCAGACACTAATGAATAGGGTCGGCTGTGAGAGCAAGCGAGCATCCGTCTGTCCGCACAAACCTGCGTCTATCTGCAATCGACCTAATTACCACCAGAGCTACTTCAGCAATTGAGAGGTCCCGGCAGTGACCTCAAGCACATGAATCAATACTCAAACCACTGCAGAGATTTATCTTTTAAAAGAAACAATTACAGAGGAGCACAAGCGGCACAGAAACCGTCGAAGACAGATGGCTTTCGTGCTAAGAAACTTGTTATCGGAAAAGACCAACATCTGCACTAAAAATGCGTTGAGGCTTATGTCTTTGACATGAGAGATGAAAAAAGCTTGAGTGGAGCATCTTAGACCGTTTCAATCCCTGTGATCACAGAATGACGAGCAAAGTGCAGGATGCGGAAACAGGTGGTTAGCGCTCCAAACCAGGTGTTAGAGGACAACTTTTTAAGACTTGTCTTCAAAACTTGCCATCATGGTGGCGTCTGCATCTGTCACGACAACATGCAAGAAGCTATTAATAGATGTACTCTGCTGACTAAGACTCAGACGAACACCAAAGAGCCAAATACATGTTTCTTAAGCCGATGCCATCTAGTTATTAGTTGCATGGCTGAAATGCTATGAAATTAGTTTAACCAAGGCAACCAGTTGCGTCAAAACCAGACTTCACTTCAAGATCTCAAGCATCACCATTTCCAGCGATTCAAAGTCACAGAAATAGAAAAACAATTGAACTGTCAGCTGCTAGCGTATGCTGGCATTACCTCAAAAAGGCATCAGCCCAGATCCAGTCATCTTGTTATTCCAGTCTTTGCTCTGACAACTTTCTAATGTCTCTCACTGTGTTTTACCGACAGCATCTGAGCCTATCGGTGTCTGTGGGTGGTGAGTATGACTGAGCAAGTGAGGTATGTGCGAGTGTGCGTTTGTGATAGTTGTGTATGTGCTTGTGTGATGGCATGCCAGAGTATTTTTGGGCCCTGCCTGCTCAAATGCAGCTTGCATGAATCATGACTTCCCACATAGTAAGTCAGTGAGCGGGGTGAGTCATATTGCTGTCTTATATGGTAACGCGCTGCACATGTGATAGAAACACTGGGGTTATCTATAGACTGGGCTCGCCGTCTCAAACGTCTGAAGCAGACCTGCTGCATCTCCAGCTCTGTCTTGGTCGTCAGATAGTGTTGGAGCTCATTTGTCTTTGTTTAATCTCCTCTTTGACACACGTTTAACAACAAATGTCTTTGATTTCAGTTATGAACAACCTGGCCAACATTTTGGTGTGACTTCACTTTGGTTTTCGTTTGACCCAAAGTAAGCTATACGTTTCTGCACGACAGGTTCAAGGGTTGAAGGGCATTGGAATGCCTCTCACAATCTCGCTAAGGTTCTACATACAGCATTGAGAGCAGTAATGTAGCATCACAGAAGTATTTGCAATGTAAAGATATAATAGAATACTGTCTACCCCTGTCCAGGTTAACACTGCCAGTGGCGGCCCTGCTGGCATTGCTAGCCTCTCTGCCACCTCTATGTTTGCTTGTGAAATCTGTGTGAAGGCAATCCTGGCCAGACTGAATGTCCTATATAGTGCCTTTTAAAAGGAAGCCAACAATAATGCGCGTATCCACTCCGTAATTTGTAACCACCCCAAAATTGACTGGGTCCACCCTTGACCTACGTCACACCCTTCCACCAAGTTTTACGACAATCTGAGGAGCAGTTTTTCCAGAATCCTGCTGACAAACAGACAACACAGAAAACTGAAAGCATTACCTCCTTTGCAGCATTACCTCCTAAATATAGACTTTGACAGATTCTAGAAAAGAGTAGCAGATGCTTATTGCGTTTCCTGTTTCTATTTGCATTGACACTGACAAGGTACACCTGCACACACAACAATACGATCGTCTAAACCTCTTCCTGTGCAATTGGCTGAATCAACAAGGAAACAAGCGTGGTGTTTGCAGACAGTCAGCAAGTACGGAAAACCACCTCACGGCGGAAGAGAAAACGACCAGAAGCCATCACTGCCAGGAGGGAAAGTGGCCTTTGAGGGATTCAGATTAGGATATGTGGCGAGTTTTCCAGCAGCAGCCAAGGAAGGAGCAGATCTTGTGCTAATTAGGCCAATGATTGGCAGGACAAGAGGCTGCAAGCATGAGGGTGCCCGAGACTGGATTATGTGCTGCATTATTAATGGAGCCCAAGTGGAAAAAAAGGCGGATGGAGCACAGAGTGGGGGGCAGGGTTTGAGGTGGAAGCCTTTTATTCCAAACAATAAATTCAGCGCATGCAAGGAAGTTGAAAATCCGCCGTCGACTGTGAAAAAAAAGCTCACGCTCAGAGGAGTCATGGAAAAAAGGCAAGTGGAAAGTCTCCCCACAGGAAAGAGTTGACACAGAGGCCTCGCCCACGTCAAAAAACCTTCAAAGGCCACGTCTGTATGCATGCATGTGTGTATGGGTGTGTGTTTGTGTGCAAAGGCAAGTGTGTGTGTGATCATGTGTACGTGTGAGTGGGCTGCAGGGTACAACGGTGTTGATAAGGCAAAGAAAAGCACTTTTTTTCTCACATTGCTCTCGCAAGTTTTTTTTTTTTTTAAAGAATACATGCCAGAGCTCTTGTTGTTGCAGAAAGATGCAGAAATGTGCAAAACCGGCGCAATGGTATGAAATATCCAGCTGAGATCAAAAGAGCTGCAAAGCTGGGTGGTGAGGAAGATGAAAGACAACATCCAACGATGTGACTGATTGTAATGCACCGTTGGGCGAGCACCAAGAGACATGCAACGTCAGAGAATTCAGGGCTTGGAAGCTGGACGCCATGCTGGCACCGTTTCACGTCAAATTCTCCCTTGTTTATTTTGTCGTTGTCTCGTTCTGTTCTTCTTCTAGCTGCCGTTAGAGACCACACACACACACACACAAGACCGGAAGGACACATGAGTGTTTTCTTTCTTTCAGTGATTCACAAACAAGAATCTTAAACAGTTCTTGTCAAGCAAAACAATTTGAGGAACACGTGGCACTTGCGTACGAGGCCAGCTCGTTCTCATTCCCAAGTTGTCACGTATGGACGCTTGGTGGTCAGCAGGGGCGGACTGGGGGACAAAAGTGGCATGGGAGTTACTGTCAGACCGGCCCCCTCAGTACACGGCACATTGTCCACTCAATGCATCGCACGTATCGACCAGTCAGTGGCCTACTTGGAAAAATACCCATATACTTAACATTATTTTAGATGATTATAAAGAAATGACATCAGATATGTTTTTTTTTTTTATAACATTTGGATCCACCAATTTGCCTGGATGGACACATGGAATACAATTATACTGGCTATTGTAACAGTCCAGGGTAGATATAGTTTACTATATGAAAATGCCTAAATTTTATCAGATGGTTATACGTATAACTTAAGGAATGAATGTCAGCAGAGAAAGACCTCAATAAAGAAACTGGAATCAGAGGGTAGAATTAGTATGAACTCAGTGTTTCTATAGGTTTACAACTCTTTGTGGGAGGGGCTGGGAATCTCAAGGTCAGTTTTTGGCAAGAATCTAAGAATCGGCGAGTCGCGCATGCACAAGCGTAACCTGTTAATAGTGTAAGGTAGACATTTAATTGAAAATACAGGCTGCAATAGGGTGTTTGTCTTGACCTGCAAATAGCACCCCCTAATGTAATGGTAGGGGAAACACAGAACTATATTGTAGAAATGAACAGAACATTTGATGGGGTGTGAACAGCAGTGGTATCAGTAGTGTTGCATGCTGGGTGTGAGAATTATGTGTGTGTGTGTATGTGTAGGGGTGTTTAAGGTACATAAAAACAACTCAAAAACGACTTGGTCTGCGAGCAAGTGTTGAGTAGGCTAGAGTGATTAATATTTAATAACACCTAAAATAAAGTTAGACTGACAGAAGAGATGAGACGAGTAGCGAAGATAGAAACCATGAGTGTGACTACAGATTAGGTGGAGTAGTATAAATTGGTCAGTGCTTGGCCTTTCTAATTGTTAGGTTAAATTTAAGGTGTTCTGTGAAGTTTAGATTATAATCGGGGCCGGCGATGGACGTGGGTTGGTGTTGGACCAGCCCAACCCTGCCGACATACCGGAGGTTTCCCCGGTATTCCTTATGGCCAGTCCGCCCTGGTGGTCAGGACCCTCGGGTATAGCTCAGCACGTCAAACTATGGCACTCCGCTGCGGTTGCAGTAAATATGTGGCTAAAATCGTGGATTTAAACAAAAACACTTGCTTAGGTCTCCATGCGTCTCCATGCAGAAAGTCCTGTGTTTGTTTGTTCCATCTATCACTGATCACAGTAGACACAGAGTGTGTAAGACACATAGGCCCACAACAGGACTCTGACAGAACCCAATTAGGCTAAACCAGCCCGACTCCTTCCTATCCCTGGTCAGGTCAGGTCATGACCTGTACCTGACAGTCCCTCATTTTATTGCTTCAGGAACAGTAGAGTGTATTGTATTTGCCGATCAGTTGTTTGCACGACTTTGTGCCGTAATGAGAGAGGGATCCTTCCCAGTCTGAAGAAAGATTTTTGGTTGGCCTACTCTAAGGTAAACAGAACAGTCAGGTCACGTGAAAAAAACCTACACGTCACTCAGGCGGTGCATGTCCAGGGATGCCGGATAGCCGTTGCTGTCAGTGTGAGGGGCACACGTTGGAACATACGACACATTTGCTCAAAGTTGAGCTTCGTGCCCACTCATATTACCCAGCCAGTGAATGGCCATACCGGGTTAGATGACCCACTGGCAGCAGCAGCCACACTGAGGGAGCTAATTTAGGAAGTGATGTTGGGGTGAAAATATATTCACACACACACACACACACACACACACACACACACACACACACACACACACACACACACACACACACACACACACACACACACACACACACACACACACACACACACACACACACACACACACACACACACACACACACACACACACACACACACACACACACACACACACACACACACACACAGGGCCATGGAGACCGGATTGTGTGACCAGTTGGTGTACTACAGAGACAGGTGTATCTACACATACATATTGCAACATCATGCATTTAGGTAACAAGAGCTCTGACATGCTGCCTCTCTCTGTGATTAACACACTGTCCAAACATGAAAAGAATTATGTTATCATGACAACAGTTATCACGCAATCATTATGCGGTTCACTTTTTTAGTCTAGCGGCCTAATTAACCAAACAAAGAAACATGAATTCAGGGACAGTATCATTCAGTAGCCGTGTTTCCGAGTACATTTTAGGATTTTTTTCCATTAACTGGCTTTAAAGCGTTTAAACTCTGCAACAGTGTATTTTGGTTAGGGGGTGGCGCTAAAGGCTACGCATTGGCTGTAATCTGCCAGTAAATAGAGTAGAATTAAAAAGTAGAGGTTGCAAACCAGAAACTCAAACAAGTCACCTTGGCTGCCGAACCATCATAAGGAGCACAATGGGAGAGACGTCTTCGGGAAGTTTGAATTGTTCTTTCATATCCAGAGACAACGACAATATGAATATGCATCCACGAAGATGCCGACAGCTGCAACATCTGATCAGTCATGTGATCAGGCATTTTACATATCCCATTTAACTCAACATATCCCATTCAAATCTTTTTTATCAAAGGCAAAAAAAACAACCGCAAGTGAGGATTTTCTATTTATCTTTTTCGTATCGATGAAGTTTTTGCATTTCACATTTTATATCGCTTTTCTAATGCGATACTTCAAAATGCGCATCATAATATGTCAAGATAAAATGGAAAATGGTCATACTGTCTGCAAAACTTTCACTATCAACTAATATCCTTTGTTTTGGTTTTCGAAAGGCTTCACTTTTATTTGTATTATTTATTACGAGCCGTAACTATGCACCAATATCCACTCTTACCTCGCCCTTACAGAGTCTCTGCTGCATTGTAATGTCACACAATGTTTTGGATTGGAAAAAAGGAAGTTGCCAAACACATGTTTACATTCTTCAAAGTAAGATACTTTTCTTTAGGGTTTCTTTTTTCTTTTTGTATTTAGTTTAATGTTAACATATCTAAATTAATACAAATTGAAGTGACAAAGAGTAAGATAGGGAAAAGAGAATCACTTTGGTATCGTGTCGCTGCCAAAACTCGGTTATCAAACAGCCACCTTGTAAGAATAAGCTGTCCTAATAATGATGGAATCACAACGTATGCAAAAACGACCCCTTGTGCACACAACCTCAGGAACTGCTTCTACTCGTCTTTGTGTCATCTGTAATCACAGTGGTTTCTGTAAAACCACTGTGCTCATTTCGCAGCATCTGGTGAAGCACGGCCGCCTGAAAACATGTGCAAGAGTCTGCAGGTTTCATGCAAAGCAATCGTTAGTCAGCTGATTTTAGTGATTCCAAAGAGAGCCCAGCCGTTGACCTGGCGTCACACATGAAATAAATAACAATCACAAAACTGAGTCACAAATCCAAAGTGTGCGCTTTCCTGACAGACATGATTCATAATATACACATCTGACATCCATCTACTGTACAATGGCATCAGCGTGCATCATGGGGTCAGCCGGGCCATGAAAGCACGCCAACACAAAGCCCTCGTGGGTGCCTCAAATCAAGAACGAGGGCACAGAATGAAAGGTTATGGTTTTTTTTTGGAGCGTGCACAGAATGGCGACACAGAGTGCGGTTTCGCGGCTTCGGTATTGATGACTCAACCCGAGAAGAGAAAGGGGTACTCGTGTATCACAAGTCACAGTGGAAATATATTCACAAGGGAGGAGGAACTGACATCACTGGCACTGCCCCCCCCTCCCTCCCACACACACACTTTTGATAACTCAGCCAGTCTTGTCGCAGTCAGTCGATACTGAAAGATCAATATTTATCTCTGGGGTTATTGATTTCCTTCTTTATTAAAACACTGAATTGTCACAGGTTCAAGGATAACGACAGCACAGACACCGGCAGTATATGTATGTATGTATGTTCGACATTTCTATGAGCAATTGATTTTTCCATCACAGCTGGAAACGACTAATCCAATAATCATTTGAAAGCAGCACGTCTATAGGCGACACACAGCCAGTCGGAGCTGCACTATTTGTTGTCACACATCGATCCTCTTCTGATGGGATTCTGTTTGTTTTTTTCTTCCTCATATGAGGGAAATTAGTCTGGTAGCGTACGTATAAAGTCTCGAGAGCGGCAAGGCTGACCGATAAAACGTGGGGCCAAACTGAACGTCTGTATCTCTGTCCATCTTTTAATGTCCATCATCCTTAAAAAGGTCAGTGAGCCTCTTTTAAAACCTGGAGAACATTTTAATCCTCTCCTGCGTGTCAAAACTACCTTTCAGAGCAAACATGAAAAGTGTGACTGAGGGAAATGTTAATGCTCTGTTTTATTTGCGAGTTAATCAGAGTGGAATTGATGTTACTCAGATTTAAATGTTGTTTTTAGAGGAAGCGGTTCAGATTCCCATCACAGTCAGACAGGTGTCCTGCTTTGATTTTAAAGCTGCACCAAACTAGATATGTCTCATATTAACATTGGATTAAATGACTGTGTGGTGACTCAGTGACAAACATACAGAATCACATTCAGGTCATATCTCAGATATTTTGAGAATTTCCAACCGCTCCAATATTAAAAAATTTGCAAAATCAGTTCCAGCTAAATAATAACAAAAAATAAATCTAATTTTACTGGGGAAACCCACAGAAACACATATGCTAATAGGTAATGTTGATTAATAACTTGAAGTTGATTCAATTATTGTCTTCTAAATTTTCAGAATTTGTATGTTTCAATATGCAAGTTAGGCAGTATCTTTTGCTGGCATTTCCAGAACAGAAGTCTGAACATTGGATGAAGCCAGGTTCAAAATGCTTGTTTCATTTAGTTAACATATTAGAGTGAAGGGCTTCTACAGAGGGTATCTCTTTGTATCAAAAACTACTTTCAACAGTCAAAACAAATCCATTGTGGTCATGTTTTTAGGAATAAATTGTTCTTTAAATCAGACTACAAAAGAAAATTCAACAAACCCCTCTCCAAGAAACTCTTAAAAAAGTGATAGGAAGGAAACTGGAACGTTTGGTGCGTGTACAGTAAGTGCTACTGAAGAAATCTCTGGCAGAAGGAAATAAATAAAACGCAGACGCAAGCTGCTGCTATTTGCGGACGGGAGACAGCGTTGGCAGTTTGACGGCGGTCTGCGGGATGCCGTTCGGCTTTCTGGCTTTCTAGTGGTGCACAGTACGAAGAAGGCATGATGGATGCAGATCACTGCTCGAGCGCCCTCGGCTTTCAGCCTGTCTGTGGGCGCGGCCTGCGAGGATGCCACTCTGAAGCCACTCTGAAGCTCCAAACGGGGCCAAGTGGGCCCGTCTTCATCCTGCCGCTGTTTCCTGACCGGGGTCAAACTCTCTGGGCACCGCAAATCACTCCCGAAACACTGGCGCCGTTTTAATTTCTTTTGTTTATGGTTCAGACGGTGCACTAAGTCAACCTGTCGTAAAAGGCTATTTTTTATCTGCCTAATCCTTCAATGGATTCATAATGACCTCAACTTGCCAGATGACAAAAATAAACATGCTAAAGAGTTTACTACATTTATGTCTCATCTGTCATTATTTTTGCCCTTATATTTCCGTTATGAGAAAAACAAATCTCTACATCATACTACGAAATCAGGCTATGAATATATATATATATATATATATATATATATCACACACTCGGCTGCAAAACGAGAAGGCAAACAGGACCACATCATCTGCAAACAGCAGAGAGGCTATCCCGAGATCCCCAAACCTGACATTCTCCGCCCCACGGCTGCGCCTAGATATCCTGTCCATGAAAGTCACAAACAGGACCGGTGATAAAGGGCAGCCCTGGCGGAGGCCAACACCCACCGGGAACGTGTCTGACTTACTACCAAGGATAAGAACACAGCTCCTACTTCAGGCGTACAGCGACCGGATGGTCTGTTGCAACGGGTCCGGCACACCATACTCCCGCAGCACCCCCCACAAAAAGCCCAGAGGGACCCGGTCAAAAGCCTTCTCTAGGTCCACATAGCACATGTAGACTGGTTGGGCAAACTCCCAGGACCCCTCCAGTATCCTTGAGAGGGTAAGGAGCTGGTCCACTGTTACACGACCAGGACAAAACCAGCACTGTTCTTCTTGAATCCGAGGTTCGACAAACGGTCGGAGCCTCCGTTCCAGCACCCTGGCATTGGTTCTTGGGTTTCCGCCACGACAGGCACCAATGACCTTCCGACCACAGCTCCTAGCGGCCGCGTCCACAATAGAGACTTTGAACATGATCCACTTGGATTCCATCTTCCCAACCTCCCTCGGGATGTGTGAGAAGTCCTTCCGGAGGTGGGAGTTGAAGACCTCCCGGACAGGATATATAATAGTATTATATATTTTTATATATATTATATATTTATATATATATAAACATATAACATAATAATCATGGTTGTGGTCCTAGATATGCTCTCATATATGTTTGATGAATCTGAACGACTAGGAGAAGGACTTTGGTGTTAAAAACAATATTTTGTTCAGGGAGATTCATTTCTTTCCGAAGTGTCTTATGTCCGGCTCAGCATTAACTATGCAGCTAATCTGCTGAGGTGGGTGGGGACAAATATGATCACACAAAGACTGGATCAACTCCCCCATTTGCTTTTATTCAGATCAAACTCCTAACCGTTTAGAATCTTGGAGACATTAATATAAAGCAGCTGGGCCTTAACCTCTTGCTCTTTAATTGCTTCTTAAGGGGACTAAACATTAAAACAATTTTTTTTTTCAACTGCTTGCGCATGTACAATTGGGTATCCCTTGCCCTGTTTTCCTATCATTATCCATCAGTCATGCAGTGCCACAGGCCAATGGGAACCCCACAACAAAATGTTTTTTTCAACATATTTACACGTTTCTTGCCGTGTGAATTAGTTTTTTACTTTAATTTAATTTAAGAACATATGCTCACAATGGTATTGTAATGGGTATAAACCAGACAGCAACGGAACCAACGGGTCTTCACCTTTCAGACCCTTCCAAGGCAGAAGTGCCAACAACTACAGCAAAAAAGCAGAATTTGAAGCTTCAAAAACGTGGGTGACGTCAACTTCTTATATACGACCTATGGTATCAACTTAATCACAAAGTATTAAGAAGGTACATTTACTGATTACCCTTGCAGAATAATTCTGGTTTATTAAAAAACAAATTATATGAGTTGCTGATACCTGGAAACACAGCAGCCTCGCTACAAACTAAAAGTCAGTGCACCAGAAATCATTATGTGCGCACACACCAACGGTAAGTGTGGTGAGTCATCAGATCTCAGCAAATACATTAAGCAAAATGTTATAACAGATCGGAGTGATCCCCAAAGAGATTTAATTGTGATAATTGTCCTTTTGGAGATGGATGGAGATTGTTATTTAATTCATTATTTAATTCATCATCCAATTATACAGATGTGTTCAAGTTGACAACTTTTATTGTACTAATTACATTACATTACATTTAGCTGACGCTTTTATCCAAAGTGACTTACATGCTATACAGTAGACCGAAGACACAGCAACGGTGAGCAATTAGGGTTAAGAGTCTTGCTCAAGGACACATTACATTACATTACATTTAGCTGACGCTTTTATCCAAAGCGACTTACATGATATACATTAGACCGTAGACACAGCAACGGTGAGCAATGAGGGTTAAGTGTCTTGCTCAAGGACACAACGACATGGACTGGCTGAGCCGGGGTTTGAACCACCGACCCTCTGATTGAAAGACTGACTTGCTAACCACTGAGCCACAGTCGCCCCTCACACACAACGGTATGGACACAACGACATGGACTAGCAAAGCCGGGGATCGAACCACTGATCCTCTGATTGAAAGTCAGACTTGCTAACCACTGAGCCACAGTCGCCCCCCACTAATGACACTAATGACATACTATTTCTTTCTTTTGTCCCCTCATTATTTTGAGTGTCCATTGTGTCTGTAAGACATATTGCCAGGCAAGCAAGGTGTGAATAACTTCACAGTGAAGATCGTCAAGAGATTCGAACAACTCTGACAACAGCGGCTCAGGCCGGGCAGATGAACGAGCAGCCGGTGGCGCACAGCAGAAAAAGAGGCATGCAGTGGAACCTCTTCACGCTACAATGAGATAAGAGCACACACTTAGGGATGATGGGATAGCAGGCGATTCATTTTCCAGGAGTTGATGAATGGGTGCATGTCAGAGGCAGGTATTCAGCCCCGACCAGCTGCTCTCTCTCCCTTTTTCTCTCTCTGCCTTCCATCCACGGTGAAGTTTTACACATGTCGTGTGTCTCCCCCCCCCCCCGTCCCCCCCGTCGTCCCCGTCCCCCCTTCGTGAGTTGCTGCTCAATATGTTCCAATGTAAAGCCAGGCATCGACGCACAGCCAACATGGGCTCAATAACTTTGTCGACACACATGCCTGCTGTGGCGGCTGTACGGAGTGCAATGCTGCTAGTGCAGAGTTGCAGAGGTGAGTCTTAGACTTGAGAGGTGTGAAAATGAGCGACTTAAAATGGCCAGCGTGCAGCATTTCGGGCGATCTATCAGCAGGTGTGGAATATAATGTAAAAAACTATGTTTTCTGTGGAGAGTTGAAAAAAATGACATCGCTTTACTGTAATGCAGTTTCTAAAACCAGGAAAAGACTGAAACTTTAAATTCCAATCACGATATCCTAAATCTGATCTCCAATCACGATATCGATATATTATCCACCTTGTTACCGTGTGTTTAGCCAGGAAAAAACTGTGAGTTGCAATCAGGACAGAAAACTCCCAGTTAGGCGTAAAATAAATAAGTAAACTAAATAAACAATAAAACGAGAGTACAGAAAACACGTCACAAACATCAATAACCAAAGTCATGCACGCTAATGCTTGCTGGGTCATTAGCACGCCCTCCATTGAGATGGATATTTTACCATATCCAGGTACCCTTGACATGTTTCTCAGCAAAAGCAGTGGGAAAGTGGAAACAAGTGAAACCCTTAAAGCTTTTGTGTTCATTTAACCAACACAACATGACAAACTGTAACATCCGCGCAAGTGTCTTAAAAATAACAACCCTGTGCTTCGTAGGTCCTGTTCCTGAGCTTTCATGCACAAATCATGAAGGAGTACCGCAGCTCTACATTCCTAGAGTGTGCTTTGTCACGGTATCTCAGGGATCTCCGACCCTCTGCACAGGCTCCAACATGAGCACGGTTTACCTCATTTGGTGAACCTCTCACCTCTAAAGCTCTCAGAACTCGTAAAGAAAAACAGCCCCAGCCCAGACTTCACTTGTCAGGGCAACGGCTCAGAATGAGTCATAGTCCGTTCATCAGCCCTCCACTGACTCAAGGTTATTTGAGGGAAGAGCTG
The DNA here is from genome assembly GCA_023566465.1 of Cottus gobio. NCBI lineage: Eukaryota > Metazoa > Chordata > Actinopteri > Perciformes > Cottidae > Cottus > Cottus gobio. Next base: position 21,607,587 of record CM042226.1, on the reverse strand, counting down.
ACGTCAACTAAACTCACTGCTGCTGTTTGGCCTCAGAGTTTGTAGTTTCTTAAAGGGACACACATCAAGTGTTCAACTACTTTTCAGCTTGTGATCCAGGAACTCGACAGTCACACATGGTAACGTAAACATGGCCAGTCAGATATCACTGATGGTGTACTCAGCGAGCTGACTTATTCCGAACTCTTTCATATCCTGTGCGACTGCCGTAACCGCATTTCTAACAGTTGCTCGGGCTCGTCACAACAAACTCTCCATGCCGAGGAGGTGGGGCCGGAGAGAGAGAGGGAGGGAGGTCCTGGGCTGCAGAGGAGACTCGTAAACAGCTCACAAAGCACCGGGGTTGCCGCAGGACATGCATCCCCTCCCATTCTTCCACACACAGACACACTCACACATACTGGAAGTGGAAGTGGACGCGGTGGGGGCATTTGGACTCTACTTCACTCCCCATTCCCACAGATATAGAGCAACGCAGGGCCACACACATTCATGCTCATGTGAAATGTCCATACACTGTTAAAGGGGAAAGAGCAGTTAGGCTAAATTAAGTGAAACACAACCAAAGAGTTTGTCTTTCCACTGAAATGCATGTTTACACCTTTATACATTGAGACTTCTATGCCCAACAAGCACTGGCTAGTGACAGGATTAACACTTTCATAAAAGTCAATAAGCACATCTATATTTCATGCATTGAACTTCCCAATGTTCAAATTAATAATTCACAAAGTAAACCACGTGTACAGCGATTTCTTGGAACAGCTCCAGTAATAGGATCACCTACTTTTAGAAATGCATCTTGGGGCAACTCAAGCTCCTTGTAATCTGATTACATCGTTTTATGAATGCGCTACAAGCGTCTTTCCACCCTGTGTGTGCACGCACGCATGCACGCACACCCACACACACACACACACACACACACACAGAAGAATGCTCTGAAGTTTGAAACTTTTTTTCACCCCGTGCCTCTGAGTCACAATATGGAGGAGGAAGCCATGGATGAGTCAGAAAATGTTCCACAAGCCTAATAGTACATCTCAGTGCTGCGTGAATGACTCTCAGGGAACATTTGTTTCTTGCCACAATAAATAAGTCCAGCGACGAAACTGAACTTGCTGCCTGCTGCCTCCAATAAAAAAACACAGAGTGTGGATGAACACTGATCTCGCAGTAGAAAACTGAGGTTCCTCCGAGGCGAACTGGCTCAACTGCCTGTGTGACCGCCTCAGATTCGTTCCCTGCCAAAACACTTTAAATACCAAGCGCATGCATCGCGCAACACAACTCTGTCCATCGCCGAGGAATCAGAAGAACAAAATGAAACATATCTAAGGCCCCTCTCTGCAGCCGCTCTTTGAAATTCTACTCCGCGCCACAAATTACTTTGTTTTGCAGATGAAAGAGAATGCGCATTGTTAAGAAGTGCTAAGTGCTGAATTGAGAGGCTTAGAGGCCACATCAAAGCGCAGCCAATTACGGTATCCCCCGATACATTGAAGGGAGCGGTGCTTGCCGTGAGAGGGGGTGGGGATGGAAGGCAGAGTGGAGGAATCTGGGTAGGATGTCAATTCATGCGTCGACTCGAGTCCGTCTGTCCCACACAATATTTTGAATAAAGAAGTTATTCTGTGGTATTGACGTTTATTTCTGCCCCCAGATCCTCCGCTCCATCTCTATCTCTGAGAAACCAATTGCCAGACAGGAACGTTAATAATGGACCTCTCTTCAATGACGACGTTCAAAAATTGTGGTTAAGGTTTGAAGCACACTATAAAGTCTAACTTGGATACTTCTCTGTCTGGACCACATCTTCCCATAGTCAAGTATTGAGAGTGAACGCTGAAGAGGCTGAAACATAATGGCTCTGGGCAACTCCTTACCAACATTATGTGGACCCTAAAAGGACCCTACAGAAAAACCTTTTTACTTTCCTCTTTGCTATACGTAGAGGGCACACAACATCCTGCACTAGAAGAAAACCAATCAGGGGGTAAATTGCGCACCGCAGAATGCAAACGGAATTCTCTTGGGATGCCGGGCCGAACTGGGCACTCCAAATAAATAACACAATGACAATTAGAGATTTCGATCTCACAATCTACAAAGCAATATTGCAGTTGCTAGTGCTCGCTCTGGTGCACCAAATCAAGCGATCCCATACACACAGTTTCCCTGACTCACCAATTTCAGCCATAGTTGTACCTGCAGGCAAGAGCACGTTTACTACAGGTCATTAATATACTAGCAAAAACTAGTTTTCATTTGGTTACACCTTGACAAGTCCAATTCACTTCAAGCGTAAACTGATTTTAATGCAAATTATTCGGATGAAAGATTTACACTTTTGCTGAAATTGTTTTTTTAAAATTAAAGTTTAATTGAAAAGTTCACTCTCGGCCTTGGAAAACAGTTCGACAAGTTCTAATACAAAGGCTTTATTTCCAAAGACAGAATAATTTCATGATTCTGAATAAATAGGTTTTCACCCACACACCAGAATCCCCGATTTAAAGTGACAGGTATTGTTTTCACAGTCAAAACACCGGCCCACTAGCAGGTGATGCCTGATGAATGACCACATCATGGTTATCCAAATAAACAAAGACCCCCACATGACAGGACTCAGGAGAAAGTCCTCAAACTGAACATATTGTGGATAATGTGCACATGAGTACAAAACTGAACTTCTTGCCGAGACAAGAAGAGGCTTCATCAGCAAATTAAGTGCTTTTAAACTTCAGCCGCTGGCTCTCTTCCCCCTGAGGTTAAGCAGTTTGAAACCGCACCAAGACGGCATCAGCTCAAGTGTTCGTCCATTGAGATGCGCAGCGTTGGACAGGCTCACTCACGGCCACGAGAGAGGAAGACGAGGGTTCCTGTCATTTCAAGCCTGGTATGGAATCAGGGATTGTATGACATCCATTTGAAAAAAGACTTTACAAAACTTTACACCAAATGCACAACATGAATTCAGTTTTTGTGTCCATAAAGATTATTTATAAACCTCATGACATTGTGATAAGTAGTAGATATTGGACAGATTTGTCAATCTTCAGTCGGACATTGCCTCTACTCCAACCAATGTCCGCTTGGGTTTGGGGGTAGGGCAACGGCAAACGACCCTGATGCACAGCCACTGTTAGCCATAGCCAATCCATCTAAACAAAAAGTGTCAACCTTGTGGTGGCGGATTTGTCATCTGAGGGGCCATGAATATCTGAACCAAATATCCTGGCAGTGCAGCAGTTATCTGCCAGGACATGTCAGTTAAAATGTAACGCGTCAACCCTCACTGTGGTGCCTTATGGAAAAGTCAGAGGATCACCGCAGTCAGTAGGATTCTTCCACTGGGGACCTTGAATGTCTCAAACTGTCCTCGATAATCCATCCAGTATTTGTCAAGATCAAAGTGAGCAAACAGAGCACCACACTGACCGGCCTACTACCATGGCCGTCCCAAAGGCCGTAAAGCATAAATCCATTTATGTGAAACATCTATTTTTTAAAACAATTTGTGGTATCCAGGGGCAAAAGAAAACCTACATCGTTAGCGTATCTGACGCCTCCAAGGGGATTAATGTGTAGCAAGTCAGTTATGGATTAGAAAGAGAACAGAATACCTCCCTTATTTCTAGTTGATTCGCTCAGTACATCAGCACCCGTTTCACGTTCCTCTTCCATTAAATTGTGCATCGCTCATTTTATAACCAAACTCCTGCACACTCTCCCAGCGGGGGAAACCAACGTAGCTGCAAAATCATCAGGCGCCAATGAAAGCCTAACCTTCCTCGAGGACGACCCCTCAGTCACCCGCGGGAATTGTCTCGACCGGACCTCTGTGATTTATTTCATGATCCAATCAAAGATGTGTTGGGAGGTGGAGAGTGGTGAAGTGGAGGCGGGGGCCTGGGGAGCCGGATCCAATGTCGCAAACCACTAAGGCGTCATCATATTTCACCACCGATCGATTGGTGCTGGCCAGCAGGTAGTGTGTGTGTGTGTGTGTGTGTGTGTCCCTCCACCCCCCGTTGTGTGATGAGGTTGCTCTGTATGAGAGGCCCAACAATGCAGAGAGGCAAAGAGGCCGAAGGGAACCATCAATGAGTTCCTTTCTCCTCGGGGAGCTACTGTTTACTCAGCACAGGGTGAGCCGGAGAGCGGCACAATGGTGTTGTCGGACCTCTGCGCCTAATATTGATGTCATACTACTCATCTCCACATTATCCCCGCTATTGATTAGTCTGATCTCAGCCCGGAGCGTTGGGCGAGCAAAAACAAACAGAGCTGGTTTTTTTTCTTTTTCTCTCTCTGTTCTCATCCCACTAACTCCCACACACTCCGAGAGAAACTGAGCCAATTTTGTTATTTTATTTTTTCCCAGCATCCTCCCGTAAAATCTCCCACCCATGCACCCTCTCCATTTGTGGTTTATCGATCAGAGCTGGGTCGATGCGGCTACGATTTTAAAGAAGTGCACAATCACACAAAATGAGCAGCAGTCCTTTTTCTTTTTTTTTTACATTCCTCACGGCTAAATATTTCTTTGCAGCAAAGCGATCATTAAGAAGATGCGCTTTGGCGCTCACAAAGCAGCTGCCTTCGCTCCGCACTACGATTAATTTGCTGAGACCAGAGTATGCCGCTCAGGAGTATAATCTAAATAAATATGTTACTATGTAAGAGTCGCTGCATTGACTCAACTTGTGTCAGATGTGATGATGAGTCGCAGCGCAGAACCACTTTGAAGATGCTGTCTCACTGTGCTCGCTGCCAACAAACTGCTCACAGAGAAACCCTTGGCTGCCAGGAGCTTTACACTAAGTGGAAAATGTGAATCACCCACTGTAACGCTTCAACCCCCCCACCAAAAAGAAAAAAGAAATCTGTGGAAATGTTTGCCGGGCCCACTACCCCTCATTGTTTCCACACAGGAAAATGTACAGCGGTTTAACATTCATAAAATCTGACTGTATCACATCCCTGACTGCAGGATATCGGCCTCCACTGAGGAAGTGGGCAGAACCATTTTGAGCGAATGCATGATGAGTAAACGATCTGGCATTTGGTAAAAAACTATTGTTTTGATACATTACAAGACTTTGGCAACGAGAAAACGTTAGTGCTCCAGTCTGCAGAAAAAATGACAACTTTGCTAATCTTTGCTTTTTAGGGATAATTCTTGTTGTCTTTTTTTACAACTTTAGTCTTTTGTTTCATTTCAATCAGTTTTGGGGATCTGATGGGGCACAAGAGGTCAGATGATCAGACAGCTTGTAAACAAGCCAACAGTCGATCCAGGATATTCAAACCACGCTGCATGGTTTCCAGCTGTTTGGTGGGTAGAACACTAATGCAGAAAGTATAGAAGACATAGTTACAATATATCAGAATCAAAAGAAGTGAAAAATGTTCACGGAAAGTTTTAAAAAGCAAATTAAAAGTGACTGAAATGATTAGCACGCTGCAACCGACACATGACATCCCCATGACCAACAATAAAACTGTGTCATCATGTGTTCCAGGGGGACACAGGGTTTAAAACACATGGTGACAACAAGACAAAACCAAATCACATTCAATACTTGGTTTAGTATTGTTCAGTTCTGAAAAGAAACACGGTAAAAAAAAGGGAACGCAACTTTAAAATGAGTCAACATTGACTTTGTGTCAATCAGGACAGTGCTCCCTTCTGGGTGACAGTTTGTTGGACCCGACCACCCAGCCGACCACCTCCATTGTGAAACGTCAAGAAACAAAACAGGAAAACTAATTAATTCTTAAGGAAACCAGGCTGACAAGATGATGATAATGAACTGTGACATTTCGTTTGCTCTTTTTACTATCTCTGTGTTACGCCATTGAGGGCCCATTGAGGGTCAAGAAGGGCCCATTGAAGGCACATTGAGGGCATGTCAGGACTGTTTTATGGCGTTATATACGACTTAAAAGATTGTTGCACGCAACATGACAAAATATCTGTCAGGCAATTAGTGTATTGCACTAGTTTATTATCTTAAATTGTTCCTCAATTCAGTGTCCGGAAAATGTAAAATATCAACCATATATATATACATTATAAATTGCAAATATTTGAAGAAATATAGAATTGATACAACAACTTTACTATTTTCACTTTATATAACATAATGCTTTACATAAATAATAATGCTTGTTTTACTAAAACAAGTGGCTTGTTAACAGAGTCAGTTTATTTTTGCAGCATAAGAGGAAGCTCTATTCTGTGTTGCTTATGACGGCGTTACGGAGCCGCACACCTTCTACTGTGTGACACGGGAACGCTGTGGCCTCACACTGTGGGACTCCCGGGACTCTCGCTTTCAGATCATTGCCTCAGCACGAGAAAGGTGGGGATTTTCACGAGTGTGAAGCAGCAGGATGAGCTTGTTCACGCTCGAGCAGATGCACTCTGAGCACACACACGTCGCTGCCTCGTCTTCTTAAATATACACCTGGTTAATTATTCACTGCCCTGAGGGTCTGCAGTCTAGCGGTGCAGCTGCCTGCGTCAGGACCCGTCTGTCCCGACTGTATCTCTGAAGACTTCTGTTATTCTGGTTTCTAGGAAGGGAGTGGAGGAAAGAGGTCACAGAGCAGTTCAACCAACAAACCCGGCTGATAAAGTGGCTATAGGTGAAGCGTGAGTGACGAGGAGAGGGGAGGGGGGAGGCTCGCTGGAAACAGATGCCAAACAGGAACTTGTGTGTTTAACGTCTCTCCTCTCTGCGACAAGCTTCCTGAACGGGAGGCTCAATCTGCCTCAGGCCTGGGCAAACTGCTGCCTCATACTTTGCCTCGGTCAGCGTGTGACCTACTTTGCTGCTGGGGATGTGGGTAGTCAAAACAGAAAAGTAAAAGCTTTGTGGAATGTATTGTGGGGTTGGGGTCTGGTGGGAGGGGGCGTGATTGCTATATAAACACAGAGCGAGCTCACATGTCATTCGAGGGAAGCACAGATCTTGAGCAGCCGCAAGAAGACGCATTTCTCAACACGACCACAGGCAACAGTGGTACAGCGATATAGGAGGAGAAGAGGGCAATCAGCCTTGAGATAAATAGACGGAGAGGAGAGGAGGGCGCACCTGCACAAACAGAAACGGCATGACTGACAGGTGTTTCTCTACAGCAACACACCAAAAAAACAGACTCCAAAATAACGTTTTCACAGAGAAGGTGTACTGTTGGGTTGATTATTATCTGACTGACAGACCCTGCTGAAGAAGAGAGAGAGGTTTCCAAAAGGGAATCTGGTCCCTCGGAAACACTACCGCTTTTGTCCACAGGGACTGCCAAAATCAACACAAAATTAAATTTCCTGGTTGTAGCTTTCGCAAAAATAAAACGTGTCCGGATCAGGAACAAAACAACTATGATGTCATGCATATGACAGATATGTCTAAGAAAGTGGTTCATATAATATAAATGGCTTGTTAAAATGGTCAAAAAGCTTTTTCCTCATTGTACTTTTTTTCCTCCTTGAAATATATAAATGTATTACACAGGCATCCTGCTGACTAATGGACAAACAGATTCAGGCACCAAGGTGCCAGCCGGTGAGGCGGATCTGTCCAGCAGCCAGATGAAGGTGATAAAGCGAGCGGGAACGGCACCCTGCTGAACACAACCACGCTAGGTGCTGCCGCCGCGAGAACAGAAGGTTCCCGACTTTCTTCTGATTCTACCGTAGACCACGCACGCGTGCGCACGCACACGCACGCACACGCACAAGCACACACACACACACACTTACTTCACGAAATATTGTCTGTTTGCACTTTTGAGTGAAAATCTTGCTCTATCTTTCGACATCGGGTCGTTTCGCTGTCGATTTTGTGCCGAGCTCCGGTGTCTGCTGTGCTGAATTCAGATGAAGCCCATTGACATTTCCCAGTGCGATTAATTGACATGCAGCGAGTATCACTGACGAGGCAGTGCTAGATTCCCATTGGGTCATGGATTATTGTTCTCTCATCAGATCAGTGGCCAAGACTGAGACGGCTATTAATCATTACACCTCGTCCTCATGATGCTTCTCTCGGGCTGAGGATCGACTTTCACAAGACCCCATCCCCGTCAACATGTTCGGACTTGGAATCTGTGTTTGGCTGTAAATGTTCTGTAATGGTTTTATTCAAACATGACAGGACAATTACGGGAAGAGCCACCTAGCAGGTCGATGAAAGGATTTGAAGTGCCTTTTTCAACCCATTTAGATTCCTGGTCATATTGTGCATCTATTTAACAGTAGATGCAAAAAAAACAAAAAACAAATCCAATCATCTTTTGTAACTGTACACTCCAATATCCCTTTTCACAGCGGGATGAATACAGTACAGCATCTTTTAGTTTCACTGTGAAGAGCGGGCGACACAAGGGGGACACATGAAGAGCTATGATTGGATCAAATATGTGTGTATATACATGTATTGGAAGCTAAAGTCAACTAAAAAGAAAGACTTTAGCCCATACATTGTTCACAACATTGCACATATGGTCAGCATTTACAAAATACTGTATATGTAAAAATTTGGGCCAGCCCGACTCGGCCCAATCGAGTTTGGGAAGTCAACTTGTGGATGCACAAAGAATAAAGACGTCTTTTTATACAGTCTGATAGTAACCAAGCGTAGTCAAAAACAACAATTAGGTTTCATCTATTTTAGAATTCCAGAAAATGTCGAGGAATGATACTGATGGCCCTTTGTACTCCACACACTGGCCAGCTTGACTCACATTCCCACTGACATTTGTTTTATTACTCATCATGAGCTCATGACCTCAGCGCTTCAAGTGTGAACAACAGAGTGACGGGGGTCAGATGTGGGTTGGATTAGGCCGCTCGGAGCTTGGGCGAAGGCGTCCGGCCAATGAGAGGCCGAGAAGCGGAGCGTCTGGATGGAAGGGGGAGGGGCGACTTCAACAAGGAGCATCGCGATAGGTCCGAGAAGAAAACAAGAGAGGGGAGCGGGAGGGAGGCGTGGGACAGACTGGCTGGAAGTGGCTGACTAAGGCAGGGTTCACCAAGTTCAGTTAGTAAATAAGTGACTGACTCCTCCAAGCACATTCCAAGGCTCCACCTCACCCTCCCGCCCAGCGCCTTCTCGGGGGGATTCCTGGGGTTTCTGGGGCTGCTCTCCGCTCCGTGTGTCAACATTTCCAGAGCCTGTTGCCATCAGGGAAGGGATGGCTGGCGGCTGCGTGGCACATTCACTTTTAGCGTGTTTGCCGCACATGAAGGAGGAGGGAAGGTCCACATATCCCCCCCCCCCTCCCACACACACACACACACACACACACACAAACATCCTGAGGGTCTCAGTCACACACTGTGCTGGAAAAGGCCGACTTTCACACTCCAAGTCAGTCATGTCACACACGCACACAAAAAATGAAATCTTTCACAGACGAACTTGGCAGTCGGTTGTATGTGCAGACCCGAGGCACACCCGAGGCGATGCAGAATCTGGCCGTGGCGACCATCTGCCTCGGCTTTTGCTAATCACCTAAGCCAGATGGCTTAGCGGATCTTTAGGAGGCTTGTTTTCCTCCTGCCATAAAATATGCCATATCAGACCATAGCACAGAACGTGGCACTCAAACCCAACGCCTTTGAGCGATCCCAGGTGATCGGCTACAAGATTGCTGAGGGTTTCATGTTTCAGAACTCATACCTCCGACTAAATACCTGAGGGAAATGTCTGTGAAGGGCAAAAAGGTAATATCACTGTGAAAGAGGGAGAAAAAAAGAGCGGTCTGCTCAATAGGTAGGGCTCAGTTAATGACACACACATGCACAGCTTGACAATTCGTCGTGCACTCTGAATCAGCAGCACTTTCCATGTGAAATTTGAGTCTCAGCACATCGGCTCGATATGAAGTCCTCATCTTATTTGGCGTTTTGTGCCACATCAGGGGAAAAAACGCAAAACATTTTATTTCCCCGGTCAAAGTCTAAATTGACGTTCTGCACTGACAAGGTTCGTATGAGTCTGTGAAATTAATATTTTTTTTAATTTGATTTCTTCTGTATGAAAAAAACAACGTTGGGAGGCATTGGAGCTTCACTGGCGGGCAGGTCTGCTGGTTTCCTGCCTGTGTACTTTCGATTTCAAACCTCTGCCGCCGACAGCGGAGTGGTTTCGACGTCCCTGCGCGGAGACGGGCTCTAGGTCGAGCATTCCTGAGCCGAGGCCTGAAATCCTGAGAACAGCGCCTTAAGTAGACTAGCTTCGAGACAATGGCGAGAGGTTGAAGGTGAGGAGAGTGGGGCCTTTGCATCTACTAATATATTCCAAGGAGATTTCTAAAGTGCTCTGCCGCCAATTGCCCCACATAATGGTTTCTATGGAGATGGCTCCTCGGATCCAGGGCTGCGGTACAGAAATGAACCGGCAGAACAATGACCCCAACTTCCACCACGTTACAGAACATTTTTCAGCCGGCTCCTTTTATTCCCCCGTTCTGTGTCAGAAGGTAAGTAAACGCTGATTTACAGAAAAGAAAATCCGCTTTTGTCCGTGTTCCGTTTCTATCTCTGCTGTTCCCATGGTCCATGGTTACAGCCAAGAACTTCCTAAAGCTTTTTTTTTTTTTTTTGCCAGAGGCATCCTTTCAGCCTATGGTCTTGACAACACAGTAGGAATTTGCATGCATCAATAGTTAGGAAGAAAACAACATCCTTAACAGAATCCACAAGTCTGGAGAGCCACATCCCTTTGGAGGGGTCATTTCCATTGCAGCTAAGTGATATAATTGGTGAATCTACATTATGGATTTGTAGCAGCCCTCGATTCTATTGTCTCTTGTGAGCTATTCATGAAGTCTTTTTAGTCAATATACATTTTTGCAATTTTACACTTTTCACAGTTAATCAACACTAAAATTCAACAAGACACAACAGAAGGACGACAAAGGGAAGGAAATAATTCCATTCTTTTGAATAAAGCTACATAGCTGGAGGCTGCCTGGCAAGTGTATGATGTCACACTGCAAGAGGGAACCGTGGGTAAGCTCGGAGCGACGTAATGACCACAGGCACGGCTCTGGCAAACATGCCACCCCGCTATACCTTCGTTGTTTGAAGGCACTGTGGACCGTGTTCACAGCTGGGGGGTGACATCCCACTTATAGACCCCTGATCACAGGCAACAAAGGCTAGATGCCACACAACATGAAATACAGAGAGAGCAATAAATCCAGTCACGGCTGAAGAATGAGACCCAACGACTCTCAGTAATAGCACAACATATCACAAACATGCGGCCGTTGCCCCTATCTTGCGTGGACAGGCCTGTGTTAGAGCTGGATCATGTCTAACTCAAGTTTACTCATCATGGTTAGTACGACTCAGCAAGTGAAAAACAGTTGTGCGTGCAATGACTTCCTTTGCCTTGAGAGGAGCTTTGTCAAGTCTGACCCCTGATTATGTAAGAGATGTCATCAGGGTTATCTCAGTTGGCTCTAGAGTTCAAATGTATCCCAGGATGTCTGGGGTCGGAGTCTGGACCTCTACCAGGCAGGGCTGGTCTAAAGGAATGCATCAATAAGTGACAGAAGTGTATAGATGGTGCGAGGAGCTTGCTGAGGTAATGGCTCCTTGCAGAGCTATTTGGGGAACGGCTGTTCACACTTACAAATACCAATGTTGGGGCAGCGGCTCTTGGCATCTTGATACCGGCATCTTTGTCAAATGAGATGCTCAGAGTAACCGACATGGTATAAAGAGTGAGAAGGTACACTAAAGGTTGGAGGGACAGGAGGTGGATGGGCCAAACAAACACTTTTACAGCTGCGTGGAAACCAAAAGATGAGTGATTCTTGCGTACTGCTAGGGTAAATGTTTAACGGTTGTTAAATGGACTAACCATGATGTTTTTTTCTCACCCTGAACAAGTAGTTTAGTTCCAAAGACACCGGACCCTTCTGCGTTAAGATACTACAAAAAAAGCTTTGCCCCGGCATCATTATAGTGACATGCTTCTTCAAATATGACGAGTAGTGATGAGATCATGTTAGATACTTAGTATGATTGCACCATCAGGAGCACTAATGCACAGCAATGAGATGCAAACATCAGAGCTGTGGTTCAGGTGTTTGTTGAACACACATAGCAGCATGGAAACGTAGAGACAAAACACACAAAACACACATGCACAGACGGAGGATATACAGCCTCTTGACAGCTCCAACGGGAGTTGGAAGACCCGCTATGATGGAATCTAAATAACACTTGTGCATGCTCATTAAAGTTGCCCTGTGTGTAACTCTTATCTTCTGCGCCCTTCGTTGCTCAAGGTGGGGTGAGTAGGAGTAGAGGTGTACAGCCTTATTTTCTTCCAACGTGCTTACAGGAACCAGACTGTGCTGATTTATGTCCTGTGAGAGTGTTGCCGCTTTTTATAGGCTATAAAAAGCATATACCCGCTGAACGTCCTCTAAACAGTCTAATTCCACAATGGAAAAAATCATGTAAAAAAACGAAAGCTTGTTACTGAAAAGCTAATACTGATGTCAAAGAAGACATTTTATGCAATAGAAAATGTATTTTCTCTTCTCGGAGTGGACTTTACACCCAAGCAGCACTCACTTGGCATCACAGCACGGGCTACCAGCCATGGAGTTAACATTGAACCCGATGGTAGCATTCTGTGCCAGTCTGCCTCCAAAATTAGCTCAGATTAAATTATGGATGCTGGATAGGCATGCTTTCTCACCCCGTCTTTGGTTGCACAACAAGAGTCCACGGCCACGCTAGCGCCTCTGTGATTAGACACATTTGTACTACTATAAAAACTAATACTAATGTCGCCAATGCTAACGTAACCGTGCAACGTCTGATTGTATCAAAGTCTATGAGAAAATTAAAAAAGGAAATTGACACCGGAACCCTTACCGAACCATTTTCTATCCCGATGCTGAACAAATACGTGAAGGCTGCCCCAACACTTCAGTGACCATCCACACAGCCTAAATCTATGCGAATACTTCAATCAACATTGAAATTAAACAGTTTGTACTCGCTTCATACAGTGTTCTCCGATGAATGTGCATATGAGGACGTATGTTCACAGAAAACTTGGTTAGGGTTAGGCAAGAAAACTACTTGGTTAGGTTCCAGAAATGAATGTTTTCTGTGTTAAAATGACTCCGTGAGTGAGTAAGACAGCCATGTGTTTTTGGACCCAGAACCTCAACTCCAACCTCCACCATACACGGAATTTTAAGCTTTTTTTTATATGAATTGATTTTTTGGGGTATAGATATTGGAATTACATTCAATTACTTTTATCGTAGGTATATTCATGAACAGCGTATGGGGGCAGCCTGAAGAATTATTATTATATTACTAAAATTATTACTATCTTAGTTCCTTTTAAGTTGCTTTCAACTAGAATGAGCTTTCACACCCAACCAACTGTTATACAAAACTATTTTGATGATCTACAAATGATCATGTCATTATTATATTTAGAGATTAATTAGTAAATTAATCAATAAAAAAACAGTGTCATAAAGGATTAGTTGCCGCCCCAACAGTGTCTTATTAGTCAGGTAGAGATGTTTGGGTTCAGGTGTGAAGCTACATCAGACAATCAGCTCTGAGCAGTGTACTATAACTACCTCAAGGCAAGTACTCATACTGTATCACCGAGATGCTAAAAACAAGCCTGATATGCCAAATACAGTATTCCCCTGCAGGGTAACTCACTCAGAACATGCATAAGTGAGAGGAGCTGGTTATGGTAGGTAAAGGTCAACAACATTCAGGGGATGAAGAGATCAACCCGGTCATGCAAATTAAACAGTCAAATTTGGAGCAAAACTTTCTGTTTTTTAAACTCGCCTGTGGTGGTGGGTTTGTCTACTAAAAAGTCCTGTCTGGTCCGAAGTGTGACAGTGGTCTTGGGACGAGCTGGCGGGCTCTGCATCCCTCCCCCCACCGGCGACTGCCGTATTAAAATAAATCTGTGCACACGTCCCACTCCAGCAAGCTCTCTAGACATTACCTTATACAAGGCCAGCACTGGCGCGTTGTGCCGTCCCGCTGGCCTGTGAGCAGATTTTAGCTCCCATTGCTGGCCCCGGCCTCAACCCCACCCAGCCACCCCGTGGCCCCCCTCCGTTTTCGGGCCCCCACCCCTCCTGTGTTTCTGTGTACATGATCTCACATGACTCGGCAAAACCCCAGGCTTTGTTTTTTTTCTTTTTCCCCTCCAAGAGGGAAGGAGAAGATTGACTTTGCGGAGGGGCGGGGCCTGTAGCGCTGCCCTCGACTTGGCTCAAATTGCCCCACTTGTCAGGCCTGATGGATTTTGGCTAAAAATAAAAGCAAATAAAAGGGGCCCTCGGAAAGGCAGATTAATGAACTCAGTGGCGCTCCTCCCGCTAAACCGGGCCCACCACATTGTGCAGCGTCCCATGGTCCCGGCGATGCCCCCCCATCAGGAGAGCGCATAAACAAAACATCCCCCTTTCTTTTTTTCATGAAGGAGTAGAGCAAATGCAAGATGAGCCAAGTGAGGAATTCCTGTGCTTGCTCCCCCTCCCCACCTCTGTCACCCCGCCCTACGCACATTCCCCCGCCACATTCATAGCAGCAGAAAAAAAAGAAAAAGAAAAATGGAGCAAAACAAAGCAGCAGCAGACTGGATAGAATGGTCATAACCCAACACAAACAAATACAGCAGCAGACGAGTCTGTGGGCTCCTCTGGTCCTCATCGCTGACAGGAACTCAACAAATGGCACTTTCCAAATTCTCGTTTGAGTGGTATATCGTTGGACAACTTTGACGCTCTTTTGTCACCCTTCAAACCACTTGAGCCTTCGGTCACTGTACGTCATACATTGTAATTTAACCACAAGCTCTACTTGTGGGTAAGTGTGTGTGTGTGTGTCTGTGTGTGTGTGTGTGTGTGTGTGTGGCAGCGCACATGTTCCAACCACTTTTTGTGGAGGTTTTATGCCTTTATGGTAAGACGTGTCCTTGTTGACAACAGAAAAAATGTCAACGCTTTACTGTACTGGAATACTCCGATGAATTTGTCTGAATTTGATGACTATGAGGAAGTTGGGGAGGGAGCATTTTTCATGGGAATGCTCTCAGTGGATTTCAGACCCCCGGCTGTCATCGTTGTGATGAGACAGTACCACGGATTCCATCATCATGTATGCGCCGCTTCTCTGTTGCGATTTGACTGAGCCACACGAAGCTAAAACCAAACAGCATCTGATGCCCCTATTGCTACCCTGCGCTCTCTTTTTCGGGGGGTGGTGTAGCCAATATCCCCAATGCAACACCACAAAGGCCTATGATGAGACTGTCTAGAAGTGTTGTCCTAATTTGGCCCATCTTGTCCTCGCCCCCATGACGACTGACTTTTCAGCTCACCAACAGACAGAAAGTTGTAAAAAAAAAAAACTTCTGTCAGCTCATACTGCCAACACTACAAATGCCCGGGGGCAGAGATTGTTTACAGCGTGAACCCCGGGCGCGAGGCTCCGTTAAAATCTTCTTTCGCCATTCGCCACATGGGAAGCACGCACGGGGTCTGCACGGGTGTTCCAGACTGCCAACTGGATCCGATCACAGACCGCAAACGCAGATGTAGTGAAAGCACTCGGTGGCCCAGCCTAATGAATGGATGAATGGAGAGAGCACATTCTCAACCCTCAACAGGTCAGTGCACCTTCCCTCACAACACACACACACACACACACACACACACACACACACACACACACACACACACACACACACACACACACACACACACACACACACACACACACACACACACACACACACACACACACACACACACACACACACACACACACACACACACACACACACACACACACACACACACACAGAGAGAGAGCGGAGACGGAGATCAATTGTTGGGAGGAGAGGATAGGCCTCACCTCGCCTCCCACGCTACCCGAGAGTGTCCTGAATACATCCCTCCTCGGCAAACAAAAGAAAACAATTGCAAGAGGCGATACGTGATACAGCAGGGTTAAAATAAACTCGCCGCTGACGTATGGGGCAGTGTTTGGTGACTTCTGCGTAGCGCTCTTGGTTTACAATCCTGATAAGAGGCCGAGTAATACTCCTACAAACCCGGGATCGGAAAAACAAAACAAGGGTTAGCCTTTTTTTTCTTCTTTGCCCACTGAAAGATTAAGAAATTGGATCATAAAGCCTCACTTTTATTAAGATTTGATATGGCCTGGAAGTTGTAAACACTGGGAATCTGATATTCTCACGCACGTCAAAGCAAAGAAAGTTTGGAGGGGGTGGGGGGGTCTCCTCGGGCATGAATGATTTGCCCGAGGATACCATGTTTTTTTTGTTTCAGAGGGAGGACTCTTCTTTTGTTTTGATGCCACCGCACAGAGGATAGCCGTAACATTGTGTCATGCAGGAAAAATTTGCGAGAAGAGCTGCAAGCTTTTCCTAGCGTGCTTTGCTGCGCATCAATCAAGAGCCCGGTGAGAAAAGAGGGGCGCTGGGAGGGAGGGGGGTTCCTGAAAGCCACTTGTTTTCTTGCAAAGTGTTAACGGGCCGCTCCATTCAATCAGAGGATCAGACGTCTGAATTGGGCTCAGGAGGTGGTATTATTTGCTCACCGTCAGAGCTAAAAATGAATGACAATTAGCATAAAATGAGATGTTGTAATTTTATTTTTTCCTTACTATGCTTACTATGCATCCCTTTCTCTGCAACACGAGCACATACGACGGCCAGAGGATAGAAAAAGCAGCGTTTCTTCATTCAGAAATGATTGATTCAAAACACATTCCGAGGGGTATAAAAGGGAATCATTTCTCCCACTATGTGTCAGAAGTGCATGCAACATGCCTCGGAGTGACAGGAACAATGGCCTCTTTCACTGCCGTCGCTGGGCTGGAGATCGGGAGGTGCATCATGGGAAGCAGACAGACGCACAGGCTCAGAGAGGCCTTGCACAAACCCCCGGCAACAAGCGGCGGCACTTAAAGCTTCCAGATATGGGCCATGTGAGAGTTGTGCGCTTTGTGAAAAAGCATACGCCACCAAAACACTGAGCCCGGATCAGAGGGCAGGCGGTTCACAGAGCGCCTCTTTTCAAGATGTCAAACAGGCACAACTGGTCCCGTATTTCATTTCACAAATGATTTCTCAGGTGCACAAAGGACTTGAAAGGGATGTTTTCCTGGCAATTAAAAAAAAGGGACCTGCAAGAATTCAAGTTCATGCCTTAGGAAATATCCTTAAATTAATGTGGATGTATGTATTATTTATTTCCATTTTGAGGCTATGGAATTCCTTAAAGTTTGTATAACAAAAATAAGGGGATTTGTGTCTCGAATACAGTTTGGAGACGGAGGAACCCCTTTGGATACTTGGGATACAGATTTTTGGTATATGCACATTACATTTCATTTAGCTGACACTTTTATCCAAAGCGACTTACATGCTATACAGTAGACCGTAGACCCAGCAACGGTGAGCAATTATGGTTAAGTGTCTTGCTCAAGGACACAACGACATGGACTAGTGGAGCCACCGATCCTCTGATTGAAAGTCGGACCTGCTAACCACTGAGCCACAGTCGCCCTACAAGCATTTCCTCCTCCAGTTTTGCTCCTTTTTATACATTTTTTGTTTTATACAACAAAACAGAGTGTGTTAATTTAGGAATTAAGTGTAAACAATAACGAAAGTGCAAAAATGCAAAGTATATGTAGTGAATAAGCTGTATACAGACATGGATAGATAGATATGGATAGATAGTGGTAGAAGAGCTAAGAAATATTAAACATCTTAAAGGGACTGCATTCAAATGTGTATGCAACCTCGCTCCAATAGGACATACTTCAGTGAATTCTCCAGTGACCTCAGCGCTTTGTATGTAATGGAGTGAGAAGTCATGGGGGACAAACCATTTTTAGTGCACACCAGCACAGATATTGCACCAATCAAATTGCAGTACCAATATCATCAGCTGGCACCAAACGTTTGAGCCAACCAGGCAGCAACACCCGGGTCTGATAAGGGAAGCCGATGCGGAAGTGCCTCAATTTGCATTCTTTCTGATTGGCCATCAGGGGGCGACACCTCTGCTGGCAAAAAGAAGTCACATCGTATATAAGTCTATAAGAAAATGACACCACTTCTCTCTTGATTTATTCCCTCAGTAAACATTGTAAACTTAGGTTTATGGTCTCAATCTCTAGTTTCAAGTCTTCTTCAATGCAGAATGATGTGCATGTAGTAAATTATTGTCATTTAGAGTCAAACAGACCATAAAGCAGGGTATGCTTTAGGGTGTGGCTACCTTGGGATTGACAGGTTGCTACCACGGCGTTGTCTAGTCTGAATCGTCCACGTTTCCGTCTTAGAACTCTGACACTTTCACAGTGGGGTGAAACATTTTGTTCGCCAAAAATGTTTGTTATAGCAGGTTGAACTAAGCCACACTCTTTTGAGTCACTTCTGGTTCCCAAAAGCCAAGATGGTGACTGCCAAAAACCAAGATGGCGTGAACCAAAAACCAAGATTACGAAGGCCAAAAGGCCAAACTCAAGGCCTCAAAAACGTAGTCCACAAACCAATGGGTGACGCCGCAACGACTATGTCCACTTCTTTGATACAGACTATATGTTATCTTAAGAACACTACAATGGTAACAAAATAATACAAAAGCCAACAAAAAAAATTTGGAATTGATACCTATATATAACTGATTTCTCAGTTAAAGTGAATTATGATTCCAACACTTTCATTTCACAGCGGAAGGTCCATGTCTCACCGGCCCTGTACCAGAACGCCATAGCTGCTGCCAGAAAACAAAACTCACCACGTTGAGCCGCTCTCGAGGCGCGATACACAGATGCCAGTACTCCACGTGGTCTGTGCTAAGCACTCTGACAACTTGTGCTCTTACTACGACAGCTTTAACCCCACGATATATACGCTAAGCCACAAACTCTGGCTATGAGACTAACAGCTCCAGGACAAAGAACGCCTTTGTGTTTGGAGAGAAAAAGCCGGGATAAGAGTTCTGACTTCACACACACACGAGAGCTGCCATAAAGAGATCTGTGGGCAGCGTGTCACATCAGAGTTATAGTTTCCCTTTTAACAAGCACATATTCAATGGGATATCTTGCCAGGGGTCTTTTATGAGAGGGTTGAAAATATAGGTTTCCTTCATTTATTTTTACGAGTTTTAATGGCGGCAGCGAGGCCCATTGAAAGATTTACTCGAGCACGGGAGAGGATAAAAGACGCGGGTTGGATTAACAGTGAATTTGATGTTGACTACAGCTGCTATTCTAGCACCTGCAAAGGAAGTCAGAGAAGGAAGCTTTATTTCCTTTGCAACTAGCTAGAACTTTAGATAGAAATGGAAACTCACAATTTACGAGTTAAGAACGCTGTCCTTTTCGCTCGTCATCAAGAACTTCAGAATTATACGTTTTATTGGAAAGATTTAGATCATCATTTGTTTTACTTCAAAACAGAAGGGAAAGTATGGAATTATAAATAAATACATTTCCGTCGCTGTCGGGATCACGGATGGCATATTGAATAAACAAAGCCTATGAAGCAGTCAGACTGCAGCACCTGTCTGAAGCTCCGTGTGTGCGTGTGTCAGAGAACATTTGCCTCGGCTTCACGCTGTCAAACCACGACAGGAAAAAATAAAAGAAACGGCCTTCCTGCCGACAGAAAATAAAGTCTTGACGTGTAATAAACAGAAGGTGGAGTACATACAGCGGTACTTGCAGACTTGTCCTTCATCCTCCGATGGCGATCTGGGATCATGTATCCAGCGGCGCACGGTCACACTGACACGTCGGCATCACTGTGAGTCAGAAAGACGCAGGTACATGACTGGCAGGTCCACGGGGCGTGCAGAGGAGGGCTGTGTGTGTGTGTGTGTGGGGGGGGGGGGGGGGGGGGGGGGGGGCTGTCCCTGCAGCGTGGAGCCCTTAAGATCGAGCTCAGAAAGTGTATTTTTTATGTTTTTTACGGCTGTTACGCAGTTATGTTTGATAACGGAACCTCAAAAACTTTTGCCCACAGTTTAGTTTGATGAAGAATGAAGATGAAGAAAAAGGGAAGATTAATATACTTAAATACATTTATTAAATAATATTGGTTCTTAAAGTGTTTTTGTTCTTAAAACGTTCATGTTGATTTGCTTTGTAAACAAGGGACATGAAGTTTTTGTTTGTTCAATTTTATTTTTCTGTATTAAATTTATTTTGATTAACTTTAACTTTTAAAAATGTTTTTGCAGTGCAACCCCATTAATATGGGTTACAATATTCATAATCCATTAACAGTACTACATAAAAACTTTTCAAGTCCCCAAAAATATTTTCCCTCCTTTTTTCCCCCCGAGATTAAAAAAATCTCCACTGTGACGAAAATAATCTACCCACTTTATTTCCAGTTTCTTCCTTTAAAGGTTTCACATTACTGTTTCTCAAAGTTACGTTTGCTTTGATGTTTTTATACGTCTGAATTTACCAATACCTCTGAATTTTTGTGCGTTTGTTGGACAGAATAAGCAGTTTGAAGACATTGAGATTGAGAATGGCCATTTGTCATCATCTTTAAAAAATAATAATGGCATAAGTAATCTTTTTGACAACAAGAAGTATATATATATTTGAGTTTTAAATTGTAATTCTTTAAACCTTTATCTATATATATGTATATATATATATTTATATTAAAGTTAGTTTATTATTTAAAAGCCAGCCATTTTTCAGCCAAAATTGTTGCGAATGTTTTTTTTAATCTCATACTAAATCCTGATTAACTCCTCATTCACAAGGTCTTATCAAAAAATTAAAAAAGCTATAATATACAGAAATCCATTATATGTGTTAGTGGTATATTGTTTTATGATATTACATAGACAAGAAAATAATTTCAAAGTGAATTTCTTTTATCTTAACTATATCAACGTACACTTTTTATTTATATATGAAATAGCTTGATATTGTAGGAGTATCTGTGAGAAGTTTGACTTTGATTGGGTGAAGTTAAGTATTTTTAATAATTATCTTAGTTCAGAAATTTCGAGAAGTTTGGAAAGACCGATTTTTTTTAAAGCACCACAACTCGTCCTAAGGTACTCGAATGCGTCTCAAAACGCCCCATCCGGGTTCCTACGAGGCAGACCTTCAGTTTGCCATCAAGCACTGCAGGATTATCCATATTCATTTTTTTGCTGGACAAAAAAGGACATTCTTGTGCTTATCTTTGCGATCCTTTGGCTCTAAGGATTCCAAAACTGTTGAGCTTTTCGTTGTGGCTTCTTCCTATCTTTTTTAATCTGCATTTTGGGGGTCACTTTGCATCATACTTATGTTTTATGTTAATATTGATTGTGTAATAGTGTTATAAACATGACAAATTAACTCATATTAACTTGTGAGGCCAGGCTGTGCCATTCTTTTATTTTTTAAATTTTTTGGCTTGATTTTATTAATAAGCTCTGTACCCCAAAATCCTATAGCCGCTGAACCCCAAAAGACCCAATACTGACCCAGCTGGGATGCTTAAACTCTTTTTTTCACATTTGGCAAAAATCCTTGATCTTACTTCATCTCTCATCAGTGAATAGAGTTAGCGCAGTTATCATGAAAACGTTATCCACCAAGTAAGCTCTGGAAAAAGCTCTTAAGTGCAAACTACCACTCCCATGGTCAATTAAAGTATGAACTTAATTTGTACTTATTAATCAATGACTTAAAAACATTACCAGCTGCTGCCACAAATCTATTTTGAATTTTCGTATTTTTTTCTAAATTGAAATTAAAAATGTGTCTTAAAAACAATGATTTATTGAATTGTATTATCTAATTCCAATTATTTAGTAAAAAATGACATCAGTGGCTGCACCTACTCATCTCTTTTTAATTAATACAATCAATTTAGTGCTCATTCTTGACCTCGGAAATAGTAATTTGACTGGAAAAATGTCAACTTATGGTTCACTTTTCCAGAGCTTCCGACCACATCTCATGAACTTCATCAATTGACAAAAAATATTTTTGAAAAAGGATGATGATGATGATAATTTTCAACAATCTCAATTGCTCTCCTCCATTGCTGTGTGCTGCTGAGGAAATGTCGTCGGATTCATTTGGATTTAATCGGATTCATTTGGCATTGGCGTCGACGTCTTACTTCAACAGTAGATCATGAAACAATGACACAGGTGGAATTAGTGACTGAGCGTTGGCCACGACGCACGGCGCAAACGCTCCTCTCACACACGTCACACTCTTCAAGACAGCAATCGGAATGAGACTGAGAAGTGATTTGCGAAGCATGATGGGAACCAATTTGCTTCCTCTCTTCCAAATACGACCCCCTGAGAGAGATGAAAAGGGAAGCCGCGCTACTGTAATCCATCTAAATGGCCGGCTCCTGCATCCATGGCTACTGATCCACCCCCGCTTTCACTGACTCTCCCAGTGTCCGCCTTTGTTTTCTCCATCTTTCTTTAAATGTGCTCTCGCTAACCATTCTGTGTCAACTTAAAAGGGACAGCGTGTGGCATTTAAGGGGGTCTATTGGTGGAAATGGAATATAATATTGTACAAGTATATCGTCTGTTGTGCACACCTAAAAAAAGAATTGTTGCATTTTCGTTAGCTAAGAATGAGACGTTCACATCTACACGGAGCCATGTTTCTACAGTAGCCCAGAACGGACAAACCTTAACACTGGCTCGAGAGATCACATTGTGTTTGAGTCTGTCACCGTAAAGTTTCGGTTGGTTGCAATCTACAACCCTGCCGCTAGATGTCGCAAAATACTCTGTACCTTTAAAATGTAAAGACTTCACCGATCAAAATGTGTGCGTAGTACAAAGTGTCAAATTCAACCCCCAGTAGCAAATTAAAATCGAATAAACAGAGCATTAATTAGACTTTGACGATGTGCTACATTCCTGCTAATTATTAACAATAACAATTCACCTGAATTCAGTGCATTGTTTTAGCCCTGAACGCCAACTCCTCTGACTGATACATCAATACATTATTGTTGATACATCAATAATTAAGCGGTGATAACACTGTGCCTCGCACATGCCGAGAAAATTGTTGACACACACAGCGTTACGAAATAGAGGGCAAATGGGAACTGACACACACCTTCAAGTGAGAAGAGTCACACACACACACACACACACACACACACACACACACACACACACACACACACACACACACACACACACACACACACACACACACACAGGAGGGTGATAAGTCGGTACCAATCGAGACTGAGCCAAGTTATCATGTGGTGTCGAACCACTTAGACTCAAATCTAATTTGAAGGAAATAAAAGTGGGAAAAAATATTCTTATTGAAAAAATTCACCTTTAAAATCAAACACGGGAGTGAAGGGTTTAAAAGTCAGAGGCCAGGCTTGTTTTGACATGCTTGGCTGACACAGATCTTGTGACTCAGTTTCAACAGCGTCCACAACTCCAACTTGTTGACGTTTCTTTTCCTTGATGACACGGCCCGGCCAGTGGACTGCATGTGACCGCTGCAGGTACACAACAACAGTCTGCTGCCTCACTGCGGAGCCCATGAGGGTCATCTAGGTTCACCCCCACCCTGCAAACCCACCAGGGTTCACGCTAACTGCATGTTTTTTTTTTTTAATGCCATAACTTACCTGTTCCGAATGCCACACCATCAAAACCACTTTTTATTGCTTCAGGTGAGAATCAGTACCTGCTGGCGTCAACATCCGTCTTCTTGCGCCCATAAAACTTTGCTCTCCGGGGTAATTTCCTCTTGTTACTCTGGATTACATTCTAACACCTCTTTCTAACGACCTCTTCCTCTGGCAGATGGAGCGGGAGAAAAACATTGTTTTTTGATACAGCGCACAAGGAGATGAGGGTTTGTCTCTTTATGTTATGTATTCATAACTAACGTCATTTTTACAAGTGTAATCATTTCCTCAGCTAGAATGATTCGTTTATGCAATTTGTAGACTGGAGGATAAAAAGGAAACGTCAAGGATGTCAGGGCGTCAGCGTCTAAATAGGCGAATGAAAATAGGTTGGAGGTGCAGCTTGTGCGCAAAACTCTATTATTTTTTTTAATAAGCGTCTTCATTTAATATAGGATCTTTAACTCTGATACTGATAATTAAGAATGAACATGTCTGATGTGTATCTTTTCATTTGTACGTAATGAACAACCAGTAAATAAAATATCTTTGAAAATAATAATTTAACTTCAGTTTTTTGGGGATTTTAATACATAATTACTTAATTAGATAGTCTGGGGTACAAATGATACTTTATGTATTCACGTATTTACATGACATGCATTTTCACGCTGATCAATGGGCGTTCCCTGTGGTCATATGATCACTGTCGTTCAAATGCTTCGACCGGCCGACCTGCAATCACCACGTTGTGAAAGTTAAAGTTGGGAATTGAAATTAAACAACTTTAGGTTTTTTAGCAACATGACCTCTGACACTTTGCTTTAGTTAAGTTGCGTAACAAAATCAAGGTAAAATAAGTGGTCTTTTGGTTTTGACGTGGGACACGAACAGAGGCCTGCTGTGTGAAAGTCCGAAGTTTGTTTGGCCCCTCCATCAAGCATGCCTGACGTGAGCCTGCCCCAGGAGGACTTGTAATCGTTATGTTTTTTACAGGCTCATTCTCATGAAATTACAGGATGAAATCAGCATTAACCTGGCTGTCAAGTATCCGCACGTACATTGCCACCCCGTCCAAACAGGAACGGCGCGTGGCTTTAACCCAACACTTAGACTTTCATGTTTTCCATTCCACATCTGTGAGTGTGCAACAAATGGAAAACCCATCGTGCTGAAAACGTCATGCGCTCGGTTTTTAATGCTTTCATTTCACTGCTATTTTTTTTTGTTCTTCGAATTAATGTTCCCCTTACTTGCCCCTTGTCCTGTGCCATTCTGAGAAGAAAAGAGAAATTGCCGTCATTAGGAGAAGTACGAGGCACAGTGGGACACTAGACTGCACAGGCAGGATCTCCACCTATGACTGCCTGCTGTGAAATGGCAGGAAGCCACTGCCGGCAAATCCTGCTGATCTCGCTCTGAGCTTACTGTTTTACAGTAGAGCACGGGGGGGCTCGGTACAGGAAGTGGGCACATTATTGCACGTCCACGCCTACAACCTTCTCCCCCTCCCTCCCCCATACCACCACTACGCCAACCCCCTCCCAACCACCTGTGCTGGTCTCACAGGATGCCCCCCCAACCCTCTTCTCCCCCCTCAGACAAACTCCTCTACAGCTGCACTTTTTCACCAAACCACACACTGCACACTCTTTGCTGTTTTACACTCCACTGCTTTGACAACGCCAGTGAAGGAGATATGATTCTGTTTACTGTAAGTGGTCTCAAAATGCATGAAGTCGTAAAGAGGGTGGTCCACCCTTCACCCAAAACTAGAAAAATATAATCTAATTTACCTATCAAGCCATGCAGATTCATGATAATATGAACACTGTTTCTGGAAAGATGTTGCTGGGTTTTAATTATTATTTATATTATTACTATTAGCATTTCATCTTGGATGAGCTTAAAACAATAATATGATGTTCTTAAAAGTTTTCCTGGGAAATTTCAATTACTCTGGTTAGATTTAGATTACTAAAGTACTTGGTTAGGTTCAGATTACTAAAGTATTTAGTTAGGTTTAAATTACTAAAGTATTTAGTTAGGTCTAGATTACTAAAGTACTTAGTTAGGTTCAGATTACTAAAGTATTTAGTTAGGTTCAGATTACTAAAGTATTTAGTTAGGTTCAGATTACTAAAGTATTTAGTTAGGTTCAGATTACTAAAGTATTTAGTTATGTTCAGATTACTAAAGTACTTGGTTAGGTTTAGGTTACTAAAGTACTTGGTTAGGTTCAGATTACTATCTCTCGACAACTACAAAGTTAGCTGCTAGTCAGTGCCCGTCAGGAAATGATGCGAAGCGTGACATAGAAAGACAACTTTGTTTCTAATATCAAAATGATACACATTAATAGTTTTCTTTTTCCAGAAGAAAATAAAATGTACTGTCGCTTTAAAAATGGATGTTGCGCCGTTCAGTTCATGATCTTATGTTATTGCCAAGCTTGCAATCGAGCAGCGATAATGATGCACATGAACCAAGAGTGTTCCTCATGTCATCTGTGACTGTGTCTTTCTGTCTGTGTGAGCTCACAAAGCAAACAAGAGACCACATCGCGTATTGGGTGATCAATAGTTCTCTCCCTCGACAATGTGTTTACTCCGGCCCTTTAGAAAAGCAAGCCTATTATTTTCTATTTATACTGTGCTTCATCGGCCACAGATGTCGGAGCTCCGTGTTACAGCGCCTCACAGGCACACTGGGGAAGTGTTTTGTTTTGTTTTTTTCGCAGGGTGTCTGTATGATGTGCAAATAAATCCATCTAGGGAGGAATTCTGATGGAAAAACAATGTCCTGCCACAAGGATCATCCCCCCCGCCCCCTCCCTTCACTAAAACAATGACCTCACCAGGAATTCACTGATTGTTTGAAATACCTTCCACTACTCCAAGACGGTGGAGGGAGTTGGGGGAGTGGGAATGGGGGGGTGTGTGTGTAACTTAGTGAGACCCATCGTAAAACACAGAGTCTGATACAAGACTTAGAGGTCGATACTGATACTTCCAAAAATAAATTTTTTTTTTTTTTTGTAACATGTAATGTAACGTACATATTTTGTAATAAAGATATGTCAAAGAAAAAAATATTTTGTCATTGATAAATAGAGAAAAGCTTTATAAAAATAATCATTAAATCTAAAATGAGAATGATACTCAGCCACAATTAAAATATTTTCAAAATAAACCGCAATTTAACTTTTGATTGTTGGCCAATCGCTCTTGGTGCTTTACACTTCAGATGCACTTGTTCAGGACCTTTTTGAACCCTATCACGTGGTCCTCATCGACAGACTTCAAACCCTTTGTCAGCTTAAAAATTTACCTTTTAAGCCAGAGTGAGCGAGTATGCACACCTTCAATTCGGACTGTTTTGTCGACAAAATTAAAAGTGCAAAATACAAAGAAAAGGTGCAGTTTGTGGACTTGCAATTCCTGCTTGAGCATCTGCAAACAGATTTACAAACATATCTATGATAATTAAATGCCAGCAGAAAGTGTTGGCCCACCTAATGGACTGCTTGGGCTCTACAGAGGAATACCTGGACTAGGATTGTCTTGGACCCTGAATCCAATCCAGCATGTATTTAGATGACAGGATTCCATTGGCATGGCCCCACATACACTTTTATACCACAGTGGCTTTGACCAACAATCCTGTCTGCGTTAAAATGAAAACATACTCCATTGAAATCCTTTTTCCTCAGCAGCACAACATGTGACAGTGGCGGACTGTTGCACGCACATGGTGATGATTGCGGCAACACCGGCAATATTTCCGTTGGAAGAAGCCCACAACAGCATTCTTCTGCCTGTGCAGGACGGGGGGTGGCAGTGTGTGTGTGTGTGGCGTATCGAAACATAATTTTTTCCCTTTAACGTCATTCACACAGATGTCTTTTATATTTAGAAAAAAACTAATAACGGTTTTCTGTCGATACTTTTGTGTTTACAGATGTGCAAGGGTGTTAGCGTCATTTAGCTAAAAGTAGAAGAAACCGCAAATTAGTGCGTTCTTTTTTACTAACAGCTAGAAAAAAACAGCTTTTTCGGTCTTTTGCGAGGAGTTTTAAGTAACTCTGAGGTAGTCTATTACTTCACCACCGAGTGGTAAGCAGAATCTCTCTTGCTGAAATTTGTTTTCAGTTTGGACGTCTACTTTTCTGTATGAGTGTGTGTGTGTGTGTGTGTGTGTGTGTGAGAACTTCGACCTCCTTTACATAAGCTTGTTGTGCAACTTTTAAGTTATGGTGTAACTGGTGGAGCATATTTCATATTTCAATTTTAAAGCTTGTATAGTTTGTATTTTTTTATTATCACGTCTTTTCTATATACTTCTAATTATTTGAATTGGTTTACTTTTCTCCATTTATATGTATTTATTGTTCTGCAACTCCTGATTTTCCATTCTGGGGATCATTATCTTACTGGGGATCATTATCTACATTTACTTTCACTTTACTTACTGGCTGTGCTGATTTCTTCCTTTTGATGTCTTAATAACAGCAAAGATATACTTAACTGTTAATTTAAACACTCAAAACATGTTTGTTATTTCACCTATGTTTCTAACCAGTAGTCACGGCGACTGGACTGTGCATTTCAGGGGCGGATTTAGTGATTTGAGATCCACAGACTAGCGCCGCCGTGCATTTCTTTACATATTGGTGGATGACGCACACATATAATTAATTGTGCGACACTTGGAATGATAAAAAAATGAAGACCAAAACACCAAACATGTGGAAGCTTCAACCAAGAATGTTGTGTTTGTACACAGCACTGGATACTATCGTTTCGTGTTTCTTTTTTTTCATCAATATAGTGGCAATTTCACGACTGAACTGTCCAACTCACAACAGACGGCGATGACCGGGGTAACTAGAGTAGCCCCTCAACTATATTCCCTCAAGTTAAACCGTGATTGGATCACCCTCGGTGCAAACCATGCCTTTTTCTCAGTAGCTTACTTTAAACAGAACCCTGCAATGCTTTCCAGGCCATTGACAGTAATAGTAGTAGTAGCAGTAGTAGTAGTAGTACTAGTAGTAGTATTAGTAGTGGTGCTGCACTAATCCAATCCAAACTGTTCATTACGCGGCGCTAAATGTTTTCTCTGTGTTCGCCACTTTACACACGGCCCATTCTCCTAAACTGTAATACTAAACCTCTTTACGCACTTTTTTTTCCAATGGTGTATTTCTCAAAGTCATTAGAACCAGATGTGCATCATTCTATTTTCGCTCAGAGCGTTTCGCATAGTCACAAACTCACGGACACGACCGTGAGACGGGCTACCAAATGGGATCGACGCAAAGAGTTCAGAGGGCGAGATCTCCAAATAGGCTCGACGCAAGACGACTTGCGTGTCTCACTAATTTATTACAGGCAACACACACACACACACACACACAAAAGAAGAAGAAAAAAACACAAACCAAAACAAAACTGTGGTGTTTTAGATTTTTGATAGCTTCTTGGCAAGTGTCACCGCTGAGTGGCGAACACACAAACAGGCACTCGAAACGTCCCGGCCACAGACTGACAACAGTCGGGTGTTGCCGGGATAATGGAATCTGATTCAACGGTGCCGGGTCGCACATCGCCGCAGACGGCAGGACGAAGACGAGCCCGCGATGTGATGGAGGAGAAGAAGGATCACAAAAGAGAGAGAGAGACAGAGAAAGGGGAAACAATAGCCTTTGGTGTAACGTGCAGCAGAATCTTAGATTTCTCCCAGTAGTGCTGTTCCATCGACGCCTCACACTGGCAGCCACCCAGTCAAACATGCCTTTGTGCTGACGTGGGAGAGCTATGGGAACATGGTTTTTTTCTCTCTTCTGGCCAAGGCACTGACTTGGGATGTTTGAGCTGAGCTGGTGGGGGTTACTCAAATATCCTCAGTGACGCAAATGATCCTTTAATGATGCAGAGCTGGTGGGGGGATTTGCAGGTTTTGTTCATTTCTTTAAAAGAGAGCCCACTTTTTTAGTTTTCCATAACCGCACGCCTGTATACAATTCAGAAGAATCAATAACAATAACAAGATGCTGCTAGTTTGGGCACCTTGAGGGGCTGCTCCGCTCCCCGCAGAGAGATCATTCCGTCCCACCTGGCTTCCAAATGCAATTTCATGAATCATTAACTCATAAGTGCACGGTTACTTTTGAACACAAGCGGCTCCTTTTTCGTCATCACCATTTCAATTTGCTTGATAGGAACATTGAAAAAAAAAAACGGGATTACTACGGGCTCAGCGGAAAGCTGGAGGAGCTATGGCACTGGACGGTACAGTTGAGAACCCTGGGGGGACTCATTATGTCGAGATCCCCAAAACAGCCTCGCTCAGACTGGGAGATGTTCCCAAGCTGAGCTCAACTTGTTATATAACAACAACACGATGACTTGTCTTTAAAAAAAAAAAAAAAAAAAGGACTTCAGCGGCTTGCCTCATTTATTTTTGACTCACTTTGCAGTTGTGTGACAGAAGGTTGAAATGAAGCAACAGGAAGCTTAGCAAAAACCTTCCAAAATGTTTTGTGCAATGTTTATTTTTAATTTGTATTGTTATCCAAATTGTGGATGTTTTTGCCAAATGTAGAGGTGAACATGCCAAATGGGGTTGTAGCTCCATTTTTGAACATTGAAGTCATATTCTTTCTGAGAATTCATCGGTTTTAGCAACTTGGGGGGTAAACCTACATGTATTCCAGTATTTTAAGACTCATTCGGCTCATTTTAAGCCAACAAAATGAAAAAATACAACAATTAGGGAACTTTAAAAGCATTTTGACAGTCACTTCACAGGAAATATATACTTTCTATGAGACTTTCTATGTGATAAACATACTGATAATGCATTATAATCTGTATATATCACTGTGTAATTATACTTACAAGTACTCCATAATGCTTAATAACAATAACCACAACATATTATAAAGCATTTGCACTTATACAGTCAAGGTTTGTATTACTTCATAATTGTTTTTACACACATTATAATCTTTTTTAAATACCGTTTTATTTCACCGTTAATATGTAACAATATGTGATTTTGTTACTCCAAGTGGTCATTTTTGCTTTAGTGTTCAATGAACAAATTAGTTTTCTCTGTCTAAAACGTGGGGTTTTCACGCCTGTCTCTTTAAGCCCCCTTTTCCCTGAAAAAGCACAGTGTGCTCTGATTCATCAGTGTTTCTTTCTGATTATCCGCATCTGCACTTTTGCCATCTTCGTGGATTGAGCGTAGATTAATAATCACAAAAGACATATGGGAAATTTTAAACTTGCGAGGGGAATTAACACAATGTGACTCAACAACTGGTCAATAATTTTATATAAATGTTTACTGAAATTCAGTGAAACCATATTATATATTCTATGTGATCTATAGTATATATTTGTAGAATTATTCTGCTTGAATCAATCAATCAGATGTAAACAGACGTTATTGTAGCTTTGCCTGCAATGCATGTAAATGCCATTGTACACTATAAAACAATGGTGTACAAATGTTGGTATTCACATTTTTATACTGATTTAAATAATCTCCTTGCCTAATGCTGAAATATCATATAAAGAAGTATTTCTAGGAGGTAAATAAATGGGAGGTAAGGAATGATTGGACAACAATGGAGAGGCATTCTCTGGATGAGGAATGCCTTGAAACAAAAGATTTTTAGAAAGATTCGGTCCAAATAAGAGGTTTTCCAACAAGACAAAACACAAAACAAAAACAAGCAAATTTCTCCCTTTGCAGACGAAAAACATTGCACAAATGCACTGACATACGAATCATTGGCCTATTAAACTGATAAAAAAATATACAATACAACCTTTTATATATACAAATGTAAAACAAAAGAAAATATGTAAAGAACATTCTACCAATGTCAAAGTGGTCAGACAAAGAACAAAGTGAATCACGATGCAGAGAAATAAACATCCGCATATTTCTGATGGCAATCTAGAAGGAGGACAAACAAAGCGCTGCAGAGATACTATGAAGTGGCATTTTAAACCCGACTGAGTCACTGCGGGGTTTACACATTTTTTGCACCCCCTCCTCCTCCCCCTTACAAAAACGGGGGATTGCCACGCATGGGAAAAAAGAAAGGCAGCGGGGCTACTGTAAAGAACAAAAGGCTCTCTCTCCCCTGCGTAAAAACTGCGCATGAGTGCCGCCTGCCCTACACGCACGTGTTGTGAAAGCATGCGGTGCCACGGAACGACCGAACGTGTTGACATTTAAGCCCCCCCCCTTTTTTTATACCAATATTACTACGACATATTCCCCGTCTTAGCGTGCAGTTTAAAATAAACGGACTCGTGCAGCCCGTTGATTGGCGATTAGAGAAATAACAGCAGAAAGCGCAACGCATAACGATCGCTTACTGAGGGTCACCTCGGTGCCATCATCATCATCACCATCGCGTTGCATCAGCACAAACAGACAAAGAGGCTGCGATGCCATGGATGTCACTAACCCCCCCCCCCCCGCAAAATGCTGTATCACCGCATTAAATGGAAGCATCATACTCCACTCCCTTATGATTTCGGTCGCACCTCGTCGCGATCAAACAATAGTATCTCGAAATAAGACAATTAATTCCGCCTTTTTTCTTGTTTTTCCCGTGTGGACACACGCTGCCTTTTTAAATCCACAAGAGTATAGACGCAGCAAAGCCAAACGGCGGAAGCGTGCATTCATTCCCATCTGAAACTTTGTCAACAAATATTAAACACACACACCGCGTGCGTCTAACTAGTTTGTTACGGAATTCTTAACGAAAATGTTATGTTCTTTTAAATGGAGTTGAGAGATCCTATGGCAGCATAATTCCCAGCACCCAGCGGGTTTCTCATACTAAACTGACAGGGACTGACTAAGCCACTGCTGCAGCACACCATCCACATGACAATGCAGGTCCGCGCGTAAAGGCGCAGCTGTTTGGACAGTCAGCATCTGATTTAAAAAAAAGAAAAGAAAAAAGAAGATACAAAAATAGTGTTCTTTGATTTATAGAGTAGATGGGAGAAACGCTCGCTCCCGTTTATTTATATATTCATTCATTTTTTAACATAAGGGGTTAATGATAATCAAAATATGGGTTCTTAAACGACAGCGTCGAGCGATTGAGACGATTCTATTGGCTGTCGGAGCAAACAAGACTCGTCCTTACACAGCAAATATTTTGATGATTCTTTTTGCTCATGTGGAATAATGAGCAGGTGATTACATCATTTCAGATTTAGAGAAAAGACGAAAAAAATGCTACCACTACTACTAATAGTAATACGTATTCTATTCAGCCGCAGATTAATTTGATGAATGTACATGTAGTGGACGAGGGAGGTGTTTAATAATGACGCTGCAAAGTTACGGACAGACACTTCTTTTATGGGAATATATTTTTTCTTTTTTTGTGCTCTTAAAGTCTGCATGTCTGAGCCTCCTCCGGGATCAACGACGCATCTACTTTGCACACACACAAAAACAGAGGAAGAAAGAAAAGGGGGGAGCGCATTGACTCAAAGCACAACAGGATGTGGTACAGAGTTGTGTTTCACTCCTGAACCCGCGTTCACACCCCAACACAGATATACACTCTTTCAATATTCGCACCGCCGCCAAAAAAAGCTTTCCAGAGGCATGCATGTGATTGTTGTTGTTTTGTTTGTTTGTTTTTCTTCTGAGATGTTCCACTATAAGTACTATATCCGCCCGACATATGTCACAGTGAGCAGCACTCTCCCACCGCTGCGACACTTATGCAAGTTTGCAACTCGGTGTACGAGAGCGTCAACAAAAGACTGAGATTGACAAACCGGACATTCACACACGCGCGCGCACACACACACAATCACACAACACAACGAGATATAGAAGCGTGCACGGCAGCTCACCTTTTACTTCCTATTCTGCTCGTATTCCAGCGCTTTCGTCCGTTTCCCACATAAGTTATTTCACATGATGACTCGCTTTTGTCGCTTCCTCAAAGCCTCCGGGGCTGCAGATATAAAGGTGACTTCTTCTAGTAAAAAAACACACAGCTTCTCTGTGTAACACGGTCTGTTTGTTGCCGCTGTGTGTACGACTGCACGCGCGCACGTTTGTGGGTAAAGTGTGTGTAAAGTGTGCGTGTGTGATCCAGCGCGGCGTGCCGCTCCGTCTCCGCTGTTTGTTACACTCGACTGGAACGCCTACTCTCGGTCGCTACATTGTTGACATTCGGCCGCTGACGTCACTCCATCCCCTCATTCACAACATCGTCAGCGCGGCGCGTCTTTGCCGTTGGTGCCCGCCCGGGGCGCGCGCGTACTCCCTCGAACGTGCGCAGCCGAGTTGGAGAATCGCACTAGGGGCTGCTCGCCCAAGTCCCGCCCCTCGCACTCGCTGGTTCGATGGCCTGAAAGCCCCTACTACACTCTCTCCTCCTCTCGGTGCACAAACACACTCACACAGCGGGAATATGACGGTGAACGATGACACAAGGCATTTTTCACAAGCTGCAGATTCAAATGTGAATAATATTTAATCCAGTTTTTACTTATGTTTCGAATTAAACCACTATAAAACTCTTTTCCATCCAAAAGTAACATACACACTGTTAAGTTCTAATAGATTAGTGAGCTTGAAATTGCCTGTACATGTGTAATAAAGGATTGTTTAAGTGTACATTACAATGCATAAGAAGAATATGATAAATAATAATAAGGGCATTATGAAGGATATGTAATTGTATGTATTAAGGAAGTCACTGTATGTCATATTGTTTAATGTTTAGGTGTGAATGGGTTTTTATATAATGATTCTATAGGAGTTAGGAATGTGGGACTGTTTCTTGAAGAAGAAGTGGTTCCTCCATATGTTGCTGGGCGGAAGGCGGAGTGAGACACTGAGACATTTGGGACTGGAAGGAGGCGCAAGGATACGTTGAAGATGGACTACTCCTTTGTCTCTAGAGGATGAAGAGCCTCCGCCTTCTCCAAAAGCAAATGGACCTATGGATAATCGGGAAGGGAAGGGGACTAACCAATGGGAGGGCCTTAAGCTCCGTGACTGAAAAGTATTTAAACTAATAACGCGGGATGTAAAGGTCTCTTCTCCTGGACGTAAAGGCGGCAGCTAACTGTTTACAGTCTGTGAATTTGCAGAAAGGAGGAAGGCCTCGATTCGAGTAATGTATAACTGTTTTGTCATCATCTTTTATTAAATCTTTTAATTACATAAATTTGAATATCTGAGCATTTCTCCCACGGACTGGCCGGGATAACGAGCAGAATCTTTCAACACATATACATACATAGACACATGTATAATATATATATATATATATATATATATATATATATATATATATATAACATAATCACAAAGTTATAGCTATTTTATAATTTAATTGCTTTTCACAAGCATAAATAAATACGTATATTTATTGTTTTGAACAAAGGTTAAATGTTATTTCACAAGTTTCAAAAGGTGCCCCAATTTTCCTTAAAATGCCCCTGGATTTCAGTCCGTGGGGGAAATATTGACCCCTAAAAAATATATAAATCTCCTACCCTGTTCCTAATATATTGTATTTTTTTATTGTACATTATTTTGTATATTGTATACATACTATAGTCTCATCACTATTTGAGATTTGAGACAGAAACAGTGTGAATAGCGCCCACATTTGCTTCCTTTGTCACTCATGTATTTTACAGATTTTACATTTTTGGGTGTGGGTTGTTGATTCAGCATGTTTGCTGTAAGCTGTTTCCTTTCTATTTTCCCACAAGCACACCTTGGGAAGTATCACACAATCTGAGCAGCGTTATTCAATGCTGCTCAGATTGGTCCATGTCTGGATGCTTCACTATTCATGTAGATTGCAGCTGTGTGTGATGTGTTTCTGTTCATATGTTTTGTTCGCTCTCTGGTGTTTACTCGCCTGATTAAGAAATTAGCTTGTAGTAATTTGGTTTCAGGGGAACCGCAAGCCCATTTTCAAAATTCATACGTTCCTTCGGTTAAACATATTAGTCACCATTAAGAACTCCCAAATGCCCAAACTAAAGTCACAGAGTATAAAGCACAGAGCTGCTTAATAGACGATGAATTGGAAAAGATGTTATGGAGGACACCAAGAGCAGCCAAGATAATGTTGTGAGTATAAGGGTGCATTTTCTCTTTAGCTCATGTTCACAAACATAGCTTGAACTCTCCTTCGTCATGGAAACAACCTATTGGAGATGGTGTTCCCCCTTTTTAAAGGGATATTCACCATGTGTACAATTGACCCATAGGCACTTGAATCTCAGAGAAGCACCTGCCAGCTTTGACCACAGTCTGACAACTATCCCACTCTGCAGTATACTGAATTCTTACAGATGCTGCCCTTGCTTTTTAATGATTGTCACAGGGAATAAAGACCTACCCATTACAACAATTAGATAGTATTTCTTTAGGGAGTCCAGTTAGTGACAGTGTGGGCCCCATGGTAGCTCTGACAGCTTAACGGAGTAGCAGTAAAGATGTACCAAAAGGTTTAATAGTAGTGGCAAATTGCACAGGCTGATAGGATTTCGGAACGACGTTGAGCAAAAAACTTTATTACCTTATGTTTTGAGGTTCTCGTATTGACTAAATCCAATATAAACTACTTTACCGGCAATGGTTGAAGAGTCTATTGCTGTTTTACAAAAAAGTGCACATATGGGCTAATTTTAGTGAAAAGGGGTATTAGTGGATGGCTCATTTCCAAGTGAAAACAGACCAAAGCAAACAAACAGAAATGGAAATGCATGATGCTAAATTAGCGGAGCGAGGTGGTGGGAGGGAGGTAAGCCTGAGAGTGCAGCCCGACTTGAACAGCAGCCATGTGAGGGATGCAAGCTTTTTCTTCTTCTTTTTTTTGTTCTGGAAGGAGCTCACATCCTATTTGGACAAGCAAACACTCGCTGGAGATGTTTTAATTTCTAATGTAAAAACCACCCCTGGGGAGTTTGCATGTAATTATGAATTATCACAGCGCAGCAGACTGCTTCTTCTTCGCAGCAGCCGTCACTTCTCGCAGGATGTTTCCATGAGTGGCATTCAAAGAGCAGCTCCCTGTGCTGCTGCATGCATTAAACTGGCGATTTGAGATGGTGCCGCTGCTGCTGACATCAAAACAACCAACAGGCGTTTGTTATTGCCGTGGAGAAATCATCAAAGTGAGTGAGATTCAGGGGGGAGGAATACAAAAAAATACTGCATACTGTAGGCAAAAGGAAGGCGATGATGCCATTTTGTGACGATGAGTAGGGCAACTTATAAAACAAATGTAAAAAATAAGTCTAAAAACGACATTATGATTTAATTCCTAACTTTAAAAATGATCTTTTTAAAATCAGCCCCAATGACTTTCAACCTCATCTGACATATATTTATCCTGAACTCAACGGGAGGAGATCGTAAATAGCAGTAACATATTTTACAAACTAGTCACACATGCCAACTATTAAATGTGTAGCGGATTTCTCTGAAACACTAACAGCACAGTGTGTGGCTTATTTCGCTCACAGATTACGTTTAATTTCTGCTACATTTTCTCACATATTGTTACAACTAATCCAGACTCTTTCAACTATTAACTAGCTTACCTTATACCGAACAGCTACAGCTAACAGTAGCACTAACAACTTGCATGTAAGTTTGATAGATTTGACTAAAAAGCAAGCAATGACCAAAAATAAACAAAGTAAAGAAAAAGAAAACAGATTTCAAAACTGGAATTCCCTTATTAAATTGTATCTGCCAAAGGGTGACACTTACTCACGTGAGGTAATAGTTTTAGCTGTAACTGCGCATGGCCATTAGCGCTGATCCTCGTAGCTCCGATATTTTTGCTTTTGAGAACTACGTGGTTCCCTTTGTGCATGTTTAGCGGCCACAAAAGCCAAACAACTTCTTCAGGAATTTGACCCAGATTGTGCAAAAGTTTACAATGACGTAGCAGGTGTTGAAACGTCAGCGAGGTGTACTGTCTAGTGGAGGTCAACGCTAACACCAAGGTTAGCAAGCAAAACTATCTCACCTTCGTTTTAAGTTAGTAGCGCAGTGTTGTTATCAGATTTAAAAAAAAGTTTTTTGTATAACTTTACTGACATTTAAATGACATTAACGCCGCGGGGTTCTGGGCATATGATTATTAGTTCTTTAGCACTAACATGGCTCTTAATCCCTTTTAGTCTCTTGTCCACCTCCTTTCGTATTACACACACAAAAATAAACTACGTATGCCTTCTAGTTACTTGTTACTAGAATAACAGACAATAGCCTTGCATAGAAATGCTATTTAATAACTTGTTTCCAGAAATATCTCAAATGGTTTTATGCTCTTTTTTAAAAGAGAACATCTGTAAAACAGCTGCACTATCCTCATAGTTTATATTTCCTTCCACAAAAGGGCAGGATAATTCAAATTTGAGTTGTTATTCTCAACATGCTTCTCCTCCACAAGCTCTACAAACATGTTCTATAACAGACAGCTGGGCTTAATCCAAATGTTACTTTTTAATGCGCAAAATCAGTTTACCTTAAAGAACTCAGATGACGGCCACAGATTTCATTACAGCCTGCACATGCATCCGCTTGAAATTAATGCATTCCTGATCGTTTAAGTTAAATATGACAGAAGGTCCACTGAAATGAGGAGCTAAATGCTAAATAAAAAGTACAGCTCTGAAAAGGAGCATTGCAATCATTCAGGAAACCAGTTTTTTTGTTTGGGGTCCAGAGAAACCGTTTTGACAATCCAGCGACTAATCCCCTAGATTAGTGAAAGGTATTCATATTCATATTCATCCACGCAGAAACCTCCGAGACATCTGAGGTTTATGTTTTAATTCGGGAACCTAAAGTGAGCTGAGCAAAAGCTGGGCTGGGGGGGCCCTTTAACAGCCGGGAGCGGACCCCGTGTCTAAAGGGGATGGGAGATGAGCCTCGACTGCTTTTGTCTCTGCGCGGTGCATTCACAGTCAACATCTAGCTCATGCTCCCGATGCACTTAAATGCATGAGGAGAATTTAATTAAAGCGTATGGAGTCCCTGAACACACACACATGCATAGACACACAGTAAGCAGTGGCATTCCTGCACTCGATGACCTGTCCTCTGAGGCCTTTTCAAGAAAGCCGTCTGACTGAAGAAACGTGGAGGGCGAGGGAGGGTGGGGTGAAAGAGTCCACAGTGCGATGGTATTGGCCTTGCCTTCCCGCCCAGCGTCCGTACTGCGGACAAACACTGCCTTCATATGTCAGGAAGTCCAATTAGACTTAATAAAAGCAGCATGTGAAACACTTGACATTCCTCCATGACAGAAAGAGGAAGCTCTATGAGGAGGGGAGGATATGAGGGACCCTCCGAAACCAGTCAGCTTTCGGGATAAGGCGACGCTGCCAATTGTGCAACATTAGTTGAATGTTAGGTGCTGGATAGTTGTCAGAAGAAAAATGCTTTACCAAGAGGCAACCGATGACAGCAACTCTGTGCCAGTGCTGCTCCGAGACACTGGGTCCAACACGGTGAGCAACTGTGACGCTATTGGTTACAAGTGTTTTTATCACTTCTCCTACCGCGTGATAAACCGCTTTATACGGTTGGTAAGAGTTTCTTTCTATTCACACTTTTTCACTGAAACATAATCATATTGTAAGATGAGTGCACCTCTATGTGTATTGATTTTATATCTAGTGCATGTTTGTTCCTGGAGTTGGGGATCCCCCCTCAGTTGCTCTTCCCAATAAGCCTATTTCTGTTTAGTTTCTCCTTATCAAAACTGACACTCTCAAGAGATGTTGGATGCTGACAAAGGCAATATTGTGATGTGCAAAGACAACTGACTTGCGAAAACCTATGTCAGATTCAGTATATATATAGATATATACATATATTTGCGCAAATTAATGATGGTTAAGGTGAGGTAACTAAAACCCTTTGCAATGAGCTCATGGGATTTTTACAATATACCTTTGCGCAGAGATTTACTTACCCATGCAGACCAACGTATCCTCATACAACGGGTTTGTAAGATCTTTTACAAAATATTGTTTGGTTCTTTTTGTATGTGTTTTTCAAAACAAATGTCAGGCAACACCAGTGGTCATTGTGCATGCCTGCAAAACAAAACTGCTTGGCTAGGTTTAGGTAAAGGAAAAGATTGTGTTTGGGTTAAAATAACAATGGAAGTGGCGTTACTGAAGTACGGAGGTTACGTAACAAATGAGTAAGTAATACAGTGCATTACTTTTGGAAGGCAGAACTACCGGCAGTGTATGAGATCAGCCTGTGCAGACTTGCGACTCCTGGATGCAGCACTACTGGCGAAGCAGTTGAGTGACAAAGTCAGATTAATCACAGTGTTATTTATGAGGGATTGGATGAAGCATGATCTCATGTGCACACAGACACACACAAAAACAACAACTTGCAGCTGTATTCAGCTTATTGATTGCACAGAGACGGTTCAGTATTAAAATCCCTGATGAAAGCCATTTGCAACACATTGTGGAACTACAATGTGCGGGAGGGATTTTAGTGATTATTTTTCTTTACTCAACAATTTGGGGATTTCACGAAGCTTGTCATTCAACAAGCAACAGCCTTTGTATCCAGTGCCGTTCGGTAAATTTGCTCCGCGAGCAAAACACATGTATAATCCTTCATCTTCTCAAAGCGGTGACTCATAGGAAAAGCGTTCGAAGCAAAAAAAGAAAAAGAAGCCCTGCTCAGAACAAAATGCACGTCGGTCAAAGAGTCATCACTTCCAGAGCGAGGATGACTCACTTCCAAGTGATTCATCACTGTTTTGCGGCCATGCAGATAGAATCGCGCCAGCCAGAAGAGAACTCTCCATGAATTTTGCTGGCTAAGGGGGAGCGGCAAGTCCAGGCAGAGGCACACAAGACGTAAATGCAGCGCTGTTGTCAGTCAGCGAGCCGGCGTGTGACCCCCGAGCCAAAATACCTTTGATTACATCAATTACCGCGAGTTCGACGGTGCCTCGGGAGATGATCTAACCGCCATTCATAACAGCGGCTGCCACAGACCGACCTATCAGACTCAGTTTCCTCGTTCCACGGAGACAAAACAAATAAAACGCATACAAATGCACACATGCATACACACACGCACACGCATTCAAGTAAATATTTAACCTTTTGAACTCAGATTTACCAAATTTCTGTATCTTGAATAGGATGCATGTTCTGTAAACATGAATTTTCAGATTTCTCTCTCCCAAAAAAGCATGTGCATTTATCAGACCATTTCACATCTGCTCATCTTACATGTCAGCAACTGTATGCATTCCATGTCCAACCGAAAGTATTGTGATGCCCTAATAAGGCTATATGCAATAAATAATACAGATGTTTTGAGAGGAGATTTTGCACATTGCAACTGTTGTGAAATCTCTTTAGAGCGTTTGTGTGAAAAGAAAATTCAAGTAATTTAAAAAACACTGTTGTTTAATCACAGTGCATTAATTTGTAATCTATCCTCTTCATTCCTTTGCTTGGTTTATTTTTATTTTGTCATTTTAAATCTTACATACACTCTTTCTAGCTTATTTGTTTCTGTTTTTTTCTAACACAGGACTGCAGGCTTTTATGACTGAGTCACTCCATCAAATGAACCTTTCCCTGGAATTCATCCTGACGTGTTTGTTATCTTTGCAAATGATTGTGGTGTTCCAGAAGAATGCAAAAATCAAGTTGGGTAGATCTGAACACAGTTCAACAGCCTGAGTTTTTATTGTCTGACTCATTGTTGGGTCAGTGAGGTTGTTTTTTCTTTGAGTGGACTCCGTCAGTCAGTCAAATGGGATTATTCAATATGTTTTATGTAGGGATGCAACGATACCATTTTTTACAAACCGATACGATACCGATATTTTTATTTGTGTACTTGCCGATACCGAGTACCGATACCGATACTTCTTAGATTTGGTCTCCATGAAAGTGCAATTAATTTGGAGGCAGATTTTATTTTATCCTCTGCAGATTATGTCAAGCCTATAGTACAAAATCAACAGAAGGCTATCCCAAGCTTTAAACTTCTTGTGGAAGTCCCTCTAATGTCGGACCATAAAACGCCCCGTGTCCGGGTTCATAATGTAAGCGATAATATTAGGGATCGAGCAATTATATAGGAAGCTGTGTTCCAAGTTATGTTTCCGGTGCTTTTATTGTGGAGGGAGAAACGGAAAGGAAAAGAGGAGTGGAATTGTGGGATATACGTGTGTGAAGGAGATAAAAAAGTGGTTCAAGTTACCCTGCAGCGTGTTTTCATTTTATTAGAATTACAAATATAGACACACAACAGACACTCGGCTACAATAATATCATCCGTAGCCGCACAACAGCGTCTGAATGAGGCCGCTGCCAGCGCTACTTCAGGTGGACCAGCAACAGTTTGATTCACACCGGCAGGACGGCGGTGATGACGCGCAGAGCTTCTCAATTATAGATGTATTAAATATGGAAAATGTCAACTCTCGCGTCTAACGTGCCGCTGGCGTAAATTTGCGTCTGTCGCAACCACACGCGTCTGTGCATAGACTTTACATGTAATCTGGTCGAGCGAAACATTTGCGTCGCGTTGGGACGGACTGATTACAAGTAACTCCGGGGCTGTCAGCCACTAACAAGAGCACTAATATGAGCACTAATATGTCATACACACGTATGCAACACCGGTT
This sequence comes from Cottus gobio, assembly GCA_023566465.1. Classification (NCBI taxonomy): domain Eukaryota; kingdom Metazoa; phylum Chordata; class Actinopteri; order Perciformes; family Cottidae; genus Cottus; species Cottus gobio. Next base: position 21,565,113 of record CM042226.1, on the reverse strand, counting down.
AATAAGCACAATATCGATAAAGTCTTGTATTGTACTCGCGTCTCACTTTTCTCCTGTCTATTGAAAGAAGTGAGCGCTGCGTAGCGAGGATCCAAGATGGCGGCTCCAGATTCTGCTGTTGAGACAAACTGGCCATCTGATTGGACGGCAAAACAACTTGGATAGCGTGATTGGCTGCTCAGAAGTTGAGACTGTTGAGACAGTTGAGACAGAGAAGAGTGTCTCCGGCTCCGCCACGGGGTTGCTTCTCCACAAAGCGCGACCAGTTTGTTGTAGTGAAATACTGTTGAGTGAGTATCGGTTCTTGGTATCGGCCATTGAAACCGATACGAGTACTTAACGCAGTATCGACCACCGATACCGATACCGGTATCGGTATCGGTGCATCCCTAGTTTTATGCATTATTTTAGACTTTTAGCATCCTTGGATACTATAGCATGTAAGTCGCTTTGGATGAAAAAGCGTCAGCTAAATGAAATGTAATAATAATGAAAATGCTCGAGTTCACCGGATACTGTACATTGCAACAATTAACCCACTGCCGAGGTTTACAGAGTCAGAGAGGGTTAACAGACAGCAACTATTGGAATGCTGCTGGAAAGCCCATCTCCCAGTGTTTGTGTGTGTGTGTTCTCTGAGGTACTACTGTTTGGCTAGCTGAGTAAGAACCGTGGGGCCAATCTCTGCCTCAGGCTCACCACCGGTTCCATCCGACAGACTGGGCTGGTTTGCAGAGATGATAAAAGGTAAAACGCCTGAACCTCCACGGATGACAGGCTGTCATCACCGAGTTTTAAGCCAGTGTGCGCGGCACGCATGGTGTATGTGGGCGGCAGAGTTGGGGCGAGGTGCAGAGTTCACACCTTATGTGCCAGTTCCTTGGCTCATAAGACGAAACGACCTTCGTAGTTGTTTTTTTTTACAAACCAGAAGTGCAACGATCCAGAGAGGAGGCGCAGGCGTTGTTTACCCTCTGTGAGTCTGAGTTCACAGTTTGACCCTCGGGGGAGGGGGGGAAATCTGAGCGGATCTAAACAAACGGAAAAGATCATCTGAAAAGGTGGAGATTAACATCAAGCTGCAAGTGTTTTATGAGAGGCAGACACTGATATGACAGTCGACAGCCAGTATCTGTGCACTCACCACGCCCGTTGAATCCGGCTCATGCACATCCTGCGAATACTACAGAATTTGGTACCACAACTGACAAAAAGGTGTCTGTGCAAAAGAAAAACAAAAAAAGCCATACAGATAGTTTTGGTTTTATTTGTGTGTCTCGTCGTATATGTGGGTAAAGACTGTGTCAAAGAAGTGGTCACCCATTGGTTTTGTCGACTACAGTTTTGAAGGACCGTGGAAGAGAGGTGCCACTCTAGCGACCTGTACCTGCCAATCACAAGGTAGCCACGCCCAAAAGCATACCATGCTTTACCATCTATTTGACTCTTAATGAACTATCATGTACTAAATGAACATCATGTTGTTTTGAAAGTCCTGAAACCAAAGATTGAGACATAAACTCATGATTTCAATGTTTACTGAGGGGATAAATCAAGAGAGAAGTCAGGGCATTTTCTCATAGACTTCTATAAAACCAGACTTCTTTTTGCAACCAGAGGAGTCGACCCTGGTGGCCATGAGAGGGAATGCAGGTTTAAGGCACGTCTGCGTTTGCTTCACTTATGAGAAATAGAAACTAATGGCATTACATGTTATCAGCAGCAATAAAGCTAAATTATGTTTAAAATTAAACACTTTTTTTTAAAGCAAAAGGAAATATTGCAATGGAAAAGATGCATTGTTTTATACACATTTCCTTATTCCTTTTAACCTATGAATACATATATAAAGACATGCTATCTAGCGGTCTAACCCACCAATCCACTGCAGCACCGCTATGGTTGGAAGAGCAGTCAGTAAATTTAGACCTGTGTCTGACTGCTCAGTCCAGTAAACAGAGGCTTACAGTCTGCCAGCCTCAGGCTGTTTACATTGGAAGTGGACCTGGATCCAACTAAGCCGCTTGTCCCAAAGTCTAAACAGGTGAAATCCTTTAAGTCGGCCCAATCATATGGGCGACAGTTCCCTGTCTGTCACCACTCTCCGGCTCAGGGCCGCAGTAGAGCCAAGTAAACAAAACGGGAGTGGATCGGGTACGAGGGGATGAGTCAACAGTTGTGCGCTCTGCGTGCCTCAGTCTGCTGAACATCCGCTCCCCCGAAGGCCCTTCGTCACCGCAGGCATACTTCAGCAATTACCTTCTCGCCCACACGCTGTCAGTCACATGGGCCGTAATAACAGGCTGTTGTGCTGTCCCACTCCAAAACCCGCTCACTGACTCTCTCTCTCTCTCTCTCTCTCTCTCTCTCTCTCCTCTCTCTCTCTCTCTCTCTCTCTCTCTCTCTCTCTCCTCTCTCTCTCTCTCTCTCTCTCTCTCTCTCTCTCTCTCTCTCTCTCTCTCTCTCTCTCTCTCTCTCTCTCTCTCTCTCTCTCTCTCTCTCTCTCTCTCTCTCTCTCTCTCTCTCTCTCTCTCTCTCTCTCTCTCTCTCTCTCTCTCTCTCTCTCTCTCTCTCTCTCTCTCTCTCTCTCCCTCCCCCCCCCCCCCCCACACACACACACACACACACACACACACACACACACACACACACACACACACACACACACACACACACACACACACACACACACACACACACACACACACACACACACACACACACACACACACACACACACACACACACACACACACACACACACACACAGAATATGATTACATGGGCTGAACCCGGCCCTATTAGATTTTTTTTAATTACATTTAACAGATTTTTACACAGGCTGCATCTAAAACTGCTGACAAAGAGATATTTTTTTCTTCTTTTCCCATTTTTTGTTAAAAAAACAAACCTAAAAGAAACACATTATTTCTTCAATAAAAAATGACAATTAATTATTTAAAGCAATATATATATATATAATAGAGAGAGAGAGAGAGATATGAATTCCCACAGAAAAAGATCACCAACTCTGCAGACAGACACAGTCAGCGACTAAGCTGGTGGACATAGTGGAGCTTTTAGCAGCTAAAAGGGAGAGTAAATATTGGACTTTCAATGTGTCCACACAAACATGACTCCAAATAAAGGCTGATGTCGCTCCGTGTCTGCTTGGATGTGTCAACGGGCAAATGTTTGCTCATAGACGCTAAAGGCGATATATATTACGTAAATGTTGGGCTTATGGCTTGTTGCACTGCCCTCCAGTGGACAAAAAGAAAATACGCAAATAACTGAGTTCCCGGATTTAAGTGATGCATTCAACTATGAATAGACACAGTAGGTTTAATAATAAACAACATCAACATTGTCTTGAGGACAAAGAGTAAAGCAATGTATCCTCAGGCAACGGCTTGTGTAATATTATGACATTTTCTAATTTTTCGCCGTCAACCAATAGTTCAGCTCGTTACGTCCATACATCTTTTCCAAATAAACTTCCCTCCCCAGCAGAAACACTACATTATATATTTGTCTGCATTCATGTTACCTTGAGTACTGTAATATTTAGGGATGCACCGATACCGATACCGGTATCGGTATCGGGGCCGATACTGCGTTAAAATACTCGTACTCGTATTCAATTGCCGATACCAAGAACCAGGGGCGTTTCTAGGATTGAAAGAAAGGGGGGGCTTAGCCCCTAAGGATGCTGAATGCTTGCAGGCGCAGCGCGCGGCAATTTTTTTTGGGCTCATTTGGGGCTGCGGATATCCATTGTTTCAGACAGTTCATAGATTGAACTAATCAGAAAGAGTGTGATTTTTCTCTGTATCTTTGCTTGCATTCATTCAGTATAAGATAACAGAAGAGACAGAATTTCAGGGTCATTGTGAAATTTGACAACACAAATATGAACTTTTCTCAAATAGAGAGAAATTTAAGCAGGTAACAATCGTTAACAACTACAGATAGCCACATTCTGTAACTACCTGTACTTACAATGTCACTCCGTGCATCATTTACTATGAGCTAAACTCCTTGGCTGTAATCCTGCTGTCTTGATGAGAGTTACTTGGCAGAGTGAGAAAGCCAGCGCAGCAGCGATGCAGACTCCCCAAGGTCCTAGTGCCCGGGCTTTTATTGTTAAGTATGATGAGAGGCTATTGGATTGTAATTTGAAGTGGGAGAAAACATACAAACCAGAAACGCACTCACATATGTAGCATGTTAGAGTTATAAATAACACATGTTTGTTCACACGGGTGAACAAACATGTGTAAAACAATAGTTTAATTTAAAACATTAAAAAATAATTTTTTTTTTTTTTTAAATCCCAATAATTATTTGGGGGGCTGAAGAACATTTTAGGGGGGCTTCAGCCCCCCTAAAACAGGCCTAACGACGCCCCTGCCAAGAACCGATACCACTCAACAGTATTTCACTACAACAAACTGGTCGCGCTTTGTGGAGAAAAAGATTTGTTGTCCTACCTGACTTCAACGTCTAGGGCAGGGGTCGGCAACCCGTGATCCAGAGCCGCATACGGCTCTTTCGTCGCTCTCTTGCGGCTCTTGCAGCAAGGTGTGTAGAGTTATGGTGCGTTCACACCGAACGCGACGGAAATGACTGCCGTCCCGCCGGTTTGAATCAAACTGTTGCTGGTCCGCCAGAAGTAGCGCTGGCAGCGGCCTCATTCAGACGCTGTTGTGCGGCTACGGATGATATTATTGTAGCCGAGTGTCTGTTGTGTGTCTATATTTGTAATTCTAATAAAATGAAAACACGCTGCAGGGTAACTTGAACCACTTTTTTATCTCCTTCACACACGTATATCCCACAATTCCACTCCTCTTTTCCTTTCCGTTTCTCCCTCCACAATAAAAGCACCGGAAACATAACTTGGAACACAGCTTCCTATATAATTGCTCGATCCCTAAAATTATCGCTTACATTATGAACCCGGACACGGGGGCGTTTTATGGTCTGACATTAGAGGGACTTCCACGAGAAGTTTAAAGCTTGGGATAGCCTTCTGTTAATTTTGTACTATAGGCTTGACATAATCTGCAGAGGATAAAATAAAATCTGCCTCCAAATTAATTGCACTTTCATGGAGACCAAATCTAAGAAGTATCGGTATAGGTACTCGGTATCGGCAAGTACACAAATAAAAATACTCGTACTCGTATCGGTTTGTAAAAAGTGGTATCGTTGCATCCCTAGTAATATTGTCATACACAATCACGTTCATATTTCTCTTGAAATTAATACATGCATGGCTCAAACTGGGTATACATTCCCACTGCAGGTGACATCAGAGGTGTGAATCTTCTAGCAGCTGGAAAACAAATATTCCAACTTGTCATTCATTGGGTAGGTGTTTGGTTTGTTCATCTTAATCAAATGACATGAAATGGAAAAAAAAACACCGCATTATTATGTTCAGCTCTGATTCGGCCCCCTTTTATAGGAATTTTTAAATTTTATACAGATGTGGGAGTGCAACTTCAGTTTACACATAAACAGAACTTCTATTCCACGCAGACGCGACATATGTGGAATTACTTCATCTCCATCCCTGTACTTAAGCATCCTGGCTAGGATTCTTTTGAAATTGTCGACTCACAAACAAAAGCCCATAAAAATGCACTTTTCCTTGAAATTATCGGATCTGTGCAGTTGATAAGAATCGTTCACTTGGCATATAAAAGTTTGCAGCGTGGGCCTGTTATTATGCAAACGGAATGCACTTATTACGCCTCCAGACCTGCCGAACCAGCTAGTGAATAAACAGCCCTCTTGTGACATTTGACTGTTTATTTGTGCATTTTTTTCCTTCTTTTTTTCCCAGACCGTTGCTTGTGGAAAAACTGTGCGGGTTGACACAGGCTCTGTTTACATGGTAGGAAAAAAACGGCCTGTTATTGGTCTGAACTCCGCAGCCTGCACTCCCACAGTCGGTTTCACCTGCTGCTGAAAAGATGCTGCGGTGTGACTGCGCTTCAAACCCCGCTGTAATAAAAGGCCTCCGTGGAGAATGTCAGTCATATCATAGCGCATTGACACAGCTTCAGAGGCCGCCCCCAATAAAAATCTTGTTGACACACATTCTTGCTTGTAAAAAAAAAAGAAGAAAAAAGCATCTAAACAATGTGGCTACATGAGATGTAAGGAACCTGCTGATGGAGGACGGCTGGGACGGAGATGTTTGCCTAACCGTGACGCCTCACCTCTCTCACTCACGTGTTCTCCAGCGTGACGCCGTTCAGCATTCAACTCATCAGCAGTGAGGTAACGATACAGCTCGTCCGCCGTGACGGCATTAGTTCATGGTCGGCCCGACTGCTTGGCGGAGCATGAGTCACGGCATCACAATGAAAAATGTGAGGATAGATGAGGCTTTTTTTTTTTTTTTTTTTTTTTTTACATATAATTGAATAGGTCTTACTGAACAGAATTATGTAACAAACGATGAGATGGCAAATAATTTCCTAAAAACACACCAAATGGTTCCGTTGTCCTTTCATGGTAACAGTAGTAAAGATAATGTAATAAAAATGGACTACTGAAAGAAAAGTTCCACTTATTTTTGTTAATGATACACTTCATCATTCAAGTCTCAACTCAAAACTCACCTGTTCAAACTGGCATACTCATTGTAACTGGATCCTGTGCACTTCACCTGTTTTTATGTTGATGTTCTGTTTTAATGTTGTTTCTATCTTTCACGCTTTTATCTTTTATCCTGTATTTTTATTGTAAGGTGACCTTGGGTGACTTGAAAGGCGCCTCCAAATAAAATGTATTATTATTATTATTATTAATGATACACTGTATGTCCATTATACATTTGCAAAAATAATTTTCACAAGTATGATTGTTTATTGTTTAAAAATTGTTGAATTGTCATCAGTGATAAAGGTAGATTTTTTAACTTTATTTTTACGTTCATGGTTAATATCAAATGTAATGTTTTTCCATTATATGTATGATAAAAAAAAAATATTGTTCAAAGTGGCCTACTATAAATATGTCAATTATCTAGAACACACTTATGTAACTAATACTAGTGCCGATAAAACGGCAAATGTTCTGGTATCAAATTGCCTCGACCCGTCTCACCGCGGGCTCCTGTCGAATCTCAGAGTGCGTTGTCTCTTGGCCTCTTTGGACCGCTGACACGACGGGTTGTTGAATTTAATGGCAGAAAAAGGAAGCAGCCGCTCAAACTCTCCCTCCCCTCCATCCTCATTAGTGCCCCTCCAAATAGACTGCCAGGGTGAAAATTATGAATGAAGAATGACGAGAGCGAGGCGCTGTTAATTCACGATTCCAATTAGCATTATGTCGGCTCCAAACGCAACGTGTTATTACATAATGCATGAAGTGGAGTAAACAAAGAGTGCGGGACTCCCTTTGCTCCTCTAACGGCTTTTGACTGAGGCCTCGGCGAGTTCTCACACAGACGCCTGCAGCCACGGCGGAGACCAGCGGGGGATTTGTGCAGATTAATGGAATCCTAACTGGCACACGGCGCAATTTATAGACCAACATGCAAGATGTTATGACCCAAATTTTGTCCATTATTAAAAACTGCAACATCTCTTTCACACTCCCTTACACACTCTCTCTCTCTCTTTCTCTCTCTGCCAGGGCTAGCCTATTTATGTCGCCCAGTTTCCATGGCTACCATGCCATAGATAAAATCTAAACCACACACACACACACACGCAGGTTCTCAAGTGCAACACCAACTTCCCCCTTGGAAAGAGGGATGACGTTGAATCGCACAAAACTTTTTCAGTACTGGCCAAAATATCTCTGGATTATCCAAAAAAAACTGACCTATTTGGTCACCAGATTTAATTTAATGTGTTTTTTTTAACCTGGGTATTGTTATGGCAGCGTTGTGGAAAAAATGCTCTGCATACATGCATTTAAAGAAGTCTTCGAAATGTGACAGTGGGTTTATTCAACGCTTTCCTTCTGAGAACAAAGAGCGCAGGACAATGTCCTCCTCCATTCCCCCAGTTCAGTGAGGGCGAGCAGGAGCACATGCACAATACCTGGCCGGAAGAAGGAAGGGAAGGTGACATCACTTCTCCACAATGAAATGACTCACTTTTCCCCATTTAGTGATCGACTTCAAAACACAGACGGCAACAAGAAGAAAAGAAAGGGAAAACGGAGTCCCTTTGTCAGCAGAATGCCGAGATGATTTCCAGCCTTGAGCCCTTTGACTGCAGAAACAGACAAACGGGTCATGTTCAAGGCCCTCTGCTATCAAAAGGCCAGACGCGGCTTATGTAACCAAATTTGTTGCGATGTCGGATCCTCAATTCAAAAGGAGCGGCTGTTCACACAATCAGTGAAGTAGGTTGGGGCATGACATAATGAAGATTCACTTTGATCCCGGCAATTGATACTCTGGAGGTGCATTGTTCTTTGTTTGTGGAAAAAACTGCTTCACGGAGCCTCTTTAACTGGCAAAGGCTGGATGTTTAGCACCACTTGCTGGCCAAACGGAGGCACTGCGGCAGGGACTGGCAGGGTTGTACGTATGGCCTCCAGACGCTTCTATGTTTTAGCTGTTAACCCTGTTCAATAATCTCGAAAAGCAAATGGGACATCTAATTGGGTACAAACTGCTTTTGGGATATGTACTAAAGAGTCAAAAGTATGTGTGTGTCCGAACACTCAGTCAACCAAATGTATTGTGTCGTCAAGACGATCCCATTCATTCATTTGCAATTAGGCTGCAATGAATCAGAAACGCTTCAGTATTGTATCGCGGTTTTTGGGCCACGGATCATATCAGCTTAAAAAAAAAAAAACGGAAGCAAATAAAATTTTTAGATATTCCCCATTACCTTTTTTTATTTATTTCTTTGCCGATGATACGGACTGCCGACCGACGATGATTATGGATCAAATAATCAGGTTGCCGTAGTTTTAATGTAGTTTTATTAAAATTGCTTTGAGCTACTTTTAGGAAGTTAAACAGTTCAAGCTTCACGCCAAAAAAACAACAACATTCTACAAGATAAAGATTTGAACACATTTTACTGAGCGCATCATATCGTCACTAAATGACTCTCCGGTGCTGCCATTATCGTTACTAGCTCTCCTCCTGCCGATTATAACACAGATTTGATGTTCACAATCTCGCATTGGCAGGAATCGGTGACTAGAAAGCATTGATGTCGATCATTGATACAAAATCCAATCCAGCCAGCAACTCCTCACATTTGCCACACTAGAACCAGCAGAAGTCAGGTTGGTTTGGCCCAGTAGATCCCAACGCAATCACTCGCTCCATATGAGCACCAGAGTAGGACGATCCATTTCTACACATAGTTGGATTTGTGCAGTGAGACCTCAACTCAAAGTACACTTACTAACACAAGACCTTCCAACTGTTTATCATGGTCTTCATTAGTCGATGGAATAGATGGAGGTCTCCAGTGGGGTCCAATTTCTGCAGGGTGGTTTGCATCGGCATTTCAACCTGTTCATGGTCTCCAATGGTTGTCCCTAAATCTGCAGCCAAAGGTTTCACCATTACAACAACACAGCTTTCATAAATATTTGTCCTCCACCGTTGAGCTTGAACTGTCCCAAGTGAGTTCCCACATGTACTGTACACGACCCAGAGCACAAGGCTCACACTTACTTATGTTTTACATACACTTAACTCCCCAAATAGCACCTGCATGAGGGCAATGTTTAGCCATTTTCCTCTGGGAGCTTAGAGACGCCTCAGAGCTAGAAGACAAATATGCTGGCACAACCCTTTCTTGTTCCCTGGCTTGTGGGGGAAAGTGGGTTCGTCTGGCAGCCATATTGAACATTTTCATGAGATGCTCCTAAAAAAAAAAGAAGGGGGGGCTGATCTGCCAGGAACCAAAAAGCATGTGTGTGAATTATTCGGCCTCCTTCTGTGAAAGGTAGAGAAGACCGTAATCCTTTCCGGCTCTGATATGATCACCACTCCTTCGTCACCACAAACGAACCTCAACACAGTCTTGGTTCCGTTGTTTGGTCCGTGAATGCAGGAGGATAGTCGGCTAAAATCCCCCCGGTTTATTGAAGGCTGAGCAAAAACCTTTTCCTGCGTGGAGCAGCAATTTAATACTCGTTACCGAAGTGTTCTTGCAACAGGTGATCGGGAGTCAGATGCCAGCAGCTGCGGACCACCTCTCTTGACTGACCTCTAGTGAACTGTTCCAGGTTGTATATTATGTAAGAAATCGCCTCTGCTGATCTCCCATCAAAGAACCATGGACCTTTTGCTTCATAACACAAATTGTAAAGATCACATTGAAGAAGAGCACATTGTTGTCTTTATGTTGCATTTGCATCATGTTTCCTAACTTACTTGTATTATTCTAACTAGCCTTCCTGGCACCCTGTAACCTCTGAAGTTAACTCCACCACGTTTTATAATTTTTTTTGTCCTTTGTGTGCATCAGCTTCCGCTTCAACTGATCAGCCGGTCTATCCTCTCTCTTGGCAAACAACACAAATGCATTTGGATTTACGCCAGTGTGTGTGGCGTGCACACTGTGCACACAAACATAGACGGCCAGTCATAATAATGAGTCACGTTTGCATCTATTTACATTCATGTCGCCGGTTACGCCTCCACTTGAAGTCACTGAGGGGGCTGTATAGACGGGATCACAAATCACGCTTGATTGGGTCTTTTGCGAAAGTCCGATTTCTGCTTCTTTGCCCTTTGATGCACGTGTGAGAATCCATAAGGATTGTCCATAAACATCTCTATGTAGCCAAACATTTTACCAAACACGGCCTTCACTGCGTGGTGGTCAAAAAAACTACTCCAACCAGCAACACCTGAGTGTAACATTGATGACCCCGAAATCATAAGGCGGACCAATGTTGCCAGATTAGACTGGTTACTGCCCATCCTGGCAACATTTGGCTACTTTTCTATTTATTGGACGGTGAAAAACAACAAGCGTTGGGCTGGTAGCTGGAATTTGGGCAGCTTTTTTGTCTAAAATACACTGAAAACATTGCAAAACAAGCTGTCTTTTTAAAGTAAAAAAACACTAATGCTTAATACCTTTGTTGTGAACACTCACTCCCACAGGAGCAGAGCTTCGCCTCGCTGCTTCACCTGCTGAGAGCCAACAAAGACACCACCCTGGGGCCGCTGGTACACATATATATCTTACACAAACAATCAACAATCAAACCATCACATGTAAGAACTAATTGGCACTTCAATAAATCACATGGCTTGACAGAAAATCTGTTGGGTTAAGCAGAAATAAAAAAGTAAACTGATCCAAGAATAGTGTAAATTCATCTGCCACAGACACGCACAAACAGAAAAGGTGCATATTTTTCACCATTCAGTTTATTTCATAATGCCTTGCTCACTGTTGTATTCTGTAGCTCGGTTCCCACTTAGTAAACACTCCAAGAACAGTGTGGTGTGTGCGTGGTAAATTCATTCTTTGTGAACAGAAAACTCACAAGGGCGATCCGGTAAAGATTCAGTCCTGTACAGTAACACAATTTTCTTTTTTAAAAGTAAGACTCGTCAAGTCTTGCCCTTTTAAAACCAGAATTGCTTAAATGAGAGCTAAAATTTGTACATGACCAGATAAAACAAAAGTGATTGTGCAAAAGTACTTGAGGGTTATGAAACCGAGAAAGAAACAAAACTAAATCACATTCTTTTTTTTTTTTTAGAGTACATGTCATGTTTTGGATGTAAAGCTGGTGGGAGACATTGACATGATCAGCTCACTGACATAATTCCTTCTCGCTCACCTACGGAGAGAATTTCATTCACTGTCCATTAAAAATAGATTTTTCTTTTTCTTTTATCCCCTAAATGTCACATAAAACAAGCACTTAAAATGCAGGCAACTTCTAAGGCAACATGTGAACTAAAAACAAACTAGATATTCTATAGGGAGGTATAGGCCCCTCTATTTTTGTCCGCAAGGGCATTCCCAGACCAAATAAAACATGTCCTAACGCAGAAATGACACAAGAGCTATCATACAAAGTGAACTACTGAATAGAAAAGACAAAAAAAAACAAAAAAACATCGACACTCAAAAAAAAACAAGTCCAAATAAAAAGGGGAATCCACAGCCTCCTGTGTTTGCTTGGGAAGCTAGGTGTGTGTTTTTTTGAAGAGCATGAGGAGCAGATTATTAATGCTGCATCCAGGTTTCACACAACCCCCCACAAGCTGTTCCCTTTTCTGCAGCGTCTGACACAAAATACACCCCTTTCCGACCTGACGGCATCTCAAAGAAGTAGACGGGTACGGCAGTCTGTGTAAAAGGGCTCATGCTCACGATTAGAGAAATGGGCAGACATTGATTTAAGGGGGTGTGTGATTTGCATAACAGGGATTCCACGCACACACGCTGTAGAACAGGTTCCAAACCTCCTCACTGATCTCGAAAGATTCTTGCATATGATCCCCCCCACCCCCACGAAAAATAAAAACAAAGCCTTTTGACATTCTGAAAGAACGGTGTGGCCGCCACCGACTGGGCAGCCACCGACTGGGCAGCCACCGACTGGGCAGCCCCTGAGAGCAAACCTATAGAAACACACACTCGTCGGCCCGCTTCCGCACCCGAAAAGGGGGGTGGGGGGAGTAGATGCTCGGTTGCTGAAGGGAACGGTCCGACCCCCGGAGCGCAGCGGCATGGTCCGTGGGCTGGAGTGATTGTTTGGTCTGCGGTCACAGCTTACACTGTGAGGATGTGCAAATGTATGTACAGAGGACATTGTCTTCCCGCTGGACAGAAGTTGAGGGTCTACAATGCGACATGCAGGACACCTGTCTCTTTACAAAGCTGGACTGCGAACAGTGTGAGTGTGTGTGTGTGTGTTTGTAGAAAATGAGCAGTTAGTGTTATAGTGCCGGTGTGAGGGAGGGATGGGGAGGGAGGGATGTTGGGCAGGAGGGGATTGGTAGCAGTTCAGCAGATGTCTCCGTCTCATCACGACGTGCCCTGTCTCTTCTGTTGCTGGACCCGGATCAGGTCCAACTGCTTTTTGCACTTCTGGTAGTACGTGGACAGACTCTTGTTCTCCTCCAGCAGCTTTTTGTGCTCCTGCACCAGACGGGACGTGTTCTGCTGGTCCTTCTCGTCTTGGTCCAGTTCGGCGATGAGCTCCTTCCTGCACATTAAGCGGTGTTATCTTTTGAGGCACAGCTAATTCTGGCTTTGCTAACGCTTGAAAGGCGGACGTTTGAATCAATTTAAACTAACACGTTGAGAATTTATTCTAATTAATGAATTGAATTAATTAATTACGGCTCCACTCGTTTCTGGAGCCTCTGTTGCCACACAAAAATCTGGGAAGTTTGCCATCTGCAGTATAGAGACCAACATATTATTCCACACTGATTCTTAAACATTTCAATGTCGTGATTACGTGATTTGCACGGCTTTGCTCCATTTTCAGAATTAAAAGTTATCTTCAACTGAGCCTTGTTTTTTAACCATTAAGTTGAATTATATAGAAATGACATTACACATTACATAACAACAGGTCTATAACATCACCATTCTAAGAGGGATAAGACTTTCAAAATAAAATGCAGTGGATGATCGGGGAGAAAATGAGGATCCCTCCACGTTCTTTAAAAAAAGAAAAAAACACGCCACATTAAAATGTATTTATCCTGTGAAGTGACCTTAGTATGACCTTGTTTATTCTGCTGGCCTTGTGGCAATAACACATGCATAAAAAGAAACACGCAATACATCTCAACGCCAACCAAACCAATCAAAAAGCACTCAACTATCTCAGCGGATTGGAAATTGGACACTCGGGGGCAAGTACACATACTTTCTCTGGATCAGCAGGGCGATCTCCGTCTGCACCTTCAGGTATTCTTGGGCCATCTTGCAGTGCTGCTCAAACACGGCCATGGACTCTTTGGAGTTAGGACAGGGAGCGAGAGGCTGGAAACAGACACACACATGTTGCTGTTAATCGACGTCGCCCCCCGTGGCATGACGGCAGAATGTATTTATATCGGCTGCAAGTAGAGTCTGAGCTGTTAATAATACGCCAAACATCTCCCTGGTGCTGCCAACGTGTATTCATGTGCACATTCCGCTTTTTAGATAGCATCATGTTTTCAGGGCTAATCCCTTCATAATTAAGTCATTTACAATGCCCTTCAATTCATCTCTGGGAGGATCGAGCAGAGCCGCGACAGAGCTAGAATCCCATCCGCTGCCGTCGCTGTCTGACAACATTTAAAGGAAACACGGCAGTGTACCTGCAGCTGGTGATCCAGGGTGAGATAAGCCATGGGAATGGAGTTGTCCGAGCCGTTGGTGTCTGAGAAAGGAGAGTAGAGAGAACGTTGGGTTTCTCTGGGATTGTAACGGGGAACAGTGTTGGCCGTCCACCGCAGAAATAACCTCCTGACCGCCTTCCTCAGCTTGGGCTGAGCAGAAACCACTGATCCAACACCACAGTGTCTCAACCACCAAGTTAACAAATTGTGACATTCCATCAATCTCTCTGCCGCGATTGGGTGTTGCGGTAGCCGACTGTAGTGGAAACGAGTACCTGTGGGGTCGTCGGGGGAGAAGTAACCTCTGCTGCTCGTCTTATCGGGCATCATCCTCACGCTCGGACTGGAGGACCGGCTGCTGTTCCTGCTACCCTGCAAGAAGGCACAAGACACCGTCTCATCACCTGACAAGCCACTCGCAGCTCCTCAGTGGCAAACATGTGACCTGGCTAAAATAATAACAATAATGCACATTTGGAGGCACTGGCCAAATATAGCTTACTGAAGAAACCACTATTTACACCGGTGATTGTGATTTGTGATTCTGTCCGCTTGTAATTAGTTGGTCGTTGGAGACTGTCAGCCAACATTTGCCGAATTCAATGCCATCGAAATATAAAAACAATAATGACTTGTGAAAAATATCCTGTGAATCTGAGGTTAATGCAATGTTAAACCTGCGTGCAGACGTCTCAGTGTCGCTCTGGATCAAAATGTGGGAATGGAATCAAAATGGCAACAAAGCAAATTCACACAACTCCACGATCAATGGCAGTGTCTCAGCGCTGAGACTCCTAGCAGGCATTTATCTCTTTTAGCGGCAATAATGGTGTTCAAAGTCTTCCCGGTGAACTCCAAATAAACTTTTGACTACAAGGAGCTGCGGGTTCACGAGCGGTACAAATGGAGACAAATGTTTGAGGAGAGCGGGAGGAATATTCTAAGCCCGGGAGCTCGTTTGAAGCCAAGCATGTCTGAGGAGTGGGCATGTTCTCCGCTCTAGTGACGTATCAAGACGTGCGACTTCGATGAACCTTTCTCCCGAGAGAGTTCCCTCTCTTGACAAGAATGCATCAAATGCTCCTGAAAGACGGCATCAGTCACATATCCAAACAGCTTCGCGGGAGGAATGATGAAAGCGTGGTGCACAAAGAAATAAAAACAAAAAAGCAACAACCTTCGGCCGGGTTCTGATGTAGTTCAACTTTTCATTTTGGATATCGTGAAGATAAAGTTTTCATCTCTGCATCATACATTTAAAAGACAAGGTGTTTATTAGCTTCCGTGTTAAATAATATATAACTATAATGTAAGTGCTTTTTTAAACAGATTTTTTTTTATTTATTAAAAGGAAATAAGCTCTTTGATGAGGCTGACTCAAATGCTTACACACTTTGACCAATGCCATGATAATCAACATCCAAATACAATATCAATATTTAAATTCATCAGATTATTAAAAATAGACTTATTTCATTAGCCCATGAAATAAGGGATAGTAATCTCACATTATTCATGATCGTAAAATATCACAAGTTCATCTTGGATAGCCCCTTGTGTGTGCGGCGCTGTCCCGGGTGCTGAAACGCAGTCTCAAGGACATTGGCATGTCACGTTGGCATCAGCTCCAGTCTACGCATTCATTTGGTTGTTTATAGGCCTATACGTATGAGCTAATGTGCTTTTATGGGCTACCGCTGTTGTGCATTTGATTGTGATTATTAACACATTTTGTGGCAGTTTTTGTTTAAATGAAAAGGAAAACCTGTGGTCATGAGACAATGACAGCAAATGCACATGGAGACACAACAGCATCAGGCTCTGACACAACCTGCCACGAAAGAACCCCCTGCCCCCTTGTATCGGACTGATTTTTCTTACTGACTGACAGACGCTCGTAAAGAGAAGGAGCTTCTCCTTTGACAGTCTACCTCTCTTTTCCTCTGTGTGTCAGCGCACATTATTATTAACACTGGACAGATGTATTGTTTGTATAATTAGCCCATACTCAAATTGTATTTCCCACAGTAACTGCTTTCTTGTACTTTGAAACGAGTGACAGAGGGCCATCACGCCTACTTCTTTTCAAAGATAAATTTAATTTAGATAAGAATTTGAAACATGACACCAGCTACACAGACCAATGTCCACCCCCTATCCCAACTGTGACTGTATCCCTCGCCCATCCTGCCTCCCTTCCCCGTGTCTTACCTGGCTGGACTCTGTGCCGATGCCTGGCAGGTCCTGCACGGATCGACGTCTCTGAGGATCGCATGTGGCTGTGGACAGAGGAGAAATAGTGAGACCTGGTACACAGAGCGGTGCTGGGGAATTTGGTGGCCCCGTGCTGGCTTGAGGATGATCCCGGCTCACCGGGCGAAAGCTGCACCGGTTTAACCCCTCTGTGTCCCGGCCTGTCTGCATGCCCTGCAGCATGGCCAGGACGGGACGGAAAAGCATACACACATTGCAGTGGACAAGACCTAGCCACAACCACAGTCTACAGCGCATTAACACACAGCGGAGAACACAAAGAACTTATAGGACATAAACTGAGTGGATCTCTATCCAGTTATTTTTTTTTTTGTCATGAAACTGAACAATGAATTTAAACCTTTTGTGAATAATATGCGTTTTATTGAAGTTATCCTGCTGTACAAACACAAGTACAAAATGGCCAATTCTGCTCAAGTTCAGTCACCCTTGTAACTAAAACTAAACCTGGTCCACATGTTCCGTTTCATTTGGAAATACGCCAAAATACTTAAGCTAAAGATGCTCCAACTTCCATGTCATTGTAACTTTACAGCCCTTTCTAATGTCCAATTTCAGTTACGTGTTGGTGCATTTTGGATACCATTACATCTCTACTCAATAGCTACCAAGGAGTTATACCTGATGTCCAGGCGTCCATGTGCAATACGTAATAACGTGTATAAGCTGTCGCGGCTCTAAAACAGAAACCTTTTCTGAAATTCAGAGCTGTCCCCATTCCTTTCATTCGTACCTCTGCTTGTAATAATAGCTCTGACCCTCAATGTGAAAGAAATTAACCAAAAGGACTTTTTTCCCCCAAGGTTAATGGATGTTAAAGAGCCGGTCTCCCTTCCAAAAAACAGCCACGTCCTTGATGAATGAAAGGCGAGGACAAGCTCAAATGCAGAGAACCGGTGCACCGATTTCCTCCTGCTCTGCTGCAGCCAAGCCAGAAAGGTGACAAGAGCACTGGGACATGAGTCACACGTCTCATCTGTGTCAGCGGAACGGATGCCATATATTGATTGGATTCCCTGAAGTCAGCTCAAGATTCGTTATTGACACAGGTGACAGACACTTAATTAGATTTTGGGTGTTACAAATAAAAGTGACACCAGATGAGAATATTAACTCATGTTCCCCTTCCAACTAAAAGACACAGAGACAAAAGGCAACTCTGATGTGTGTTACTCCAGGGCCGGCTCAACTAACCCTTCGCCAAGTCCCACCACTCGAGAGTAGACCGGCCAATCATAGTGTATTACTGCCGCAGAGCGAAGTGATGGATCACTTTCATACCGTGATCTGTAGACTTCAGCGTCTATGTTGGTCTTTTTACCCGTTTTTTCTGTGCTGAATCACTTTGACATTCTGATATGTCCTTCAAAAAGCTTTTTGTTGACCTTTCTGATTTATTCATTTACATTTTTTTCAATAATGAGATAATCTATATTCACGGAGTGCAGTTAGTAACAGTATGGGCTCCATGTAAGCTCCAAGAGCTTGACAAAGTAGCAGAGAGAGGTCGGTGCTTAGCGAAGGGTCAATAACATTGTTTTCTTGAAAATAGAGACTGCCCTAAGACATGCAACAGATTTAATATGAATGAACATTCTGCGGGAGGTATCATATGGAGTGACACACAGGAGAGAGCTACGCCAGAGCACAGCAACCCACACCAGCCAAGCCAAGCCAACTCCACCCGGTCACCAGGAAGGCCCAGTGGTCCCAGAGATACCTGTGACGACGATCTTGGGGACATCCAGAATGGTGCCGTACGACGCCGTTTTACGGTGGCCTCGTTTATACTGGGGACGTGCTGCGAAAACACACACATACACACATACAGCTGCGAACACGACAAGCATGCAGACCAAGACAGACTGGGGCCCACAGCAGGACTGTGTGGAAATGCACATGCAGGGCATACGGTGTATGTGCAAGGGCAGCATGCACGTACAATGCAGATGCATTTTCTCAACACAAAAAAATCAGCGGGCATTCGGCTCCTTTGCTGTTTGGATTAGAAGTTCAACAAGACAGTCTGACAACGGGGACTGCTGATGCTTGAACTACAGGCACTCCATTCCTAATGTTGCGTCAAAGTGTGAAAACAAGGAGAGCAACGACAGAAGCCCATACATACTCAAATCAGGTCAACAGCACTGGTGAATCTGTTGTCTTTCTGGCAGAGTCTTTACAGGAGGGCCTTAGCGTTCAGTGGGGATATGGGCGTGTTTGTATGAGGAATCAATCTTCCCTTCTATGATGAAAGGGCATGACAAATAAACTGAAAAGAGTGTCACAGGAGGAGTTTCCTGTGGATTTGGAGAGGCCTCATTCCAACATGACTTCTCCTGTGCAACTTTTGTTATTTAATAGAACATTCTGGATCTCTTAACAGCATGCCAAATTTGCCTCGCTGAGCTCCTCTTCCCACTTTCATGTGCGTTTGGTTCAGTGCTGTGTGTGATGTCTGGTGTTACCTGCGGGTGTGAATGGCATCTTGGGCTCTAGCTCCGACAGGTCGGCACTCATTCTTTTGCTGTCCGACAATGCCAGGCACTGTGTTCGTGTGGGCAGACTTTCGACACTGCCCCCCCTGGACAGAGGCAGAGTCCTCAATGGGTCTGCCTGAGAGAACCGAAAAGAAAAAACTACAAACGCCCGCTTTGACAATATTTACTTTCCCAACCGTGATTTAATCTACGACTAACAATAACAAAGAGTTGGTTTCACCTTGGGCTTGAAGTAGGGAGCGAACTGAGGCGTGATCTTGATAGTGTCGTTGCTCCCTTGAGAGTCACTGTGCTCCATGTTCGCGTCACTTTTGCTGCTTGTGCTCGTGTAGTCCACATGCGAACCTGATGTTCCCGCCAAAACACAGGACGGGAGAGAGGTTTTTAGAGGTTTCTTAATAAATCAACTGTGGTGACAAAAACACTAAAAAAAATGATTCAAAAACACAAGACATGCAGAAATCCGCAATGGATAAATAAGTTCACAGCTGCATTGGTCCAGAGGACAGTGACTGTGAGTGTCTATTTGCCTGTTAGCAGAGCAACTGTAGCAACAGCAGTTGTGTGCATGCGTCCTGTGTTCACTAAACAGACTTTTGTTCACTCT
Organism: Cottus gobio; assembly: GCA_023566465.1. Classification (NCBI taxonomy): domain Eukaryota; kingdom Metazoa; phylum Chordata; class Actinopteri; order Perciformes; family Cottidae; genus Cottus; species Cottus gobio. Next base: position 21,545,411 of record CM042226.1, on the reverse strand, counting down.
TGCCTGCCTTTCGAATACCTGTAGCTTGTGGCAGTAAACAAAGTTAATGGTTTGTAATTCAGGACACATCGGATGTAAACACGTAACTCACAATACAGTGATAAAGGCCACACTGTCTATAAGCGGTTCCATCTCATTGAGTACTCCTTCAACTGGTTACGTGGACATGTGCACACAAATGTTAACGACATACATGGTTATTTCAGACATGATCACATTCACGCATTAAATGCTAGGTACTGCTTTAATGTAATTGACATTAAAGCAGTACCTAGCATTTAATGTGTCCTGTGCTGGGGAGAGACTCCTGTACCTGTGCTAGTTGCAGAGTTGCTCTGTCCATCATCTGAATACTGGTATGGATATTGCAGGGGTTCATCATATCCTGGGAAGTACTGCCAAAAGTAGAAAGAAGCACAATTAAGATTGAGCAACACAGAATGAATACACTGTTTGGGTCGGTTGGTTTACGCTGATTTAAAGGTTTTCAATTAAAGTCTGGTGTGGACCAAATAATTGGGCAGAGATGGCCCAGAAAGGTCGGTTTTGGTGTGGATCTAATTGGACAGTACACGTGTGATTTTAGCATCAATCTCAAAAGGTAAATTACTAGTAAAGCCATTCTGTTGATAGGCAACTGTCAAGAAAGAAAGACAGGTATCTTTCCATTTGTTTAATATCACTAATTTGCCAGTTTATTAGGAACACCGAGCTAAAAAAACTGCGATCTAATAAAACAGTCCTGCAATAAATCATCCTTTCATGAATGTTCTGGTTTACTTAAACTGAGATGTGTTGATACAACTGCATGGTCATTTTGGAAGATGTACTGTAGTTTGTGTTGTTAAATTCTATAGTGCTGCAGGAATGAGTCATAGAACCTAGAGATGAAATGATTACTTTGTCCACCCCATTTATATTAATGAGGGCGGCCAAATGACAGAAACGCCTCTCGATGTAAGGCCATACAGTGTATACTGTATGTAGCATGAAAAATTTACCTTATATATTACACTGCTCTCTGTGATTTAACTTTTTGGTCAGGTTTATAGATTCACTACAGTCTAATGATAACCTGAGAGAAAGGTTGAGCAGATTACCTTCATTAGATGAGTCATGATCTTCACGATCTCCTCCATGGAAGGCCGCTGAGAGGGGTCTTTAGACCAGCAGCGAGTCATTAGACTCTCAATGGGCTTGGGCAAATTTTTTATTAAAGGAGGCCTTGTGCCTGAATGTGAAAGAAAGAACAAAAACAGTCAAACAAAAAAATTAAATTTGGCATCACACCAGACAAGCAAAGTATAAATATTGCATATTTATGCTAAATCCCCCCATCTCCTGCTGCTCGAACCATAATG